>JAFBJZ010000872.1:2635000-3191979 GCA_016785225.1 Psettodes erumei | reverse complement strand
ATCTAACATTATATAACATATCTAACATTATGTAACATTAATTTCCAGTAAAGTACACTCATTGGGATGTTTTATGTTTTCTTATATCAGAGAGTACATTAACTCTTGGGTGAAGAGTTTGCACAACAGTGTACCTCTCTCTTAAAATATTCAGAAACAATGGATCAGAAAATTCCTTATGATGACTACCAGCTACCGGTTGTATTCCTGCCCTCGTACGAGAACCCACCAGCATGGATTCCTCCACAGGAGGTAGGCCAATTATATAGAGCCACACACTGTGCTTGAACCTGTACCTCTGACTCAGTCGGGGGATGGCACAGATGGCATCACAGAAGTATGAAACTTAGCCTGCTCACAGGGTAACAGGTTGCTCTCAGTAAGACAAGGGTTTTTTTTTCTTACATTTGTAGCGTGTTCATCATCCGGACTACAACAACGAGCTCACCCAGTTCCTACCTCGCACTATCGTGCTGAAGAAACCTCCAGGAGCACAGCTGGGCTTTAACATCCGTGGGGGCAAGGCATCACAGTTAGGAATCTTTATATCCAAGGTTTGATGTGGCTATTACTGGCAATCATGCTTGTTGTTCAAAATTGTCCACATTGTGATTACTTGTGCGTGTGTGATGGGTTGGCAGGTGGTCCCAGACTCAGATGCCCACAGAGCGGGGCTACAAGAGGGAGACCAGGTTCTTTCCGTGAATGACGTTGATTTCCAAGACATAGAGCACTCAAGAGTAAGTTTGAGCAGCATTGTAATAGTGTTCCATACAGATTTGAATAAACACATTATTATACAGTATATTTTGTCAGTGCTACTGAACTCATCTCCCTGTTAAGGAGCTAATACAACAACAAATAATTCCTCATCAAGGTGAGCCCAGTGTGGCACAAGTGTGTATTGGTGATAGCCTTTTTATTGTTTTAAGTCAATTTCTTCCTCCTCTTCAGGCTGTAGAGATCCTGAAGACCGCACGAGAAATACTGATGAGGGTCCGCTTCTTTCCTTACAGTAAGTCTTGCTCTTCAAAATCATATCAACAGCATATGGGAAATCATCAGGCCAAGTAACTTTAAATAAACTGATCTTCATTCACAATCACAAAGGAAACTGTAGTGCTTAGCGTAGGCCTGATAGCAGATTCCAATCTGTTTTGAAATCAGATTGTGCCTCTTATCATACTATGCCAGTATATGTTTGATGCTTGATCAAATGGACAGTAGAAAGTTCATTTGTGTGGAAAGCTTCACATCTCCTTTAAAGGAGCAAACCTGAAGAATTTGAACTTGTGAGCACACGGATCCCATCATGATTCACAGCCCACAAACTCAGCCATGATAACTATCTCGCTGGTCTCGGTGCCTGTCTTCAACAAAAACAAGAAAAACAGGCTTTGCAGTCACTGAATTGGATCATACTGGTAGGAGGTTTTCATAAAGGTGCCCCTCTTGTTATTTTAATGTTCTCGTCTGTGTTCTTCTTTTTGAAGACTACCAGAGGCAGAAGGAGAGGACTGTACACTAGGTGTCAGCAGAAAGAAAGAGAGAGAGAGTTGGACAGACATGCCACTGCATGTCATCACCCCCCCCCCCACACACACACACACACACACAGACTCAGGCCTTCATTCTGTCTCAGCATCCGGATGTCTGATGTATGACTATCACAGTCCTTTCGAGTCCTCCACCTGAGGACAACATAAACTCCATTTAATGCCCAGTTTCCTCTCTCACCCAGAGAGTCGACAATCGCTGATCTGCTGCGATGATACTGTGTGATGATTTCTGCTCCATCAGGGTATATTTTTACAGGAAGCCACTTTTAGACTTTCTTTGAATTCAGACAAACATAACATATACAGACCCTGCAGAATTTAATGATGCAACATTGACATTTCTCACTTTTTCTTTGAGCACTAATAAGATCTTTCTACTGTAGTCTTAGAAATTTAATACTTTAATGAAGTTCAGAAGCATTTGTGTGCACTGCAATAAAGTGTATATACATGTAAACAATGTACATATGACACATAACTCCAGTAGAAATTGGGTACGGGGACAGCATGGCCTAACAGTGAATAATGCTGAGTGCACAACAGCTAGTAGATTTTTAATTATAACTGAATACACTGTACATCAATTTTTATTTTTTAATTTAACTACTATTTGTAATTGTGTAGTAATTATTGAGATTCGAAATATATTTCATTGACTGGTATTGTGGACCTGGCATTACATTAATACGGTCTAGTATTCATTTTACATTCTCAATTTATTTTTACACACACTGCTCGTCGGGTGAATAACGCAGTAAATGTTTAAATTATAATCTGTTTACTCTAGGTGGAGTATTTGTACCATGCAGTTAAAACGTATGGTAGCAGTGCATTGTGCCCTGTAGCTTAGCATATTGATACAGCCTATAATGGGGTGTTTTATCCGTGTGTGATGGATGATCCTGAGGACTTCAGGTTTCATGGTGCCAGGCACTTTGGTCATTTTGGCTTGTCAGTCTGTATGAGCTTTGGCCTTCAAGTAAGTCTGCATACATTTGGACATTTATAGAAAACAGTTGCATACCTCTGGATATTTATTTTGCTATGCCAGGATACAGTAAATTTGTGAATTTTAAACATTTAAAAAAACCTGTTAATCCCTGCCTGTTGCATCTCACCACCATCTTATTCATTTGAAATGTAATGATTTTCAATCTGATGTATTTTTTCTTAATGATCCAGAGCTTATTATGAAACAAACTCTGTATTTGTGTGAGTTTTTTAAGAAATTGAGAAGTAAAAGAAAGGACAATTTAAAAAAACTTTGAACTCTAGCAACCTTTGTCTTTGCGTACTTGAAAAGCCGGAATCAGAGCTGGAAATGGACTGGTTTGCTCTGGTTCAAGTAGCCAGACTTGTTCCGCTTTGTGAGTCGGTTTCTCTCGAAACTAACTCTCACCTTAAGAGGAATGAAGGCAACGACAGTGTTCACCAACGCATCTTAACCATGTGAGGTTTACTGTTTTGTAAAAAGTCAAGACCACATAGCTTCGTTCATATCAAATGTAAAAAGAGAAAAACCGAAAAAAAAATCTCAGCCTGCAGGGGCTTCATTCCAGCTTTGTTGCTCCTTCATGACTTCATCTGAGGCTACAGTAGTTTGCAATAAATAATTAAAATAAAAGATATCCTTTATGGTCATTCCAATCCTTCGGGTAACTCGATACTCAACTGACAAAAGCGGAAACTTGCTATGTACACTTTACATTCACAGAGATGAACCACGATGCCCTGCTCGAGTGCCAATAAAAGTCTACGGCCTGCATAAAATTATATAAGAATTACAATGCATACACTTGGATTGCGAAGCATCTGAATAAATATAAAGAACCTTCAAACAGTCAGTGTGACACATAGAAGATAAAATATAGTTCAGTTAGCATGACTAAATAAAATTAACTAATGTTTAGCCATACAATTCACATTAAAAAAAAAAAAAATCAATAGCAAACGTAGTGACTGTGAAGTCGTGATAGTGGAGTTCATAAGATAACACTTCACCAGATGATCTTATTCACATAAAGCCTATTTTAAGTAGTGTAACTAATCATGTTAATATCATTTGGCAACACAAACGTGACTATTTTAAGGGTGTTCAGGATCCAATCATTTTGATTTGACTTTCAAAACCCGGCATGGCAGAGGAGCCGTTGTAAATGTAGTGCTGTTACTTATGCCATATATTAAAAACCCAACACCTGTTAACACCCGTAGTAAAGACATTACACCGTGGCAAACACTGGAACGTTAATGTAGCTTAGCTCAACGTAGAATTGAGGTGAATGGCAACTTGATCTGTGCTCATTTCCATCTGGTCAGACAGCTGTAAACACTTCATACTCTTGCCCATCCCAAAAAAGCACTCTGATTTGGAAAAGGGGAGGATGAGGGTGATGAAATCACAGAACTGGAGGGGTCAAGTCTTGATATATCTATATCAATCTCGTAATTGTGAGTCCATACACCCCCCTCACACACACACACACACACCCATCCTCTCTCTCCTTCTTGACCACCCTTTCCTCCCATCACTCAGGTATAATTTAACTGCTGTCCTCGCTGTCCTGAGCATCCACCTTGTAACTTTCATCCACGTTTTCTAGGGAGTCTGCTCTCTGTATCGACAGCTGGGCTGGGTCCATCATAGGCAGGGTGTTCTGCTCTGGGTACAACCAGGGCTTCTGGTCAGGAGAGTTCTGTTGTTTCCACTCCGGGTAATTCTGTCCTGCCTTGTGCACACACTTCATCACCTGCAGGGAGGGGGGGCCGAGAGGGGATACGGTTATCGGAGGGCAGTGGGGATTGCAACACACCTTCATTATCAGCCAACCAAGCTGAAGATACCTGTCACCGATTTCATGAGGTGTGGTGGTCGTGAAAAGCTGTTACCAGCTCTGACACGGTGTACTCAAAATCTAAATGCAACAAAATTAGCAAAACAAAATATAATAGTATGAGTCACATTTAGGCTTTTTAAGAAAGGGTTTTACATGTGGGGATGTTGCTTTAACCTTTCATCATAAAAATCATTTTTATGTAGCAGCCCTACTCCAATCACAAGCAAGTGAGCGTTCCTGTGCTGAAGAAACCTCATGAGACTCTGCAAGTGTCAACGACCAGAAACTGCTCTCAACGGTTTTGTTTATTGCTTTTCCTTATTAGCGGACCACAGCCTGTTTGAAATAGTATCATCTTTTGAATCCTGTATAGATTCATATTTAACTTCTTATAGTTTACTGTCATTAGGTTCTACTTTTTTTGCATGTGCTTTCTGTTTCTTTAACATTGTTGTTTTACTTAGTCAGTGTTTTGGTCTGGTTAAAAGGCATGAGTCTCTGAATGGCAGTTCTTCACACACGTCGATACACTTTGGTCTAAATAGCTTCGCAGGATGTGAAACTTGGGGAACGAGTTCTGCCAGGACAGTGAGCAACAGCGAGCTGAGAGACTCCTCTGTCAGCAAACCTAAGTGGGACAGGCCCTTAAACTGAGTTTCTATGGTTACCACTGTCCTTTAACACACATGAAACCCTCACCCCTACTACGCGCGCACACACCCCTTCCACACTTTCACCTTGTTGACACACATGGCTTGCACTGTGCAAGACACTCTGATACATGATTTGCGTATTTAAACTTTATCACTTTCAATGTTAAGTAGAAGTAAACAAGGCTTTTTTCAGCAAAGAGAGTTGGATCGCAATTGATTAGCGTTACATACCTTGGGGGCAAGAACTTGAGATGCTTTGTTTACCACCCACTTTGGAAGAGAACCTAGAGGCAAAGAGGGTAAACTTTAAAAAACGGCTCTTAAATAAATTCAGCAAGAATTCTGACTATGAATAGTAAAATACAGTTGTCGGTTAAGGTCTTACCTTTAGGATCCGCTTGTGAAAGGTATATGAAAGTACAGCTATTTGGTCCTATGGGCTTGATAAAATAGCCGGTGAGTATGGAAATGGCCCGTACGGGTTCCCTGCGAGGTGGGTACTTCTGCGACAGAACCAAAACAGAACAATAGGAGTAAGAGGAGAAGTTGTAGAATGGCATGTTCAAAGCCAGTGCCTGCTATAAGCCTGGGGGTGTGTGGAGGAGGTGTGCTAACCGGGTGTTTGACAGAGAAATTAACGATAATGTACTCATCGTCCATCAGCTGCCAGGAACGCAGCGTCACCACATCTCTGTTCTTTATTGGCTTCGGACAACGCCCTGCAGAGAGAGAAAAAAAAATCGTGTCCCACTTCCCTAATTAGTTCGGGTTTTCACAACCTTCAACTCAACAAGTGCACCCTTGTTGTGACAATAAATACACTGCTGGAACAAAAGGCTGCTCACTTTTTCATCCTTGCGGGCGACAGAAGCGAAAGGTTCTGATAAACTGATAAGGGGACTTAAAAGCAGCTACACAAATACACACCATGGACAGGTTTAGGGAGAGAAAAACAACACTTTGCACATGTAAATACATCTAGACGTGATCATTGATGGGAAGATAGTGGTGGCATTACTTGAGTTTTACTATGACTCAAAGTAAATGTCCATTTTAATCTCTCTATTTACAACACACTTGCAGCCATTGTTTCGAAAACAGCACCGTGGAGGTTGTCAAGCTATTTTTCAGTATAAGAGGAATCTAAAGTGGATAGGTTGATAGAAAGTACATCTTCTAAAAATATGAATCTAACTAAATATGCACTTTCCCCGCAAACCTGCAGACTATCCTCACTGTAGTGGGTCAGGTTTACACACACAAACACAGAAAATGCAGATGAAAAGGAACAACAGATAAGGCGTCCTCACATGAATAGTAGCCCACATCAGCGTTGGCAGAGAGCCGGGCGATGTCAAAACTCTCCATCATGGTGGGGTCCCACTTCTTACGGTACTGGCCGTCGTGGAGGACGTCGTACATGGTAGCAGCTGATACATTTCTAATTGTCATTTTGCACTGAAACACACGTAGGCACACGATTTTTTTGTTTTGTCTTTTTTTTTAATCGGCAAGGTCACAGTAGACCACGCAGGGTCAAGTATAATAACCCAACAGAGTTGATTGGAAAGAGTAAAGTTTGAGCTTACCTTGATCTTGTGAATTTTCGGAACGTTATTTCCTTTGTGAGCAGGAGGATGTTCGACCCAAACTTGCATGTCATCGTTGTCATACTTTTTCAACCAGTTGTCCGTTGACAAACACTGTTTTCTGAAGTCTGCAAAGACCGCCTCGTCGGGTAAAATACTACTCGAATGAGACATCTTTGAGTATCTAAAAAAAAGTTTGTTCTGAAAATAAAAATCCACAAAACAGAATGTGACACACAAAGCAACCTGTCCAGTGGAGAATGTGTGTGTCTCTGTGTAAGAGAGAGGGACACAAAGCCTCCTGTGAAAGAGCCAACGAGAATATATGCGAGCTGATCACTTTTCAGGTCGGACGGGATTTTTGTGTCGAATTCCTGGGGCCACATGCCTTGAAACCAAACGTCTCTCCTGAGCTACGTCACGGCACTTCCGGAGAGCAGGTGTGCTGCGCACGTGCCCCGCCCACAAAGGGTGAAAAAAAAGCACTGACGCCACAACTTCATGCAGAGCTAAACAAGCTAACAAACACACACGAACAACTATATGCTTAGATATTAATGAAATAGACTGGGCCTGATGACAAAGCCTATTCTATAACACCAAAGGAACAAAACAGTCATATATAAAATAAAATATACATGGATATGTGGAAATTGTGGATTTTACCCAATTATATACACTGCACTTAAAATTTTCAACTTTCTTTCCATGCATACATCACACACATCATATCCAAGTACGAGAAGTGGTCGAGATTTTGAAAATAATCATGAAACAACGTCTTGTTTTGTACATATCATTAATAGGTCTTCATGTTGAATGTCTCAAGCAAATAGGATATATGAAACTCCAGTTACAAGGTTCAGTATTTCATCACACGCTTTCAACAGTGTTTAGCCAAAGATGTAGCAGCATAAGCACGTGTGTGTGTGTGTGTGTGTGAGCGAGATATGCAACATCATGTTCATACTTTGCCACACCTGTCTGTTGTAACACTTAATGCCTCTGATGGATTAGCAGGTTGGCTACAATACACGTGGGACAGTTTCCTCACCTTCAGTTCAGTTGCTGAATATTAACTGTACTGACAAAGCAGTCATATGAAAGTTTGCCACCAATGCAGCATTTGAAATGATTTGAATTGTGAACAAGCAATGAGATGGATACCAAATAATAAAATGTTCTTTTTCCTACAGTAGACAGACAGGGATCACAGACGTTCATGTTTTCAGTGAAATATCTTTATTTTATTCCACGTGATAAGCCGACACCTGTGTTTCATTAACTCTCCTTTTTATACATCAGATAGTAATAGTACATTATTCACACAAACGTTGCTAAACACGAGTAGACAGCATATTTCAAATGGACAGACACAATTCAGAAGAGCACAAAGCTGAGTATTTAGTCAGTGACAAGTAATAGAAGAGCTGCTCATGTTAAAATGGTTACCGGATGTAATTAAATACTTAAATTTTTAAATCCATTTTTAAAAGATTGACATTTCAAAACAAGCTACAGCAAATGACCAGTGTCTTTTGTTGTGCTATGGCTAGTTGGTTTGTGTTACACTGTGTGTGTGTCTGGAGACGGTGCAGCCTTTACCTGCAACTCTAAACCAAACTACCGACTACACACACGGCAAAAAAGTTTTTTTGCAGCGTGACAGGAATAAGTAAAACATTACCAGGCCTCAATGTCGCCCTTAGGTGGAGTCCCCTGCAGACACGCAAACAATAAATAAAATAAACCTTCCACATGCGTGTCAGCATCTTTACTTTTGGTCAAGCGTACAATGTAATCTGTATGTCCAAGTTACAAAATAAATAAACATAAAACCAACAGTCCTGCACAGGCAATAGCAATACAGCAAAAGGATACTGCAACTAACTTCTCTGCACTTTTTTACAGCAAGGGTGTTAGTAAGCATTAGCTGTATCTGAGGACAAACTCTTATCTACCAGCTCTACAAAACGACAAGAAGCCATGAACCAGTCAGCAGGCTTCTTCTATATTTTACAATATTGTGGCTTGATTCAGTGCACAACGTTGGTGAACAAACAAGCAAGGCATCTGTGTTCTTATCCATATAAATCCTGCGTGGTGAGCATGCTGCATGTTCTTGCAATAGTGTATTCAACACAACACAAAGTATCAATGAGATGATGGGTGTGTCGTAGCGACCGCAGTGCCAACAGTCCGCCGGCATGGAAAAAAACTAAACACCGGCTCTTCTTTATTTCATACATCAGGGGGCATCATAGCTGAAAACTCCTCGTCAGGCGTGTTAGTATGCGTGAAGCTAATTTTAACTTTGAAAAGACAGTTGCTATAGTTTTAATGCAGACGTAGTTAGTAGCCATTCTAATGAACCTGGGATGACTTCCCTTTGAAATGAAAGTAGATATTACTTGTTAAACGATCCCTTTTGCGACAATGTTTTCAAATAAGGTCTCAAAATCTATAAATTTGGTCTACTAACATGCTGTTGTATTAGGCAGTTAAGGCCTACAGATGCAGCGGAGCACTGACCCTCTTCAATAAAGGGTTCATTTGAGCCTATTGTGGCAATATGATGGTTGGCAATGACGTAATTTCACCGATAAGATCCTGTCTCTTCTTTCTCAAAATAAGACAAAGTCCCAAAATAATCAGTTATCTGAGACATACACTCTTATCTCAAACAATGATCAAATACAAAAAGTAAAATACAATGGCCTGATAACTGGACCTCGCAGTGTCTTTTAAATAATCCAAAGCAGTTTTACTTTACAACGACAAGAGTAACAGCACTAAGATTCTGAACTGTGCAATAACTCATGAGCGGTTAGCTATGTCAGTCGGCAATCCTATATAATGCCATGCAACTGGATGAAAATCTCAACATATCATTTAACTTATTCCTTGTTTTAAATGTTTACTTTTGAACCATTTTCCCCAGATAATCTGTTTCAATACAGTAATGCACATCCACACAGATACTCTGAAAAGTCACTGAGTTGAATAGGGAAAAAAAAATAAAAAAATAAAAGACGGGTCCTCCGTCCCGATGGCAGTGCGCCACGGGTGGAGAGAGAGCGACCACTGAGAGACAAGCTGTTGGTGGGGAGGAGCCAGGCTGGGTGGATGGGGGTGAGGTGTACTAGCATGAGCAGCTGCTCTCGGTGACAGTCATCTCTGGCTGTTTCTCCAGTTTGATGTCAATCACTGAGAGGACTTGGTTAAGCAACGCAACCGATGAGTGTGCAAATTTCAGTTCAGTATTTTCTGCAGAGACCTAATGAAGACAGTGAACATCCATTCCTTTCTGTACTGAAAACTATGAGGCACTTGTTACCAGGCTGCTAAATTTCCTACGATCAAAGTATCAAGTCTTGGCAGTTCTAACAATACTTGAAATTAGTACTACAATATCTTATCTACAAAAAGGATACTGTCCTCTTTGCTTTTTTCTGGCGTGCTATCCATCCCGGGCAATGCAGCAGCAACACGACGGAACAGCTATAAAATAAAGTGAGAATTAAACACATTTGAAAAAGGACTTATCAGAATGGGATATAGAGTAAAATGCTTTCAAATAGGGGTGGATGATATGAATAACATCTTCCATCATGGTGGATGCAATTTCATTATTTCGATACTAAGGTCATGCTAATCGATTTGTGACAATACCCTTGAATGCCAAATATGCCGAGTCATAGATGGGATAATGAATTTGGTGTACATAGTAAAGAAAAATCTAGTGCCGGACATTTTCTAACTGTATAACATCATATCACCCATCCCTACTGTCAAATGGGCTACATCAGTACAGACAGAAAGTGATCACTCCCAAATAATATATTTTACAGAATAAGAGGCAGACAAAAGAAGCAGTTAAAGCAGTGATAAAAAAGTGACTGTAATTGCTGTTTGAGATACGAGCATAAAAGTGCAGGTTGCCGTGCTAACCTCCTCCACGGAGCAAAACCATTATATTCACAGAAACATTTGGAAAGCTGCGGAAGCTTTTAGTGAACCAGACGAAAAGGAATTTTTTTTTTAAATGACCAAGGTAGCAGTAAACTTTTGTGGAACAAGTGAACCAATAAGCCTGTGGAGGGAAAACACAAATGATGCAGCATGTACCGAGACTGCTAAGAACACGATGAGCCACGAGAGGGGAAAAGAAGGCGGAAGGAGGTGAGTGTACACTTTGAGGGCAGAATGAGCTCAACTACCCTGAGAGAGCAGAATCTCTACCTGTTTGACATTGTAGCCAGTCTTTGCGCTGGTTTCAATGAACATGACATTCAGTTCCTTAGCTCTCTGCTCGCCCTCCTCCGTGGTGATCTGTCTGCTCAGGTAAAAGCAGAAGGGGGGAGGGGATGGACGAAAGGACAGATATGGAAAGAAACACCGCAAAGAGGACAGGGCAATAGAAGAGGGAAGAAATGGAGAGAGAGAGAGAGAAAGAGAGAAACAAAAAGAGCTCAGCACAGAATGTTGTTCTGGGGTGAGAAAGAGAGAGGTTAGTTTAGTTATAACACAGACAGACAGAGAGGAAGACAAAAGGGAGAGAAGCTGCTGTGCCGAGTGAAGATGAGGCAGCAGGAAACTGCTGAGGTTCTCTCATTCATTCACCAGCCACACTCTGACCCACACAGTGTTACAGGTGGGCCTCCCTGACCTATAGGAAGTTATGACCTGTGCTGGAAACATCGAGGTCATTTGTCAGTATCACACCTGCTGTTGCTAGACACCAACCTGTTTGACGTTATAGCCAGCCTTGGCACTGGTCTCTATGTACATCACATTGAGCTCACGAGCTTTCCTCTCTGCCGCCTCAACAGAAACTTGCCTGCCATGGTCCCGGGAAGGGAGGGGGGTGGGGAGTGGTGTTCATTGTGGTGTTGAGGGAAACACACAAAACAAAACAAAAAAATTCAAAATGACATGGAGAGAACAGAGCGGGAAAGAGAACAAAAAAGTAAAGCAAAGGAAAACAAAAGGCAGAACAGAAATGTGATCAAATCATAAGAAATAAAAATAGTTAAATAACTAATAGAAAAGGCTGGAGTATGCAAAATATGGAGGGATGATAAAAGTCAAAATTAGATGAGATGCACTGAGGGGACGAAATGTGGGGTTCCAGGCTCTGGCAGAATTTATGTGCTGTAAAATTTGATGCTACATGTTTTCTAAACAGCAGAATTTTAAAATTACAATCTATCAATAAATCTTTCTAAACAGAATACAAAAAAATCATGACCATTCACACATCCCACACAGACATGTACCTTTTATCCGCCAAGTCTGTTTTGTTCCCAACAAGCATGATAATGACATCACTTCCTCTCTCTGTTCTCACATCGTCGATCCACTTTGAGGTTTGCTGGAATGAGTTAAGATCTGTGGATGCAAAAAAAAAATTACTGTACCAGTGAACTGTGTGCAGTCCCAAAAGACATAAAAACATTTGCTATATTAGCTATCATTAAAGGAGTGAACAAGCAGGTATTAATCTCCATTAAAAGTGAGGAGCGTGTTATGAGAGGAAAGCTTGTAGCATAGTCACGTGTTAGTAAGCCAAAGTATTAGGAAGAGTATCTTCCTAAAATGCATGCTGAAATACATTGAGTAGCGACTTCGCCTAGGTAGTTTCCTTTCAATTGCTATATAACCCTACTAAAAGGTTAGAGTGCAACCCTGACTCACTGGTGATGTCATAAACAACCACAGCAATGGTAGAGTCACGGATGTAGCTGGGAATTAGGCTACGAAAACGCTCCTGTCCAGCAGTGTCCCAGAGCTGGAGCCGGACCTGAGGATTGGGTCGGAGGAGAAGAAAAGGACAAGGAGGTGGAGGACATAGAGAGAGGGAAAGCAGAATAAGAAAACAGAGAACAGGACAGACATAAAGGAATTGCAAGCCAAGCAGCAGAGATGAAGATGGCCTTTTGTGGAGGAATGGGGAGAATCACTCAAATGCAGCAGGGTCAGAGATGACCAGTGTTATGCAAATAAGACATGTAAAAGGAGGACATGCGGAATCATTACTAGGGCTGTTTCAGAGGATCATTCAGGTGAGATCTGAAGACATGTTCTGTTATGCCTTCCATCAACCTAATGTGTGGCAGCATTTAGGAGGCACAGACGCCCTCCCTGGACACTGCTGGAGAAATGCTTCAGCATCACCGTAGCTAATGCAAACAAACCCTCAACATGCTGGTCCAGTGGGGTTTGACAGACTTGTAAATGTTCTTTTATGCCCTTGCACATATTAAGCGAAGGACAAGGAGATGAGGCAAGGCCATGATACCTACTGGCTATGTCATAAACCACCACAGCTGCAGCTGAGTCGCGGATGTAACTGGGGATGAGGCTGCGGAAGCGTTCCTGTCCGGCTGTATCCCAGAGCTGCAGCCGAATCTGTGGCCAACCGCAAAATGAATGTGGGAATGGAGGGAGGTGTAGGGGAGGGTTTCACGACCCAGCCAGGGGATGGAAGGAAAAAGAAAACTTGAAATAACAAATGTAACTAAAAACATGATCACAGGTCTGACAAAATGAATGGTAAAATTGAGGACAATGTAAAAACACAATGTGAAATGGTGTAAGGGAAATAAATGGTGGCTACTGCAAAAAAAGCAGATGCATGCTTTAAGCCTTTCTAGCAGTTTTAAACTATGGCAATGGGAATGAGAATCAGAGTAAAATCAACACATCTTACCGTGCGATCTTCTAGGTACATAGTTTTTGACAAAAAGTCAATGCCAATTGTTGCCTGCAAAGTAATCATTCCGTTAAAACACTGTTTTGGGTACAATTCTTGATAAGTATAACACATACAAAAAAAGATTACTTGAAGTTAAAAAGAAGCACAGATGATAGCTAGCTATTAGTCTACCCTGAATCATGACATTTGCCTGAACTCTGATGTGAATAATTACAGTCCACGTGAAGCCACCACAGTTTATGGGACTGTTCTGAGTCAGGATGGTGCCCTGACTGACTATCTTAAAGTGATGAGAAAAAAAGATTGCACACTAATCTGAGCTCTGTTTGTGTTTGTTGAAGAGATTTTATCACTGGCTATGAGATTTGAGGCTGTGGAAGTTGAGTGAACAGTGTGTGGATTCTACTTTATTCAGTCTGTCCCTGCCGGGGAGCCAATGCTAACAGACCAGCTGTCTGTAGATATCAGACAGATGAACAGTACAGATGAATTAATGAGCAGTCTGCCCTGTCTGTACTCAGAGTGATCATTCAAGTAAATGCTTGTAGTTTGTTCAAGCATCTGCATAGCTGTATCAAAAACCTTTTTTTTTTTTTTTTTAAAAATAAATGGTACATAATGATGATGTTCTTGTGAGTGGTGCAGGTTTTTGCACATGTAGCTTTACACCTGATCCACCTGAAAATGTACTTTATACTGTTTTATATTCAAGGAAAAACAATGGTACTGCTAATTTACTTCAATGCAAAAGAAATTCAAGGTCACAGGATAAATTCTAATTTCCCCTTTACACAACATTAGTATTAGCCTGATGTGACTGAGTCATCCCTGATAGAAAACTTAAATCAAAACAAATACTGGACCTTTGAATCTGACTGAATTGAGCAGTGCCGATATCCATTCCTTATTCAACAAGTCATAATGTCTCTTATGAAATACGACTACTAACGCACATCTTGTATATTAGAACACACTCAACTGGTTTCTTGGCATGTCACATTGTGAGCACATTATTACCTGATAAGTGTTGTCGAAACTGTCATACATAAACCTGGTGATGAGTGAGGTCTTCCCAACTGTACAAACACAATGACAGCAACTTTAAAATTTGATTTTAAAAAATTGATTGTAGATCATACTTTACAAGGCTCATAATTCATTATCATGATTAGACACACATTCATATTTTTTTTCAATTTTGGATTACAGGAAGGAAAAAGGTCAATATGACTCAGTGGCGTGTCATGGTGAGTGAATTGCTATCATCACTGATGCATTGTGGACTGCTGAACCCACACGCTGAGCTGGCAGTATGGGTGGAGCCACAAAATTTGGAAAAAGAAAATGGGTTAACTTCTCCAATTTCTTTCGTGATGAGAGCACAGTCACTGCTTTGTTATACAGTCACCCCTGAAATTTAACCAACACGATTAATGTCGGAGCCAGTCCCTATAAGCCGACGTTAAATGGCCGGGGAAAAGGCCGACTGGTCTGGACCCACTGGCCGACGTGGCTCTGCAAGGTGCTGCCGTAGGAAGCTAACAGCTAATGAGTTGAACAACGCTACACTGACAAAGAGAATTAACGCAGTCCCCTTAACTTATACAGGTTTTTTTAATTTTCGGAGACAGCAACCTCCTACTAACCATATTGGGATTTCAATTATGGAGTAATTATCAGCTAATTATCATCTTAAGATGCAACTAACATTAGTGTGTTTCAGCCTAACACAGCTAACAGCTAGCTAAAAGTAGTCAGCCAGATACGTTTCGCAGCAGTTACGCTAGTGATGCTGGTGCATCACAAACTAATTGTCAGTGTAAGGAACAGGTCATTAACGTCAACATAACAGCACACCATTCTGAAGACAATTCACAAACGCCATGGCTTGAAACGCTAACACCATTCGCTTTCGACATTTATTGTTAGGACGAAGAGCGAGATGTTTGGCTAGCTTCGTGAATCACCGCTAGCATGCTTTGCAATGACATCATCGTGAGTGAGGGGAAAAATGTCATGTCCCGCATCTTTTTGTCGCCTTACTCTCTGTTAAACACCTCATCGACACTGAAATGTTAACATCTGGCTTTGCATCGTCACTGGCCGCTAGTGTCCGGTGGGCAACTTTACCCTCCCAGCCAGCAGGTAACTCGCCCGAGAAGCTAGTTAGCTCATCTTTAGCCACTTCTTCAAACATAATTCCTCGCATCCCACCAAATTAACGCTTGAAGCACATCGTCTCCAACTTACCGCTCTGTTCGCCCAGAAAGACGAGCTTGAACTTTCGTAGAGGGTTTCCAAACTCTCCGCCGCCGGTCGTGGTTGACATTTTGTTTGAAAAATATAAACAGCCACTTAGCTGACTTGGCTACTGGTGTGATGGGTCGAGATGGAGAGGAGCAAGTAGTGTATCTTTACCCTGCTCAAGCAAGCGCTATTGTTTTCTTCAACACAGAAGAGTGAAACAGCGCAACCAAGCGGCAACTGCTGGGAGACATTGGAAATTGCCAAGGCAACGAAAATTTACGATTTACGCCCATACTTGAGTAGAAGCCGTTGCTGTTCGTCTTATGTGTACAAGTGATTTTGATAGAGCAGGAATGTTCATTAACCCACAGTATACATGTATAGTTTACTCAGAATTAGCTAAAGGTAAGATAGTGTGTAATTTGTCTGTTTAGTAAATATCAAAGTAAGGGCAAAAAGAAAAGCAAAAGGCAGATGAAGACTAAGGGTATCCAAAGCAGTGGTTTACTGTGTGAGTCCTTTGTGTAGACACCCCCAGCAAGTTTATATTGTCCTTAACTGTATGATTCAGAGCATTAATTCCTTTGCTCTGCAAGGCTTGTGTGTCACTGAGTGTTCATTTTAGTGCTGAATGAAAATCAAAACACAGTATCTCTATATAAGTCTCAATAGAAAAAATGAACAAAGATAAGAAAATATTTGTGGAAACAATGTTTATTTCCTTCTCTTGTCTATAGAGTGACAGAAGTAGTATTTTGGGGATATTCACCCCCACAGCTGCACATTCACTCATTATAGCTCATGGCTCTAGCTCTGCATCTTCAGTATTCAAAACACACAGGGAGAAAAGCCTAGCATCTATGTTATGGGACGGTTCCTCTGACCAAGGAAAATTTACAACACATGTTTATTTCTATATAATGCTATGATGGCATGCAGAGATTTGTCACACAGTGTTCAGACTCATTTTCAGTGATAGAGCTCTCACCGTCATGTCTAATAAAATTTTATATGCGCAAGGGACATAAGGACGTGGTCGTAACTCAATGACATGTATTGCCTCTCATCTTTGGATTTGAATTCCTCTGTGTTCTCTGTTCTCTGTCAGAGAGGTGATTTTCCTTCGCTGGTCGTTTCATCCTTCCATGGACTCAACTGTTATGTCCGTCCTGTTGGAATGAAACAGCAGGATTCCAACAATAACTAACATTTATCTATATTTATATACAGCCAAGGGCAAGATAGGTTACACAAAACCTGTAAATTTTCATAATGTAGATTATCCTTTTTGCATATTGAATTATGGGCTATATATATATATATGCAGTAATAGCTATCAGTCAGCATGCTATTCGTAGCTACTTCAGATTGTTACAAAAATGGAGGTGGAACAATCACCTGTACTAAAGAGGCCTTTAATCCTCCACTTTGCTGTCGTTCAAAGAATGCAAACACAAGCACACAGGAGAAAAATATCAGCAGGATGTCACAAACATCACACCCACAAGCAAAGACATGGCTTTTCATAGAGACTGTGTTATACTTACACTTCTGCTCATTATACAGCGGGATGTGCAATAAATGGACATAAAACATGTTAATCAGGTCGCTTACAGAAAATAAATACCATCTTGTAGTTGCAGTTTTATGAAAAATACTGCATTCACCTGCTGGTTTTGGCGACATTAGAATCAGAGGAAGCTCTGCAGTGACATCACTGAAAATTAGAAAAAAGTTTCTTACTGAAAATGAATAAAAAGTCATTTGTATTTTATAGTGTACATTCTTCACATTAATAACTTGAAGAGAAATCAATATTTACCTTCCAGTTAGACCACCTAGCAGGCTTTGGTGAGACAGAAACAACAAAAGGAGCCATTAGTTACCCACAATTTGACACAAAATGTAAAAGTATTGTGAATGAATACTTAACATTCAATTAAAACCTACCCTCCACCGGACACCATTAGATTGACCTTGACTTTGTAGGAGACAAGGATTCCCTGCATCTCCTTATCTCCTTGACTCCTGTGAGGAGACAGGAATAGTTTACCGTTCAGAGCTTGAGGATTTGGTCTAAGACACGATAAGTGGATGACACAGTATAGGGTTGTATCACCACCCCTCAATAAGAGGATGAAAACCTGTCCCATGGGCTCACTGTAAAGCCCTCTGATGAGGGGCTGAGAGCGGGCTTACAAGGTAGTGGATGCAAGGTGGGTGTCCTCATCCTTTAGCCGTCCGTCTACTGAGAGACCCCGCTTCTCCTTATTGTTGGACAGCAGGGGGGTTATTTGGAAGGACTTCTCGAATGTAGAGTTGGCATTTATTGTCTCCCTGTGTATAGCAGTAAAACAAACAAATTAATTCATTAATAATACATGTTTAACTAAACAGACATTATTTCTGTTATTTTTTCTTAAATCATACTTTAGATTTCAAATAAAATGTATGGTTAACTCTTCTTCCCTCGGTAATAGTGATATACACAATTTGGGGATGTCTGGATGTGAGAATATTTTCACAGGGAGGGCGTCATCCTAAATTAATTTAATTAAAAGTGAAATGCAATACCGATATGATACAAAGAAAGCCATACCCAAACTCCTCGGAGCAGACTGCCTTGGTGTAAGTGTCCGATGAGTAGAGGACCACATTTGTTAGCTGCTCGACTAAGAGGGAAAAAAACACGTTAGAACGTATCACCTTTGAACATACTGTATATACATGCATGTACACACTGAACCCTCAGTCATATTATTTTCTCTCTTTCTCCTCTTCTTTTCCTCGCTACTCACCTGTGATTTTGATTTTCTTCACAACCTTAGTGGTTTCGTTGTTGATTTTTACTTTGACGGTGATTGGCTCTCCATGGTAATAAATCTAAAAATGGGAATAATTTATTTGGAATAATTTCACAATCATTATATAATTGATGTGATTTCAAAATAAATTGCAATTTCTATATTTATAATGTACCTCCTTTTCAAGGGAAGCCTCCAAGTTAACGGGTTTGTCCGACATCATGAACTGTTTGGAGATATCAGCCGTGGGTCCAGGCTTGTTGTTAGCTGGTGCAAACTGGATTTTACGAATCATCAGACGGCAAGTGTCCCTAAGACCAGAAAAAAAGACAAGCACATCGGGTCAGGGATAGCCTTCTGTATGTCCTTCATTCCATTACATCTTAGGAATGCAATACAAGATTGGCAGGATTGGGCTGACGGCCTGGTTAGACGGTGGGCATACATACTTCTTATCAATGACTTCATCCACATTGTTAGGTGCATTGGCAATGTATCCTTTAACCTCAAAGTCCACGCCACAGGCCTACAGTAGAACAAGGTCCAAATTAATGTTATGTCAAACATTTAACATTATATAAAAGTAATAGAAAAGTTTTTGAAAAATGGCCTGTCATAGTACCTTGCCGGAATCACTTGGCCCAGGCTGCAAGGCGACTGAGCATGGGAGATTTGTTGGCATCTGAAATAAGTGGAGAAAAGGCACACTGATGAAAAAAATTAAGATAGTGATTGGAAAGTATGTGTGAAATAATGATCTCTGGCTGATCAATGTAATGATCGACTGAAGGACAGGAGTGATTTGGTATGTTATGTAAAGAGTGGATTGATGCTTCCTCACCTGGAAAGAAAAGGAGTATCCTTGCTCACCAACTTTCTTCAGGAGGGATTCCTGCATTGGTGATTTGGTTGTGTTCGCCTCTGTGGGTGGATACACCTGGATGCGCTGTATCCAGATGTCTCTTCTGAAAGACAGCCCAATGACATCCAAGTCTTCGCTTCCATAGCGGAAGGCACAAGCAAGGTAGACAAATACTGCAAAGGAAAATGACATAGTCTTGCACATTAGTCTATGTTGGGTAAATCCAGTGCTTATAACTTTCATTGTCAGCAGCGACTGACCTTTTCTACCGTTAAGCCCAGAGGGGTCCACTTTAAGTACCCCATCTGTAAATGAGGGAAGAATCCTCGTCATCAGATTTCACAGAGGTTCACACACATTTACATATGTTAGCATGCACAGCATACACTGCACCACACGCACCAACTACTTCCACTGAATCCACATGGTCCACAAAGTCTCTCTTCCCCAAGTACAGGGTGATCTGAGACAAACAGGGAAAAGCAGAGAGGAAAACAGTCACTCCTCTGTCAAAGTTACAAGAGTCTGGAAGTTATTTTTGGGAGTTGGAAGAGCTACATACAAATTGCACTCCTCTCAAGGGATGCCCTGTAATGACTACTATAGAGGCCACTTACGTGTCCATTGCCGCTGGTCTTCTTAAATACCCTGAAAAAAGGAAAATACAGTGAATCAGACTAGAATTTGATTATAATTTACCACCTTTATGCTCAATAAACCTATTTCATTAAAAAAAAGCATAGGTCCAAATGTCCTTGACTAATGTATTTTTTTCTACCTTATTGTATTACAATAATTACACTTCTTCATCTTCACTTTACTCACACAATACTCTACACTTAGCTGATTTTTGTACTTCTGGTTAGATGCTAAACTGCATTTTCTTTTCTCTCAGTCTGTGCGGTGACAATAAAGTTGAATCTGATCTAATCTGATGTCTTTTCCAAATACAGGATAATCTACCACCACCACTACTCCACTCCTATGAGGATGGATTAGTGCTTAGGTTGGAAAAGCATCTGCTGGCACAAGAGTGGACTTGTGCAAGCAGCTGGACATAAGACATTACTGTGATTTGGTCCGCACATAATAGTAAAACTATGCTCCAGGTCATTGTACAGTATGTTTCAGTAGAGAGTAGAGTCATTGTACTGCATGTTATGCGAGCAGAATCCCTTTGGGAATATAGCCACAAACAAACAAGTAATCCTTGGTGGTGTTTGCCTCTTCAGGGAATGTGTCAAGTAATCCTGTTAAAACTTTTCTTTCCAAGATCAAATCCACAAAATCCATCTTAATCAGGATTTATCCATATCTTGAAAGATTCACAGATGCATCTGCCAGAATCACCCCTTTGATCACTGCATAGATTCCAAGCCACTGTTGTTTTCACCAAACGAGTCAAGCATCACAAAACGCACAGTGTCAAGGTACCTTAAAGCTACACACTGCTGCAAGTTCATTCAAGAATCATTAACAGTTGGTATTTCCTTTTCTTTTCTGGCATTTCAACGCCACAACAGGAGTGCTTGTTTTTAACATCTAAACCTAAGCAGTTGCTATACTGCATGAATAAAGTGGATAAGCCCAAATCCTGTATACTTACTTTGACATGTTGATGGTAAAGTTATGGATCCAGTCTGCAAATAAAAAAGTTAAACAGAGTTATCAATACATTCAATACTGATAGATCTATAGCGATTCAATGCTTTTGTTATTTATTTATTTGTTTGGTTTACTATCAATTTTTATTTATAAAAAATAAATTTAAAAAAATATTCCCCAGAGTTGGCATGATCCAAAGCATGGTTGAAGCACATATTCTTCTGATATATTTTCAATAAGCACTAATGCACGTCTGTGCAATAAATGTGATGCCATTTTGAGTTATTAACCTCTACGCCTGTTCTTAATGTGCAGCTGGCCAGCAAGAGAAACAGCTCACTTACCCTGCCCTCAGTTCTGTCAATGAGTCTTCCCTGTCGTGCAGTAAATAAGAGTGTGTGAGTCCCATTCACTGTCGTCTGCTTTTATACCGTGACCTCCCAACCTCAGCGCCCTCCCTTCAGCTTACACAGCTTCTCAGAGGGTGCTGTTTTAAGACGAAATCTGTTTAATTCATTAGAACGCTACTGTTTTGGTCCACAGTGTGTGTAAAAATAATGTCCTGTATGTCACTTGAAAAAGAATAAGCTCAGAGATGTATGAGCAGTGGCAGGGGTCAGTGGGGGAGTGCTGTAAACAGGCCTTGTCCTGAATTTAAACTATGTTGGTCACTTTGACTTAATCACTGTTTTTTCTACAGTACTAGTGTTGCCAGTGCAGGAATATGGATATAGTAATAATAAATATAATAACAAATACCAGGAGAAGAACAATTTCTTAGAGTCTGTGCTGTAAAGATTTGCAGTTTTAGTGGTGATAAAATGTGATAAACAGTGATAAAATACTGAAATACTTGTTTAGCTTATTTGTTCCAAGCTGTGAGTTTAAAATACCATCAGAGCCTCACCGAGGTTGTGAATGTGCAAGGACTTCCTTTCTTATAGCTTAAAGAGGAGCAGAGCGGTATTAGTTGGATTTTGGTTGTTATGGTAGGGAGGGCGACAGATGGCTCCTCTAACAAGCCCTGTACAATCTGTGCTTATGGCAGGTTTACAGAAATCTAAGTGACCTGCTGACTTACTGTTGTTCATTCTACAAGACTTTACTCCTGGCATCCCTCTGATTATGAAATCATCATGCTGGCCAGTTCTGCTGTTGTGGTTGTGATCAGGGTGAATTCACTGAGTTAACAGCATCAATGATGTGATGTGTGGTCCATGATTTGCTTCAGGTTACAGTGTGGTTTAAAACAGTGTCTTTACCCTTAGACTCAAAATTAAGAACCAGGCATCTTTGAGTGTATGAGTGAAATGTTCAATTTAGCCTATTGGAGTTTGCCTCAGTTTTCTAGTTATTGATATATAGTTGGCTGTCCATCCTGGCTTTCATGTCTTCCACATGCAGTGGCATCAGTGACCTTTAAACCTTTGGCACACAGCTATAGAGTTAAACCTGTCTGCTGGACCAGTGGAGGATCTTCACACTTCCTCAAACAGGTGTAATTGATTGAATAATTAATGAGGGTGCTCTGTGATGGGTTTTTCGGATGGATTGTCACACCTTGGCAGTCAGAGATAATGAATTAGATTGGTGGATGTTCACGTTGGCCTCCGCTCAGCCCATACGGGGACAGGGATTGAGATCTCTTTAAAGCTGGCCTGACGGCTCATCAACCAGGACTTCAGGCAGACACAAAGTTAAGCTGTTTAATACATTAAAGCTGCTTTCCTAATCAGTATTACATTATTGCTCTGCATATAACCTGCTGCTTCACACTTGCACATATGACTCTGATATTCGTGCCAGTGCAGGGAAATCCCGAGCAGCTAAAGAACTGTGGAAAGCATGCTTTTTACAGTTCTAGTGTGACAGATGTTGCTCTAAGAAATTCAGGCAATCGGTCTCTTTTGAAAGAGTGATGTGGTAAGATGTGGGCACAGCGACTCCTTATGATAGACTTGAGGCTTTTTTTTATTCAACACCAAATCGCAGCCACGGTTTGGGCAGAAAAGGGTCGCACTAACTGTTGCTTGGCCTGAAAACTAACATTGCATAGAAGTACTATGCTTCTTTTACCACGTGTTGGGAAAAGAACATTTAAAAGAAGCAAAGGAGTGTTCCAAAAGCCCTTTTAAAAATGTGTATCTCACAGAGCTACATGTAGTTGTGTGACAGGTTTTTAACCCAGCCTGAATGCATCTGTTACTCTGTATTCTATTTCAAGCATTTACAGTCATTCTGATCCAACCTTTGTGCGCTTCACTGGGCGAAAAAGAAAAACAAACATCTAGGTTCAAGCAGCTTTGCCTAAACACTTTACTTATCATGGGCATTTCATTTGTCTTGTTGATGAATCAATTGAAATCAACTGATACACTCTGTCAATGTTCACTGTGTCTTCCTTCATTCATTCACAGGCCTCTCTGGGTAGAGACTGGTTTAAGGTTAGAGTAACTGTTACTGTGAAGTGAATGAATGAAAGGTAACGTAACTTACCTCACCCTCATTTTTCTTGCACATAGCACATTTGTCTCCACTGTTTACGTGGAGTTGTATTTTTGTACACCACTACAAGCCAGGATAAAGCTACTAAAAAAAACCTCCCAAAACGAAGGTAATCTTCTTTCCCTTCATGATGCACTTTCTCTCTAAAGTTTTCTTGTTCCAGTTTTGGTTCTGTGAGGTTATATGCACTCATAAGCCCCTTACAGTTAATCTGGTACCATTTTAGTCAAGCACTATATATGGACACTCAACGTTTTCCCTTGAAAGGGACTGCTGACCAGCCTCAGTGCATTACAACACCATGGTATTACCACTTCTTAACAACACAGTCTTCAGTGTGTTGCTAAATTGAGGCGGTGATGCAGTGTTTGCTGCTCACAGGAATAAACTCTCTTCGGTGCTGAGCCAATCAGTGCGTCTTTATGAGCGATGGGGAAGTCTGTGTGGCGAGGTGTTCTCGCAGTGTAACCTTCAACAGATTGACGTGTCGTAATACAAGTATTAATAGCGATTTGAATTCCGAGACACGCGAGTACGAGCTCAGACTAAACGCTGGGCAGGTACAGGGGCGTTACCTTCACTTTCTGTTCCTGTCATGCCCTGCAACTCCTGTGTGACCTTTAGCCAGCTGTATATTTTTAGCAGCTGCCTCTCGCTAACTCAACCCAAGTGATGCTGTAACTTTGAAGGGTTGTTAAATGCCCTCAGTTGTGAAAATAGCTGTTATGACCACACAGCCAGAGTGCTTAGTCACCGCCCATTTTGTCTTTTTTTATGAGGTAGTGTACTTGGGGGATTGTGTTGGTGTTTTTCTGTAAAGCACAATTCCACAACCGTGATTAGCTGTAGAACATTATCGTTCCTTTTAAGTGTTCAGTGTGTAAAACTCAACAGAGATTTTAATGAACACCCATTGTCTCAGAACGTCATTTAGTTTTGTATAGCTAGTTTGTCCAAAAGGTAGAAGCCTCATTTTCACAGTGAATGTCCTTCCTATCAGTCTCAGTTGTCCTCTTGTTTAGTGCTAATAAGCAAGATGTTACCGAGACAATGCACTCATGTAAGATGGTGGCATCATTAACTGCTATACGGTAGCATAATCTCATTTTCATGATGGGCATCTGGAAGTTAGCTCAAAGCACAGCTGTACCACCTCAATGGCAGGATACAGCAGGTTTCACATGCATATAACAAGAAGAAGTGATTACAGAGTGAAGGTTAAGAGGATGCATCATTGGTTGGTTGTGTTTGTTTTATGGGAGCTGCGGTCGGTGGTTGGCACATTTCTGCAGAGTAGCGAGAGGCAGGGCAGCAAATATGGGACTCAACAGCTTTCCTCCGAGTTATACGTTCCAACTAATGGAGAAGGAGGGAAGGAGGGCGGAATAATGGGCGATGTTTCTACTAGGGCAAAAATAAGAAAGTTCAGGATGATCATAACCATATGGAGGCTGCGTTTTGCTGACGGGGAAGGAGTGAGCAGGAGAGAGAGGAAGGGAAGTTTAGGGAGGGTGACAAAAGGGAAGAGGTTGGGACAGCCGAAAGAAAGGGTGGAAGAAAGTAAATACGTCTGCCACGGGTTGAAACCCCGGAAGATAAAAGATGATAAAATAAGAAATAAAAAGAAGGTGAGGATTAGCCCAGGCAGCTCACCTGCAAGTGGAAAGCTGCGTCCTCTGTTTGGAATTTGAGGAAAGAGACAGGGCAGGGGCTGAGGGAGGAAGAAGAAGAAAATAGACGGGGGGAGAGGGGGAGAGAGAGAGAGAAAAAGGAAGCAGTCTGCTGTTTCACACACTGGTGGTGAAGTTGAGCCCCTCGCAAGAATTCTCCTGGCTATGTCCGCCATCTGGAATGTCGAGTCACTTCCTCTGTCTGCCCGTGCTCTAACGGGGTTGTCCTCTCGCCTCTCTGCTCCCTCCCTCTGCTCTGACAGCGCACCGAGGAACCGCTGGAGACCACGCCAGCGGCCGGACGGGACTCTTCTGACAAGACACACGCACGGCAGCAGGCAAAACATCCAGCAAGAAAGTGAGACCCCTGGATTAGCCCACATCCAGCCGGGGGCACCATGTGAATGGAATTTGGGCCTGGAAGAGGCAAAGACAACTGCAGTCATCAGCTGAACTTTTTGGAGGGTGTTCCTTTTCCCTTATATGGCAACAGAGCTGAGAAATCATTTGAATTAGTCTGGTTTCTGTTGCATGCCTGTCTGGTTTTAGTGCTGACTGAGTTCCATCTGGTATGTTTCTGCGTCTGCTGTGTGCGTGTGTGGGTGCAGTGTGTGCGTTGCTCGATTTGTTTGTTTTGCCTTCTTGGGTCTTCTTTTCCTGTTGTTTGCATGTGGGCTTTTTGTTTTGGGACAAGAGGAGGGCTTGTGTTTGTGGTTAAGCCAGAGGCACCGTCACTGCCTCGGGGCTGGCTGCTTCATTCAGACTCTGCAGCACCTCTCGCTGTTTTTCCTCCCCCTCCCCTCCTGCGCACTGGTGCGATGGTCTGTGTTTGTTGAAGCAACACACCCACCTGGGCGCAGCAAATTGCAACCAAAAACTGAAACGGGGTCTGAGCACAGGAGGGTATTAACAGAAAGGTGGACTGGAGCCTGTGTTGAGAAGCAGACTGTTTTTTTTTTTTTTACAGTGGACTAACCTCACAATCAGCTGGACGTTTCTTCTTTTTACCCGCAATGCAACAGGATGTGTGACCCAAAAGGAACCAATAGGGACCCAGGAAGTGCCAGCTGATGAAGACAAGGTGCTGGGTTGTCTGTTTGACACTTTGACTGCGGGGAAAAGGATAATGGTAAAGTTCTAAACATTTACATGGACCAATCAGCATGCACCAGTGCTGACAACTTGAGTGACGGCCTGCCAAGCGCCATGCCATTGGAGGGATTCTTACAAGGCAAACGTGTGTCGACACATGTCAAGGTCATCGACTCATGTGGAAGATTTCTATAAACATATCTCTCAACATTGATTGCCATGGCTGCGGCGGCATGGTACCATCGTGACATCAGCCGTGTGCACGCAGAGGACTTGCTGGCACGGGCAGGGAGGGATGGCAGCTACCTAGTAAGAGACAGTGAGTCTGTGCCAGGAGCCTATGCATTGTGCCTTCTGTGAGTATACTCTCTCTCACACACATACAGCCAGTTTATTACCCGTCACAATCAAACATAATGAGGTACTTAAAGCTTATGCCTAAAAGCTTAAGATTATGATGTCTTAGACGGCACCTTCTGTGCCAGCACCTTAGAACTGGTACTGGTACACTAAGCACATGTTTGTGTAAGTAAAGCTGTCTAGATTGTAATGTAAAAGAAAACAAAAAGACTCCCTGAACTCACCAGAAATCATTTAAACCAAAAATACTAAATGTGAGTGTAAGAGCCTAATTGTATGAGTCCCACCTCTCTGAAAAACATTGACTGAATGATTCACACAGGATGCCTTGGTTTAGTAAATGCTGCCCTGTATGAAGAAACAGAAAGCTTTACTTTGTGTAAAACTGCCCTTAATTATCTTATCTTTTGAAACCTTAGAGTTTGGCATATATGATTGGGAACTATTCATAAACTCAACATTTCTGCAGAATGGACCCCATCTGTAAATTGATTCAGCAGCTTCACTCACCCTGTCATATCCATCACTTTCACCATCATCTGCCAGCAGGCAGCAAAGGAGCTGTTATGGCTTAACAGTACGGCGGACAGGCTAGGCCAACTTCACACACATACACCCTCACCAGACCAGTCAGACTGTCCTGTCTGAACACAGTCCACCTAAGCCAGTCCAACCCTGGCTCAGGGCTCCCTGTTTCCCCTCTTACCCCACTTTCTTCCCTGGGGCCCCTTAAAGAGGGCGGGAGCTCCAGCGACCGCACTACGCTGACTGCTCATCAGCCCCAGCCAGATGCATTCCTGAAAGCTGAGCCCGGTCGCTCGCAGTGCTCCCTCTTTCCCTTCGTTCTTTTCTCAATATCTCATTCCCTGTTTTAGTGTCTTGAATTTCCCCACACTTCTGATTTGTGTTCAGTCATTCTGTCATCATGGTTCCCTTTAGTTCATGTAGTGCAGTGGCTGACTGGTTAAAACTGCCATTTATCTTTACGTGTTGCCTGAAACAAATTCCTCTGAGGTGACTGATGGAGTTGACCTAAGTGTCTCTCACATTGTGTAAGTAAAACAAGCCATGTCATTAGTGAAGTGAAAAACAACTGCCGCTTTGTTAAGAAAGTTGGTGTTTTTAATTACAGTTAGACACCTAGTCCTTTTGTAAACAATAGATTTAAGTGTATTTCCCTTTGAATGTTTGCTCAGAAACGTGTTAGGGCAATTTGCAGTGCCATTAATAACTGAGCTTTTTTGTTCTTCAAAGGTTCCAACGTCACGTTCACACCTATCGTATTCTTCCCGATGCAGACGGCCTCCTAGCAGTTCAGGTGAGTCCTCTGTCTGACGAGAAAGACCACAGCAAAGAGACACACAATACATGTCTGAGATCGTGGCAGTAACTGTTCCCGATGGAGTCGCAGGGATCAAACAATGGTTTGTTATTGCCGGTTGTAAGGAGAACAGGACCATGTTTGTGTTTCCTCTCTGTACGGGCTCTGTTGCGACTGCAGGAGCGTTGTTGTCTGAATGGCATCTCTGCCATGTGGCTGCATGCTTGTAGCGTGAGCTCAGCAGTACAGAGGAGAAATTGTTTTTATGTCTCAGATATTCCTACTCAACCCACACACTAGGTCATTGACCAATGGGTGTGCTTATTTGTTACGTGTATGTATGGGGGTGTTTGTATTAGACATAATGAGCCTGTTGGATGTGGCTGAGTTCAAGCCAGCGATGGTATGTGTCTGTTTTTGATACTCCGAGAAGGGGGGCATTTAGTCAGCAAATGATCTAATTGTGAGACTGCTGAAACGCACGCACACACAAGCGCAAGGTTTGATACCACACAGGCACACACATGAACACAGTGGGTAAGAGAAAATAGAGTGCGAGAAATAAACATTTTATGGGCTTAAACCACATATCATCTGTGGCTTTTTAAAACTATGTCTGCATATTGAAGTCCAATTATGAGTTTAATAACGATTGTCTGGCAGTTGTTTCAAGCCTCTGACTCGGAAAAAATCTCTGCTTTCGAATGAAGGACCTTAAACTGTGTTGCTATTTCAGTTGTTTTTCCACTGCCATCAGTATAAACCTCCAGTACGTATTTTCCCTCACTGGATTTGCTCCACTAAATCACAAGTCGCATGCTTGCCTTCTTGTTTTTCCAAGAGGGCCATGGAGATATTTTGGGGCCCATTTTTGTCTCCGACTGTCTCTTATTCCTTTTCATTTCTTTTTAATTGCTTTTCAAGAGATCCCTGCGGTATACAGAATACTATTTGAAGAGGTCCTGGCAAAATGGATAGGTAGCTCGGGTCTGCCACCGCAAAATGAAAACAAAAACCTCCAAAAAGATTGCTCTGCATTGTGGTCTAATGCCTGCCGTGTTGGTTTTGTGCATGTGATTGCTAGTGGTATACGCACAGCACCTGTGCAAGGCATGTGTGTTTATTTAATCTTAATTTTTGCCTGTACTGCTTTGAGTGCCACTGAAGTATAGCGGTGCAGGTTTTTGTGGAAAGTTTGAGAGTAGTCTTGCTTGTGCTTGTGGCTTTAATGTGTGAACGTGTGCACGTTTTTACTGGGGGCTTTTTAGCCCTGACTGGGTAGCTTGGACCACAGTGAAACGCTGACAGCCAACTGCCGATGTCCTGCATGGGTGCATGGCTGTCTAAATCCCCCATGGGACTCCCTTTATCACAGCAAGTCATCTGTGTGTGCCTTTTTCTGTCATGCAAATAAATACTTCTGCTTTATTTTACCATGGAAGAATGGAACCCAACCCCCCTAGGTTGGGTTCCTGTTCAAAAGCAGGAAGGAAGGTCGAAATTGAGCAGTCCAATTTAACAGGCCAATATAGAGGCATCAGTTTTGATATCTAAAAAGTCTTCCCAGGGACATTTGAAAGCAGAAGGTAAAATTAGAAAGGTGGTAGATATGGAGTTACTTTTTCTTTTTGTAGAACTGAGCAGGGCCTAAACACACATAAACATAACTGTGCATTTAAACTGCCATATTTGACAACATGTCTCTTGTCAACATGTTCATTTATGCAGTACATATACACATTGACTTCTGTGGGGTGTGTGTGTGTGTGTCTCAGACAACACAGGGGGTGCAGGTAAACTGTTTCCGGACACTGGAGGATTTGGTGTTGGGGTACCAGCATCCCCACAAGGGCCTTGTCACGCCTCTGCTCTACCCTGTTCCCCGTGATACAGACACAGGGGATGAGAGCTCAGGTGGGCGTATTATGGAAAAATCCTCAAAATGTGTGGTGCATACGTAATAAAATATGAATTGCTAAGTGCTGACGTCTGATTTTATGTATGCTCAGATGATGAGAAGCCACCTTCAGGTCCAGCCTCTGTCAACACAGTGCTTTCATTAGGACCACCAACTAAACCAGGCCCTCCTGTGTCATTCCTGGACAAACTGCAGGAGCTTAACACCTCCAAGTATGATGAGTTTAAATATCAAACTGTGTATAACTCCCAAAAGCCTTTTTCAAGGATAGTTTTATTCTTACTATCTATCTATGCTGCACGTTTATCTTTCATGAACAAAAGTGTTCTATTTGATATCTGTTTATTCTCACTGACAGGATAGATGTGACTTATACCTGAGGAAGCAAATTATGAAAAGCTGCTTGCTCTTTTGACTTTTTCTTTTGACAGTGATTGATATTGTTTAGTAGCTGCAGTGTACTGAATCACTGTTCTTGGTCCACTCTATTTCTCAAATGTTTAAAATGTCCAGAGAGCAGAAATGTTTTGCACACTTTATTTATAAAGTATTACAGTGTGAATTCTGCCTGTTTTACCCTGTTTGCAGCACTACGGGTGATGTGATGGGCCTGCTCAATGACTACCTCTTCAGTGAGCTGCCTCTGGACATTGAGAATGTGCATAAAGGGGCGACAACTCTATGCCACCTCAAGCGCACTCTGGGTACTGCCTGCCAGGGCCTAAACAGGTTAGCATCCTTCTGCTCTTTACAATAAGGATTAACCCAATGTTATGACTGCATTGTTAGTTGCTAATGTTGCATTATATATGCACTAGGTGATCTGCACTAGGATTTCAAGTGTTCAAAATTGTTTCAATAAATTAAAGCTGTGTATGGATCTGCTCTACAGTGAGATTGACCTCACTCTCTCAAGTCTGGAAACCCTGGCCAAGGTCTTCGACCACCCGAGCTGCTCTTTAACACAGTCCAAGGCACAGGTACATCACAAGCCAGGCAACACGTTGCAGTAACTGAGGGTAGAATTTCTTAGGCAGTACTTAAGTGTGGGAGGTAGAAGGTTCAAATAAAAAAAGGGTAAGATCTGAATCAACGTTCATATAGTATTTCCACCAGTAAAATCTGTCTTCTCTTTGGAACAAGGGTCCAGAGATGGAGATCGACACCTTGTTGTGTAAGATTTCAGCATTGGTCAGCCTCCTTTCTTCACTGGAGAAAAAGGTAATTTTTTGTTGAGAGTTTTTTTTTTCAAACCTGGAAATGCTATTCTTCCTGCACAGGTTGATATATTCAGGCATGTGTTAATCACTCCAGCTTTTATGCATCTAAAGGATGCATAAAAGGACATAAAACCCACATCTGTCACAGTCCTTTTAACATCCAATCGCTGTAGTCAGTTATGCGGTATGAGTGTTGAAAGTCGAAGGCCAGTGATAGATTAAAAAAAAGACTTGTGATTGTGAACATTTAAAATTCCTCTGCCTAATGAAGGTGTTAAAAGCGCTACAAGATGCGGTGACCAATCACAATCTGGCAGTGCAGCCTAACCCGCCTCCGCCTGAACCAACACCCACCAATGTACCACCTGTAAAGAACCATGCCAGACAGATGCCAGTCCACTCCTATCAGGTACACCAACATGAAAAACACTTCATCGTGCAACAAAATGAAACTCTGCCTGTTATTGCCTGTTATTCTGATACTTTTCATTTTGAAAATATGCATGACACAAAGTGAAAAAAGAATATGTCAGTGTATTAACAGTTGGGGTTTTTTCTGTGTTGCCAGGTGAAGATGGTGAGGTATGGCAGGCAGACCGTTTCTGTGGATGTCGACACAGGAGTACTGCTTTTTAACAGGAAGGCTGGTTCGTTTGGTATCGAAAGGGTCGCGCATGACAGGAGTAAGGCAATATTTGACTTTTCAGGTCCTGCAACATTTCTCTTGCTTGAAAACGTACTGCATAATTGCCGTTGTCATGTTTATTTTATGTAACAGTCCTTCAGATTGTCAAGTTCCAGAGCAGTCCAGCCAAGGTATGCATGGTGGTGGACAGCCACCACAACACACCATGGGAGATGATGTTTGAGAGTGTACGGGTAAGACAAGATGATGAGTTTTAATATTTGGTGTGAGCCACTGTTTCCTCTCCTATAATTCACTGAGCGTCTGTCATCTGTCTCAGAAACGTGACTCCTTCTGCCAACTCCTCCAAATGATGAAGACCAGGCACTGTCAGCTGAGCGAGCCCGACATGGTCTCTGTGTTCGTTGGCACCTGGAATATGGGTAACCATAAATGTGATGACAGACTGGTTATGGAAAAGTCATTCACATTGTGAAGTGCAAGCAGTGGGTTTATTGTCTTGTTTTGTGTACACAGGTGGTTCCCCACCTCCTCGTAGCCTACAGACATGGGTGACCTGCTGTGGTTTGGGACACACCCCTGATGAGTCCACCGCCTTGCTCCCCCATGACATTTATGCCTTGGGGACTCAGGAAAACCCTCAGGGGGAGAGAGAGTGGACAGAACATATCAAAGCGACCCTTCGCAGCTACACTCACATTGACTTCAAACAAGTAATTGTCCTTTTTGCAACATTTTTTCAGCCTCAGCTGTGGAGTATTGTTTAAAAAGGGTGCATGACCTATAAAGCTTAAATTTGTCAGATTTTCATGGCCAGCTAAACAGTTAAAGGGGAACTCCACCAATTTTACACATCAATTTAAGTCTTGGTGTGAAGAAAATGTTGTATAAAGCCTTTAGCAGCTGCAGAGGGATGCTGTATGAAGTCTGATAATTTAGAGTCTTGAGTCCTACAATGTTATAGGAGTGTAGTAACGCAACGATTTACTGAATGGATAAATAAAATGTATATGTGCAATGTTAGGAATATTTGGAATTAATATTTTTCGGCAGGATCTCAGATCATAAGAAAGGATAGTGAGAGTATCTAATATTTTGACATCAGTGTTCCTGTGAGAATATATCTGAAATTATAATCTGTGGTAGATAAAATTCTTGATGTGAGTAGGCAACTGTTGTAGTCGATGTGCTGACGTTTGAGAGAGCCTGACTTCATGGAAACGGGTCACATCAACTGACAAATCTGTAATTACGAGTTCTCGTGTTTGGACGCTGTTCTTGTCATCTGCTGTAATATGGGGCAATGTCCTGCAGGTGGCAGTACAGTCCCTCTGGAATATGAGGCTGGCTGTGTTTGTGAAGCCGGAGCATGAGAGTCGCATCAGCCATGTGAACGTAGCCAGTGTGAAGACTGGCTTGGGGAACACATTGGGTGGGCTGCCGTGCATGGACACACCATCACAAATACACATAAAGCAAATACAGAAAATGTACAATATTGTGGTTGATTGCAAGAAATAAAAATATCAGTGTATAATTGACTAAAAATTAAACATGGTATTTCCATTGTTTCAGGAAACAAGGGAGCTGTTGGTGTCTCCTTCCTCTTCAATGGAACATCTTTTGGGTTTGTTAACTGCCACCTGACCTCTGGCAGTGAGAAAGTCCTGAGGTACTTTGTGTGTTTGTCAGTATACATACAGTATGTGCAAGACCAAGTGTGCGTATGTGTGTGTGTGTGTGTGTGTGTGAGAGAGAGAGAGAGAGAGTGTGTCTGCTGTGTCATATCTATGCTCTATTATATATATGTACTGTATATTTCTATCTTGCAATGTATGTTATGTTCAGGAGGAACCAAAACTTTGTGGACATCCTCCGGCTGCTTTCTCTGGGCGACAAACAGCTGGGTGGCTTTGACATCAGCCTGCGCTTCACTCACCTCTTCTGGTGTGGAGACCTCAACTACAGACTCGACTTGGATGTACAGGTCAGACTGGCGATTAGTCTTTCTTACTCATTCATGGCTGTTTTTTAAACACTGTGTTCTGATTTAGCAATGTACAAAACTGGGGGTACATGTGGTGTAAAAGTCATGAGAAATCCCAAACACGGCTTTTTGCTGCTTCTTTCCTAAAGGACATCTTGAGACATGTGTCTAAGAGAGAGTTTGAGGAGCTCATGTGTGCAGATCAGCTGACCCGAGAGAGACACAAGAGGAAGGCCTTTCTCAATTTTAGTGAGTTTCAGTTTGGTATGGTGACCATTGTTCTGTATTGAGAGCTATAAATACAATATCAGACAGTCATTGCATAAGCACTTAAATGTCTTAACAATTACACAATTATTGTACCATTTAATTTTGATTTCACTCTACTTTTGTGTACCTCATGGTACACTTTTTCTCTGTTTACCACATTTAAGAGGAAGAAAAGATTGTGTTTCCACCCACCTATCGGTATGAGCGTGGCTCTCGGGACTGCTACCTGTGGCAAAAGTACAAGACTTCAGGGGTGAGTAATTTCTTAATCATTTTTCTACAAGGCATTTCCTGGCCTGGTACTGTCATGTTTCCAGCGTGTGGGTTTGTTGCACTATAACTACAACTTAAAAGAAAATACCCTAGAAGAATTCTAAATATACAGATGACTCACTTGTTAAGATATTTTAATGTGTAGGTTCATTCTGTTTCAGGGGCCAGTAGGGTTAGGTGACTTTGACAGCAGCTGCTATGAATGCTAAAAATAGGAGGCTAAGAATTAACCCTGTCTGAAAAAGAATGTCTGGCATGAAAGGAATGAACGCCCCCGTCAAGGCATATAGAGTATACTGGATCTGGCAAATTCATTTTGTTGAAAAATAAATGTACAATATGTTGCTGATTTATTATGTAAATCTGTTTCTGTAGGTGCGAGTCAATGTTCCTTCCTGGTGTGATAGGATTCTCTGGAAGTCCTATCCAGAGACGCACATAAAATGCACAGCATATGGTAAGATCTGGTGATTATTTTTAAAAGAAGCTTTAAGTACAAAAGTAAAAAAACAAACAAAAAACAGTTATATAAGACATAAACAAAATGCAGATGAGCAGCAAAGAATTGAGCTATGACATAGACAAAAGGTTTTATGTTGCATTCTCAAATTAGATATCTCTGGTCTTCTTCGTACCACTGTAAAATAAGAGCAACCCTTGAAACACTCAACCCCTACATTCTGGTCTGTGGTCCATCAAGAAAATGGTCATTTCCTCTCACTCAGCCCAAGTTTCTGTTTTTCTGACTGACCTCAGCAAACTATCAAAAACATACCCAATACTGGGTATTTGCAGAACAACTTCTGCTTCTGCTTGTCTTCTAAATCATCCATCTGTTTAACTTGTGAAATACCGACTGACAGCTCATCTCTCTTACAGCGCTGTCACATAATTTTAGCCACAGTGAATAAAAGATTAGCATTGTAACTGCAATTATAATAATAATGCAACGTGATGGATTTGTCTGTTACTAGGCTGCACAGACGACATCTTCTCCAGCGATCACTCGCCTGTTTTTGCCACGTTCCAAGTGGGAGTGACGTCACAGCTCAGCCCCAAAACAGGTGCTGTCATTGTTGTGGCACTCTGGGCACAAACAGATGGAATATGACCAAGTGCCTTCATAGATTGAGTAGCATTGTTATTTTGTCCTGCGCAGATCCAAACACAAGCATGGAGAGGGCCTGGATAGAGCTGGAAGGCATAGAGGCCATCGTGAAGACGGCTAGCAAAGCAAAGTTCTTCATTGAATTTCATTCATCTTGCCTTGAAGGTATGATGTCACATTAAAAATAAAATAAAATAAAATTATAAAGCATTGTGCTAGCACAGCAGGCCAAATCCATTCATGTCTTTCCTTGCAGAGACACGACGCTCAAGTGAGAACGACTCACAGAGCTGTGATGTTCCGGGGTTTCTCAAACTGGGCTGGTCCTTCAAACAGCTGCCCAAGGTTAGAGGCCCAGCCGGTTTGAGAACTGCTGAAAATACTGTTTGTTATAAAGTCAAAATCACTTACTTGTGGTTCTCTGTCATAGCTTCTTCCAGTCGTGTCCGACATGGAGTACCTTCAGGATCAGCACCTACTGCTGTCTGTCAAGTCATGTGATGGGTTTGAGTCATATGGTTGGTCACAGGGCAAATGAATTTCGTCTAATGAAATAATCCATTTAGAACATGATGGCAACTTTGCTAATTATCACCCTTAAAGTAAAAGATTTCTTTTAAGAATTTTTTAAAACTCTTACCACAAGTGCTATCCACTAATCCAGATAATTATATTACACTGACGACTATTGTCTACGAAGATACGCCTGCAGTTTTTCTTTTAATCTATATGCCTATTGATGTAATCCTTTAAAAAAATCTTTTATACATATATATATAGGTGAATGCTGTGTAGCTCTGCACTCACTCACTCGTGCATCGGAGCAGTTTGAGACATTTCTGACTCACCGAGGTGAAGAGATGGGCTCCATTAGAGGACGGGTCAGAGTCCATGTGCCAAAGGACAGGCGAGGAACGAGGGAGAAGATCTATGGTAGGTCAGCCGGAACCGAACCGGAAGCGAACCGGAACCCTAATGTCTGCCTTGCTTGCACTATCCCTTCTCACTAAAACTTTCATCTCCACTTTCACTGCATTCTCTGACTCTCTCCTGTGAGTCTCACGTTGCTTCCTCTATTTGGTTCCTCAATGATCCCTGGCTTGGCTTTACACTTGCTGGTATCTATCGACTGCTTCCTCTTTTGGCTCCTGATTGACTGACCCTGACCAGATGTATCCTGAGACACTGAAACAGGACAGATAAGTATTATGTCACCAGGTCAGGCAGCACAGCAACACACACAAACACCATCATGCTGTGTGACTGCAAACTGACATGGCTATCTCAAGGAAATTTCAATCAAAGTCAACCGGACTTGGTTATAGGTCTTGAAGTCTCATCCAAAAGGCTTCATCAGTTCATGCTGGTCTGACTAGGGTGAGCTAGTCAGTTGATTTCAATTTAAATTTCCTTGAGATAACCATGACCTGGGCAAATGAGAATATTCACAGCCACAATGACATAGCCTTTGTCTTTCACTCCCTACACAGACTTTTCAGTGTCGCAGTTAACAAAATACATTGTTCATTTTGTGTGATTTGACTTTTTCAGAGTGGTTCTGTGTTGAGAAAGATGACAAACGTCCTGAAAGTGGACACATGTCTCCGGCATCCACACGGGTCCAAGCTAAAAGGTGAGGGATGTTACCCAGTTAAAAGCAACATCACTGTCAAAATGATATACCTTCTTATCCAGGAGCAATATTTTGTTTTGGAGCTTTACACAATGTTTTTCAGGTTTAAGCAACATTTGACCTGCTACCTCCCCATTACTGGTCTCAAACTTATTTCACTTTTCATGCCTTTGTTCTTAAAGGAATAAAATTTATTCAGAAAAAAATTACAAGAGCAGGTGAAATGTAATATTGAAAAATAATGATACTTCTTCATGCTGTTACTTGGTCTTTTTAATGTTAAACAATGACATTGTGAAGCAGCAATTTTCAAAACTTAGTTGACTTGTATATTCATTGCAGGTCGTCTGCAGTTCCACCTAAACTAACTCCGAGCAGCTACACCAATCCTGCCTACTTCATCTTCGAGGGCGTGTCGGTGACACGCAGGGTGGAGGAGGCTCTCCCCCAGCACAGGGATCGCCAGGTGATCTGGTCTGGTAATGAGGCCTTGCAGCTCCCAAAAATCTCTGGACGTCAGGGTTTTGACAGGAGACCCTGTCGCAGGTCAGACTTTACAGAGATTGAAATTCCAGCCATCTTGCCCCAGTACACTCCGACAAATGACCTTCATACACCCCAAACAAACTCCTCCTATCAGCTTTTCCCCACCAAAGACCCATCTCCCATATCTCCACCCTCAAGTAATGCCATCTCAAAGTACCATGAACAGACTTCACAACCCAGAGACAAATTCCAAGGTCAAAAAATTGTTCAGGACTCCATACTGCCCGAGAAGAACCTGAGGAACTTGTATATTAATCACTCAGAAATCATCAGGGACAAAGCCAGAAGGGATCAACATCAGCTTCTCCCAGAGAGGACCAAACCTCTCCAGGCAGCCAAGACCCCATCAGCTTTCCCTTACACCCCTGCACACTTAGCACATTGCCAGGCTTCTGTTCCCTGGATGGTGGATCAGCAGCCACCTGGGCCTACCGGGGACAACTCGCTCACTGCTTTGCAAATTGCAAAGTCCCTCAGCGAAGTCGACTTCTTCCCCACAGAGCAGAGAGGCCCAGCCTTAGCCAACCAGAGGCAGAGTTACAGAAATGGACCTTCAATGCACGGAGATAGATGCTACAGCTGGGAGAAAGAGGTACAGTATGCCTCTGCTCTCAAAGACAGTTTTTTTGAGATGGCTGCCGATTCTCTGTAAAATTCTGTCTGATTTATCTCAATGCAGGTGTCTGTCCTTCAAGGTGCACCAGAGACAGTGCGGGAGCTTCTCAGTACTCTGGGTCTTCAGAAATATACCCTGGCACTCAGCCTCAATGGCTGGGATGATCTGGATTACTTCAGGTAAAAATTATTTTGGGTAACATGTTCCAAAAGCACTAAAAAGTACTGCATTTCACAGATAAGAAAAATATATATCTGATCTATTTTACAACACAGACATACCGTCTTTTGAGACGTGTGAAAAGCAATAGTATTTGTATTTAAAGTGAAAGGTTGCGAATTTCAGTCACTTCAATCCAGTCTTTAGCTGTTTTTTCTTTTTTTACGGGAACAGAAACAAACAGTATGTGGTCATGTAGCTGCTGCTGAGTAATTTACAGAGCCCTTAAATGCAAGCTCTGTTATTTGCAGTTTTAAATGTAACGTGAAAGCTGCCACCACCAAAACCAACTGTCATTTTCAGCTCTTCTTTTTTCCACACATGTTGTCTGTTTTTCTTCATCACTCAACACATGAAATGCAATTGTTTTAAGACAAACTTAAAAATCTGATACAGTCTGTTAGGGTAAAATACAATGAAACATTTCAGTATTTTGGATATACTTTGTATATCTAAATAATTCACAATAAAACACCATCTGACACCACCACAATTAACCACAATGTAACGTTACAAATGTTATAAAGTGAAAATGACTATGATGAACTCACTGAACAAACTGAAAGTTTTAGTCAAGTGTGATTCAGTGCAACTTCTCGTCTCCAAAGCGGCATCACTGAGGAGGACCTGCGCGCCGCAGGAGTGACCAACCCCTCACACCGACGCAGGATCCTCGAGAACCTGCCCAGGAACTGGAACTGACATGCAGAAGCAAAGAAGTGAAAAGAGGGGACAGACTGATTGGATATCATTCACAAGAGCTGGACTTTACCTCAGCCCTGCCGTCTTTTCATTTACTCGATCAATACTGCAATGGTAGTTGGTCTGTGTCAACACATCAGAGGGAACATAACGCAGGAAGCACTCATTGCACCGTCTGCTTTATTTGTCTGTCCATCCTGACAGATAGTGAGAGGTGGGTGATATGAATGGAAGGCCTTGATATGTATCTCTTGTTACTGACACACACACACAAATGTTTATTATGATATCAAGGTCTCATTGATTTTGGTTTAAACAATTTTAAATGACTATAAAAAAATAGAGTTCTTCGATTGCCAGTGTTCACTCAAGGCTATTGTTTACCATTCACCTTCCTCCCTTCTGCTGTGTGCTTTCCATTATTCTGCTATTATTGAGCCTGGACATGACCTTGTAAAAGCACCTCTATTAAACCTATGGAGCATAAAATCCTTAGTTGTACTTATCTACTGGAACATTGTCTGTAAAGTTGGAGCAGAAGGACCTGCCATATCTCATTTTATTTTCCGTCCCCTACCGTTGCTATCGTGCAATTAATCAGCACCTGTGTCCACTGTGCATGTTTTATGCAGCCCTTATGAACTGAAGCGCATAAAGCAACTCTTGACCATCACAAAGCAAGCACCAGTGTCATTTCATCCTGGCGAGCAGGGGTGGGAAAAAGAGAAAGATCCTCACTTCAGCTTCAGCCCCCCAGATCACATCTCCTGCACTGAGGTGTAAGCCTGCTTCACTGTGCAACACTGCAGTGCAAGTGGGTGTTTTCTGTGACACAGTCAACTATGAGGAAAGAGTTTTAAAATCCGAAACATGTTTTACTGTTTTATCGAAGGAAATGTTTAATTCACAGGGCAATTCTTTGTAGTAGATGGTCTGATATACTTGGGCAGATTTGCTATATTAGATGAAACTATAAATCAATTCATGCCAGCTGCCAGGTGATGCTTCTCATTGTGTGGAAGTCATGCAAGAACTAACACACTGGGTTACCAGCTAGGTTTAGCCAAGCACTTTGGTTTTAATTTTATGAGTTTAGGTCAGTTTCTTTCTCCATCATTTCTCTTTCTTTTTAGCTTTTTCATATTTTACTCTTTTTTGTTAAGGTTACTCTAGATTAGTGAGGTTCTTTGTGGAAAAGGGCCAAGAGAATATTTCCTTAGTCTTGATGACTGACAAAATACCAGTGCTTTTCTGCTGCTAATCAACTTACATCATTTTGCATTGGTGAATACACAACACCTGAAATAACAGGCAAGTCCACCAGCAAACATGTGAGAGTTGTGTTTATCAGCTCACTTCAATGACAGACAACAGCAGAAGGGTGAGACAGGTGTGATCTGATCCCAAAATAACTCTTAAATATTCCACTCGGTGTGCGAGTGTCTGTGTTTGTGCTTGCTGCTTACAGTTAAGGTAGTTACTCATTAAGATCAGACCAAACACATTCCTCTCTCTACTGACAACAGGTATGTGTCAGTGACCTCTAAAACAGTCTCATGACCGCAGTGCTGACGTCACCTGAAAGCATACTGGACTTTATGCTGAAATGAAAGGGATGCACAGTTCTAAAAGGTTTGTCTTTTGAAAAACGTTTAAATTGATTAACATGCAGTACGTACAGTAGATGGTCACTGGCTATGCAGCAACATTGTTTTGCAAATGAGTGTTATAATGAGTTATTTGCACATAGTGTGGGCAAAGTAAAGTTTAAGACAAAAGAACAGTCTCTGGAGAAAAGGAGATATTTCATGAGTCCATATTCTTTAGTAAAGTAATGGTTTGATATTTTGGGTAATATTGTATACTTATGTGCTTTCTTGCCAAGAGGTTGATGAAAAAGACAAAGAGCACTTTGATGTCTTTACGATTAAATATGATGCAGCAGCTGGTTAAATTAGCACAAAGGATTCTCCTCTTGATGCCCATCAATCTCAAGTCAATAATAAGGGTCCAGTCCCTCACTGTAATCCAGCTCAGAGGATGATGACACACAACTCCAAAACATGACATGTCATTTTTACACATAGATTATACAGATTACACAGGACATAATGTGGTAATTGGTGATCTTCAGAAAGGCTTGTAGGTGGCAGTTCTTATCTTGTTATCAGACCCAGGCTAGCTGTTTCCAGTCTTTGTGCTAAGCTAAGCTAAATGCCTGCTGTCAGCAGTTTCATATTTACCATACAGATGTGGAAGTGGTATAATCTTATTATGTAACTCTCTGCGAGAAACCGAATATGCACATTTGCCAAAATGTTGAAATTTTCCTTCAACAACTGACAAATTCAGTAACCTGATAAAACGGGCTGTGTGTGTGTGTGTGTGTGTGTGTGTGTGTGTGTGTGTGTGTTAACATGTAATTCCCACCTGTGGTGCTGTAAATCCATCCACCCTGTTCTACACTCTGAATGAGTTCCTGATGGGGAACATGCTTTGTCAGTGGCCCACTCACATTCCAAACATCTTAACCACACAAAACCACAGAACACACAATCACACTCCCACACACACACACACACACACACACACACACAGAAACTCACACTGTTTCCACTAAGCTGACCCCTTCACACAGAGATGCTCATTACCAAGTCCAACCCATACACACAAGCACATGTCACTACTGCTGCTCTGAATGGGGTCAAGGGGTCAATTTCTATGTGGGGACAAGGAACATTAAAGGGCATTATGTTAAAAACTTGGTAAACAATACTCTTGCTTTGTTTTAACCCACATTTGATATGTATGATATGTACACATCTCATGTGTGACTTACATTTACCATTACATTTAAATAGCTTCAGATCAGTTGTTAGTCTCATTTTTCTTCAAACACTGTCCAAAGTTATTTGACTGATCAACAAACTTTTTTAAATTGGAACGCAACATCTCCAGCCTAATTAAAACTCTGGTCAAAGCTGTCTTCAGCTGTGCGGTCATGTAGGAACAGAGAACTGAACTTTTTAAGGATATGAGGTCTTGTGAACCATGTCATATATTTTGTGCTACTGTCTGTGCCAATGCAGACTGTAAAAGGGTAAATCAAATCAAATGTGTTTATGGGCTTTTTGTTATTGGCATGGATATGATCTTGTTTGCGACTGTGCGTCAGTCCAACTTTAGCTTTTTGGTAACTTATTAAGTGAATCATCCCACCTAAGTTTATTGTCAATCTCATACAACAGCAATACTCGTCCTGCCTATTTCTATTTCTTTATGACGAGACTTTATAGTGTCACGCCTTTACATCAGTCTTCCAGAAAAAGCCTGAGATGACAAAGACTATGTCAGAGGCCACCCGGTTAGTCCCATCACAGCTCAAGTTAGCACATGTTTCAGTTTATACCATAGGTTCCACTGTACAGCTGTGCAAATATTAACATGTGTAACATTTCAGTATTGACTTCCAATATGTGTTGTCATGGGAGTAAATTTCATTTATAAGATGAGGAAATGATGCCTCCTGTGGTGGAGGACAGGGTTAGGGTTAGGAAATATTCAGATGTTTTGAGATAAAATATCACAATGGAGGAATACTTGAATACAACATTAAATTTAAATAGCAAAATTGGCTGAAATATAAAAAAATATCAGGGTTGAAATGCAGGTGCCTCGTGTGTTAAGCAGAGTAGTTGCATAAATCGTTGTGGCTGTGCTGAATGTGACCAGTTCGTTTGCTGGTGTTTCATTTCATCTGTAGCATTGCGGCAGTGTAAGCGGGAAATAAGTTCTTGGACAAAAAGCAGCGAGCGAAACGGCTACAACTGGGTTTCCCTCTGAAATGTTGCGGAAGAAAGTGGTGGCACGAACTGGAAGTGCTCCAGGACTGACTCCAAACCGCAACATCTCTAACGGTTCCGCTCCAATGACAAGCTCCAACAGCACCAGCGAAATCTTAAAGTGTGGATTATGCGAATGAGCTGTGGTAGCGGTTTCATGTGGTTGACAGAACTGAAAGTGACTTACTATGTAGACTTTTTTTGGAGAGGGGGAGGGGGGGTTGTCCACTCGGCAACGTGACTTCCCAACTTGGCCGTGTATGTGTGTGTGTGTGTGTGTGTGTGTGTGTGTGTGTAGCCTCCTCTCCGTGTGTCCCGCGCCCAGTGTGTCCGCAGCGCAGCCATGGACTCCGGCACGACTTTCGTCGAGAAAACGCGTCTTTAATATAGAGAGGACAAGCTGAGAGCAGAAACTACTCAAAGCAGACGACGTCTCACCTCTCACAACACCAGCCTGGTACCAGCACTCTTTTTTCCCTTTTTAAACTATTTTTGGGGTGAGTAGCGGCGGTGTTAGGCTGATCGTCGGTCACACCGTTACCTAATGAACAGAGCCGTCCTGTGTTGTTCAGCGTGCATCCAGATGTTGATGACTCTGGAAAACCGTACAGATGTGGATACCAAAGAATCATCGTCAAAACACTTTAAATTGTTAACCAACGGTCGTGGAAAGTACCCCATGTAAGTACTAATGAAGTATAGTTTGAGGTAATTGAGCTTTTGAATAGTTTTTTTTCTCCCGTTTTATGTTACTTAAAACACTTTTAGCCTTCTTTTTATTCCACTACATTTATTTGGGGTGATTAAGAAATAAAGTTAATATGACAATCTCAAAAGGGCCATTCTGCAGTAAATACGGGACTTTTACTTATTACTCCTAATATTGGAGCAAAGGATATGAAAACTTTCACCATTTGTAAATGGGGACTACATAAAAAAGGACTCCTCAAAGAATTAATCCTACGCATGCAACTACCGATTGTTTCATTGATAAATCTGCTGATACTCTTGATTCATTTTTAAAAAAATTAAATGACAGAAAAAAGTGAGAAAATGTCCATCACAGGTACCTATAAAGCCCAACAACGAATGAACAATTTAAAATAAAAGGAAATTCAATTTATAACGATAGAAATCCGAGGAAAACAGCAAATCTTCATAACTAAGAAGCTGAGACAAGAGAATGGATGACTTTATTTGCTTTAAAAACATAGTAGTACCTTAATTCGGCCAAATGACTGATCAATTAATTGACTAACTAGTTTTCTCTGTAAAACCTGTGAAAGTTTTCACATCCCAGTGCCTCTTCTGTGCAGGTTTGGTCAACTGCTGGCTTGAAAGTGCCAGACTGAGTAGTCCCATCATTATGGAAACGGTCATCAGTAGCCCTGGCACGCACAACCAGTCAGCTGTGTTCACCTCAGTATTTAACTACAGTTGTCGCTTTGATGAGGAGTTCAAGTACATCCTGCTGCCTGTGTCCTACAGTCTGGTGTTTGTGGTCGGCTTTGTGCTCAATGCTGCAGCGTTATGGATGTTCCTGAAGATGCGTCCGTGGAACCCCAGTACGGTGTACATGTTCCACCTCGCCCTGTCTGACTTCCTGTATGTCCTCTCCCTGCCCACCCTCATCTACTACTATGCCAACCGCAGTCACTGGCCTTTTGGAGTGGCTGCCTGCAAGATAGTGCGCTTCCTCTTCTACGCCAACCTCTATTGCAGCATCCTCTTCCTCACCAGCATCAGCGTGCATCGTTACCTGGGCATCTGCCACCCCATCAAGGCGCTGACTCTGGTCAAGTCTCGTCATGCACACCTGGTGTGTGGCATGGTGTGGGGTGTGGTGACCGCGTGCCTGGTGCCCAATCTCATTTTTGTCACCACCACCAAGAGGGACAATGACACCCTCTGCCACGACACAACCAGCCAGCATGCCTTTGAGGAGTATGTGGACTACAGCTCTGTTGTCATGGTGCTCCTGTTCGGTGTCCCGTTCATGGTCATAGTGGTGTGTTACTGCTTGATGGCACGGGCCCTATGCCGACCCAGACGGGGATTATCCGCCACCCAGCAGAGCAGTGCCTCACGGCAGAAGTCTATCAAGCTCATTATTGTTGTGCTGGTGGTGTTCGCTGTGAGCTTCGTCCCGTTTCACATCACACGGACGCTATACTACACGTCCCGCGTGTTAAACCTCAACTGTGAGTTCCTCAACATCATCAACTTCACTTACAAGATCACAAGGCCGCTGGCGAGTGTCAACAGCTGCATTGATCCCATTCTGTATTTCCTGGCTGGGGATCACTACCGTTCCAAAATGATGTCTGTCCTGACAGGAAGAAAAACAACAAAACGCAGCCAGACACCTGAGGAGATGCAAACAATGCCGCACAGAACCCACGGCATTGCTCTGGTCTGTAATAACTCAGCCCTTAAAGCCAGTGAAGAGTTTGAGAGATAGTGGGAAATACGTTGCAAAAACCTAAAGAGCCCTCCTCCAGGCTAAAGCGAGCATTTCTCATGCCATATTCAGAAGCAGCTGTTTAATTGTCCCTTCTTTCTTTTGCACTGAGTGGTTCGGGAGAGAACTTGTTTACAGTAAAAAAATATATATTTACAACATAATGTACATTTTCACTCACACAGAAATATCTGTATCACCTGTGTTTAATCAGCATTAAGACCATATTTCAGTCCCCCTCACCTTCTACTGTTTAAGATGAAGCTCAAGTGAATCTGTATCTTTGTGAATGGTGTAACTTTTGAATTGTGACTTGTAAGTAGGACATTTGAGTACTTTCACATGGCACTAGATGATTCAGACAATTAATTGTTTTCATCCTAGGCAAGGAGAACTAGGTTTGACTGGAAACACAGTGATTAGTAATTATTAAGGTTTATATCTGACAACAAGACAGATAGCCTGACAGCTGTTGTCTCAGAAAAATGAGGCAATCCTTCTTGTTTTATCAACAGTGTCTGCGTGTTACCCAGAAACAGTCACAGCCAGGGCAGCTGTTTTTTTCCTTCATCTTCCAGCAGCTCTTGCTCAACTGTGAAGGAAAGAAGCAGGACTGATCTGGATAAAGACATAAAGTAGCTCTTCAAACCACCCACGCCTCATTAGAGGTATAAGGGATTTTCCTTCTCCCCCTTTTTACCTTTGGGATTGAAACATGGAATTTAACGGTCCTTTTTTCTCAGTAATCTGAGTTGAAATCCTTGATAGTTTTGCAGGATGTGAAAGCGTGTGTGACCACTGTGAAAGAGAGCGATACCACATGGGTTACTGTGTTTGTTGTGTTTCACGTTTATCTGTGTGACACATATAAAAGTGATTTTGCAGTGAATCTTTTCTGTCTGGTCGTTGCAAAATCAATTCACCTTCTTTGAAAGAGCAATTTATGGGAACTTGAACTCATGGGAAAAACATCAGATCTGCCACTTCTCTAAACCACCAAACTGTGAACTGAACAGATACAGTACAGGTGATGTTTGGGAAGTGAAAGAAAAATGAATGCGAACTTGAAGTAGCTGTATCCTTTTTGAACAGGGGTGCTGAATAGTGTAGCAGTGATGAAACAATCCTATGTAAACAAGATGAAGATGAACCACTTTATTTTTCTTATGCAGTAATTTTCCCTGTAGTAGCTTTAAATTTAAAATGGCTACAGCTGTTCCACACTGTGTGAAACCATTTAACACTGTAACAATAGTTTTGATGTGGTAAACATTATTACTTTTTCTCCCTTTAACACATAATCCAGAATTGTTCCTGGTGCATTCAGTATCTTCAGAACTTTTTTTTATCTTGTCAGGAATGTAAAAAAGTGTTCTGAGGGTCTGAACAAAGTTCGTCCATGAGTTATTCTATATCTTCTGTAATTTACAAACTATGGGTTATCATAAACAGAGCTGCCAATCAAAGCTGAAGGTCATGACAGAGTGAATCTCTTTGCAACTCTTTACGAAGACTTCGTTTCACCACCATCTTCATCTTGTCCCTCATATCCGACTGCCCCTTATATCACTCAAAGTAAACTAAAGTGACACTGACTACGGGATGCTTATTCGACATGTGCTCTAATGATAATTATAGAAGTAATTCAATGCAGGCTTCAGGCAGGGCAGCCCTGAGGGTTTTCACCTGTGAATGGCATGTCTCTCGGTTGTTCTGACTGGGATATAAACGCACTAGCGCCTCCCTGTGGTCTCTCTGATAAAAGCCTGCTGTGGCTGTCGCAGTCTCGCGTGCACCGCTTGGGCGTCTTCAGGAAATACCACATATAACTTCCGTCAGGAAAACTTCAAAGCGTTTTTTTTAAGAAAACAAAAACAGAAAGGATACTACGTGGCGGCATGTTCTCGTTCCCTCAGCGCTGCCTGACAAACAAAAGTCTGGAGGAATTGAGGCCGGCATTGCTCCCCCACAAACACGGCCCGAAGGCCGGGACAAACAAATCTGCTGAAATAACGCCCTGTCCTACACCAACTGCACACCGTATTCCAGTAAAAGTAAAACTCGAACCGGAACAAATACACAAACAAACAAACAAGCATGAAGCAAGTAGGCCGCATTTTACAGCCCACCCCAGCGGAAGCAACCCGCCACGTTCAGACACATTTATTCTGCACCGATGTTCCGCAACGAAGAGATTCCAGGTAAGTCAGGGCCTTCGTCACATGTGAGCAGGTTCTGAGTTTAAACTTGTGCAGCAGGTGTCGGCACAGCGCAGAAGACGGGTAAAAATGGAGGGCAAACCTAAGTGAGATTATATGGAAAAGCAGAGGAATTATAAGTCCCACTGCATTGTTGTTAATATTGTCGGTGTGAGTCCATGTGATCCGCTCGGTGCCTGGAACGATCACTCTGGGCAAACCGCACCTTCTCACTTCCTGCTGTTGATTTTCTCCCTCTTGTCCTCGAGGTGTTGATCCCGAAAGAAAAAAGTTCGCAGTGTTCTGTTGAAATTGTCTTTCAAGGATGAATAGAGATTTTTTTATGCAAAAGAATACAACTGAGCTGAATTACTTCCTTGCGCGTGTGATGATTTTCATGTTTCACAATGAAAGCTGAAACACGCTCTTCTTCTTCTTCACTCTCTCAGAAAATGCTGCCACTGTTGCATTCATGAAATAGTTAAGCCGTTAAGATAAACATGCATGGTAAAATACACGTAAGTAAGAGGAGCTGATTTTCTTAGAGATTAAGTAGTTTTTTTATCCTCACCTGCAGTGTGTAAGGAAACTGCCTCCGCAGTGCCTGTTCGCCCTTAAATAGACAGCTTTTATTAAATGTCAGCGATGCCTTAATCAAATTATTAGTTGTCAGTGAACAAAGGATGTTAATTGACAGAATAAAATATACTTAGATGTGTGCTTCAGGTTTGCTGCCTCAGGTAATGCTTGTGGCGGTCTATGTTTTGCTGGCTGTGAGGAAAAAAAGAGTTTGCAACTGTCACTTGATAGGAACCTTTGCAGCTGAGAAGTAATGACTAAATACATAAAGTGACACAGACGTAATGTAATGGAGGTAGCGACGTTATTTTTTGTCATTTTTGGTTGGTGATATTTGCTCACTAACTTTATTAGTAAATTCAGTTGTTGTCACAAATTAAAAAACCCCTCGTGTATAATTAGCCTCTTTTGAGCCTAAACAATTCAAGTAACATACATGTAAAATAAATAGCTGAGAAATGCAGTGGTGATATTTATTTCAACCAGGTTCAGTCATTTTTGGTTTAAAAAAAATCTGTTTAAAATCAAGAAACCCAGGTAAATTACACAAACTGAGTACCACTGATGTTTTAATTGACCTTATTACGATGTGCTTATTTGGAACTCCAGGTTTACTCGGATTAGTGCCACCCCCCACCCCCACCCCCCTTTATCGACCACCACAGAGACTACACTGAATAAAACGCTACATGTCCTTGGGCAGAGAGGATGTCTGTGCTCAAGGACGTTGTGAAGCGAGTGCAATCAATGATCGGATTCACTTCACGACATTTAGAAAGGAGAAACAAGTTTTTTTTTTCCTTTCTTACAGAGATATAGAAAAATAACCTTTCCAGAATTTCCCAACTTGGGATCAATAAAGTATCTGTCTATCTACTATCTATCTATCTCTGACAGTGGAGTATGCTTTAGACTTCCATTGTTCCATTATTATTAAATGTGACAACGCAGCCTTAACTTTAAAACACTTTGACAAGTTTTCCATTAGCTTAAAGACAGGGGCTGAGATTTGAAGTTTTGGAGCGCAGGGCTAAGATCTCTTTAAAAATTAAAACACTACCAAAAAGAAAACTGTAACTGAAACTGACTATAAAGCACTTATCATTAAGATACTTTGGAGAGGATTAATACAGGATTTTTAAGAGGAACTGTAATGATTATCATTTCACAACCATCTTATCCAACCATCTTATCTCACTGCCTAAACAGAGTGAAGGCTCATCTTAAACCACCCCATCCTCACAAAATACAATCTAATAATGTATAAATATAATCTGCTTCTAATTAACAGGAGACTTTAGTAAATTTAAAAAAGCCAGTCTATGGATTGTGAGATACACCCACATCTCGGCATGAAGTGATGCATTTGTTGAGCCTTGAACATTTTTTTCTTTGTTTCTCTCTTGTTTGGCAAATTATCAGGCAGAGACGAGATTTCAAGGACGTGCGGACTTCAATTTAATCGAAGAGGCTGAGAGTGGAGTGGAAGAGTGACACACAGAGGAGAGAAGTTCATTATTCTGCTGAAAAGGAAACCAATGGCTTTCACAGTCGCCATGGAAACCGGCCTTTCTTTTGCCTTCAGACCTATGATAAGGTACTTCACAGCATTAAGCACAATTATTGCAAGGTAAAAGGGGAAATATTGCTTTCCAAATGCTAATAGATGTGAGATATTGATTGGCATGGCGATTCATATAGAAGTGTGCCCCAACTGTTTCACCTGCCTGACTCTTCTGCACCCTTTAATGAAATTTGATGGAGGTTACGCTTGATAGGCTTTTGTGGCACAGCGGGCTTCGGCGGCACTTGCATCTTTACTTCAGCTGAACATTAGGAAAAAATAACCCCCACTGGAAACAGTGAGAAGATGAAGACATTATTAGACTGTAAAACAGTGAAAATGCTACTATGAAAAACAAGATATACCATTTGATAATTCTTCATCAACAGCTAATCTAAATGGCTACAATTTTTCCTCTGGTCCATTGTTGCCAAATGTCTCATAGCGTAAATACTAAACAGCCGCTGCTTCCCATCATTAGCATGTCACTCTGTTGTCAAGTGACCCTGCTTGCACTCTTGCACAAAGCCGGGTCGGCCTTGGCAGAAGTGAGGTCAGCACCAAGCACAAGTTCAGGCAATGGGGGGGTTGGTTAGTTGGTGGCAGCCTCCTTAGTTGGTGCGAGGATAGAGGATTAGCATTAGTGCAAAGCATGGGAGCTGGTGTGTGTGTGAGGAGGGATGGGGTGGCAGTGGTGGTGGGGCAAATTGTTTTAACCCCTATTACAGCAACTGCATGGTGCTCCTCTTATCTAGGCTGCTGCAGCCACTCATTAATATTCCGTACATATGGCAGTGCGTTCTGTATCATTGTCTATTAATGGAAGGGATAATCGCTCATTCAATTATCAGGCAGTTAGCAAAAGACCAACTGTGCCTGCACACCCCTGGTTCACACAGTGGCACAGCCCAAAACAGAGGTGTGCCAGCGAGAAGGTGAGAGCGATAGCAGGGATTACAACATATTAGCTACTTTAATAAGTCGGGCGCTGGGAATAATGTTAAGCAAATGGGGATCTGCTGGTGAACAAGAAACATGCCTGAACTTTGTAGCAACAAAGCCGGAGAGGGACAGTATCTGAAACCGTCCTCCTGTTCGAGCACGGCTCTCGCACACATCAGCGCTGTGGCCCCGAGCCACGCGATGGCTTCAGAAAGGGTTTTGAACTTTGAAACACTGAAGTTGCTTCATTGTGCCGATGACCTGTGGTCAGAAAAGGCCATTGATTGCTCTGCGATAGAGTCAGATGGATCTGATGAATAAAGCTTGACTCCGGTGTCTGCCGGCCACAGATCTGTGAAGTGATCAAATGCAGCGTTCATCCCCGTTGAACCTTGCTTTTTGTGGCCTGAGGACCCTGCGCTGTCTGTGTCCCGGCTGTTGAGGCCACGGCCTGGATATGAGGGGGTTACTGATAATAGTATGACCTCTGGCTGTTTTGACCTGAGGAGACCTTGTTGAGCCAACACAAGCACACACACACATACAGAGAAGGAGTTTGAGCAAGGTTGTTTGGTTATCTAGCGCACTGAGTTTCCTCAGGGGGGAGGGCCGGGAGATTGGAGTGCAGAACTGTTGCAAGCAGGGGGTTGTTTTGGGTGAGTGTGAAAAAGATAGGAGGTGAAATGTTAACAAAATCTTACAAAATCCGCAGTTTGATAAATTTTTTCGCATTTTGAATGAACCGAAGGCGGCTGTGGCTGTGGAGGGCCTTTGTTGGAGGTCCCATTTTCTCTGGGAGAGCAGCGCGCTCACAGGGTCAGCGAAGTTACGAAAGTAATTAAAGCTCGGTGATTCACTGCCTGCTGCAGAGAAAAGAAAGCAAGCTGTCATTCTGATTTAGAAAAATAAATTACAATTTTAATAATGGGGGAGGATGGGGGCGCGAGAATGTCTAGAGCCTTGGTGGGTTGGGGGGAGGCGGGGGGTGGGCATGTTGGGTGGGAGGAGGGGTCGAGGGGGTTGCTGGCTGCCTACTTATCAATAGTTGCAATTTTTTTTGAAACCGCATCGGTAGTACATTGCGAGAGCACAAGTGCCCTTAAAAAAAGAAAACCCTGGAACATTAACATACTGATTTCATGCGCATGGCAAAGGGCCTGAGCCAATATCAGAGAGGACTCAGCAGTCCTATTGTCTGCTGGGACTCTGGTCCCCTCTGATATGAAAATTCAATTATTTTATAACTAGATCTGGCGCTGCGTTTTGACAGTCGACGGTAGCGCCTTGCCAGCTGCATCAGTGTGGGGGACCAGAGGGTCCTGATAGCGAGAGGGAGGCCTTTCAGACATTGACATGTTTTTGGGGGACAAGATTGCCTAAATGTGTTGCATTTAAGGGCTGAAAGTTAATCTAATGCACCACCATTATCTCACTCAGGTAATTCCAATGCCATCCTCAATCTATGTTTACGCTCGCGCACGCTCCCCGCATACTCCGCTCGCGCATCCATTCATTCTTCGGCACTTTGAATCTGATTCCCAGGCTTTCTGCATCCAAACAGGTAATGTATTTATTTATTTTTTCACCGCTGCACATTCTCACGGAGCTGGAAACTATATAAAATAGAAGTTGTTTTCTAAGAGACATCAGCACTTTCTGAGTCGTAATTCTGTGGGGAGACGCACAGGAAAACATACCCAATAGGAGATGGTACTCTGTGTCAAGAATCTGTTGTTAGAAAGAACAGTTTTTCACATACTTTTATACTTTTGCTTTGCAGCCCCCCTCAAAAAAACACAAATATTTTTGCCTTGCAAAAAAAAAAAGATTTTGTATTCGTGTGCAGGTTTTTCTTTTAACTTAAATTCTCTTAAATCCAGAATTTCCTCCATGTACATAAACGTTACATGAGTGTGTACACTGAAACTTTTGAGGTGGCATCCATGCGGACACATACCGGCCTATTTGCTGAGGTTATGGGACAAAATCCTTTCATTACCTCTGTGGCTCATTGTGTGTGTTCTGAGGGGGGTCTGCTAAGCTTAGGGGAACAGGAAGCAGCCCCCTGGTATGGCCCTCTCCACTCAGACCCCGCCGTGTTGTTCTTATTAACCCAGCTTGGGGAGAAGATGTACCTGCCTCCCCTCATTAGGGCCGCAGTGGAGTGCGCGCTCAGCCTGCATGAAGAATGGGACGTTAATTAGTATTCTCTGCAGGGGGAACTGCCATTAGCACTTAATTAGCAGTAAGAGTACCATTCAGTCAGGCGGGCCAGTTCGTGTCCTACACAGTATGTTCTGTGTCTTTTCTCTGTGTGTAATGGTAAAGCGCTGATGAAAAACCTTGCTGTTTGTGCATGCGTGTCGAGCAAAGCGATGGTCCCATAGAAAGCGTTTCATGTCATTATTTTTTCTATAATTTCTTGTTTCGTGTCCCGTTTCTTTTCATGTGCAGCTCATCAGATCCAAAGATGGCTGTGGCTTGTTGTGCGTATAGTTTATTTCTGCTTTTTTAAAAGGTTTTTGTTGGAACACATCTCGAAGAGAACTGCAAAAGCCGGTCTTTGGGCGGTGAAGTCCCGTGTTCCCAAGTCAGCATGCCACTGTCCTCACCTCTGCAAGATTTAACTCTGTGCACTGCCCTCTTGCTGCTGTTGACCTCCGCAAGGGCAAACGCTGTACTCTCGTCGGCCCCCCGCACTGCTCGGGGTGGTAAAGTGGGTGATTAGGGGATGCAGGTCAACTTTCCCCCATCGGTCTGAGGGAACTTCCTTTGATCTGCTGAGTGAGCATTCTTCTCTCTTTTCTCTGTGTTCTGTGTCCGGCACTGTTACCACCGAGGAGGACAAGGGAGGCTATTAACCCGCCTCAGTCCACTCCTCGGCCTTGCTGCTGCCCCCCACACACACACACACACCTCCTCCGCCACCACCACCAACTAGCTCTTGGAGGCTCGGGCGGACGGTGGCTGTGGTACCTTTCATTTCCCGAAATCTGAGAGGTGGAGAGCTGTCATTTGCCAATTTGGCCTGAATGGGGCGGACAGCGGATTAAATGTCGTTTTCCCACCAGGCTACGCCATCCGGACCAGCAGGGGAGGGAGGGGATACAGCAAGTGGGTGTAATGCTAGAGTAAAATTAGAACTTTGATGGTAGCTAATAGTGTGTGATGGGTGGCACTAACATGGATTTCCAGTGAAGACGCCACAGGTTCCCTCTCTTTCTCTCGCCCTACTCCCCACCCCACCCTCTGACACACCTATAAGATTATGTGAGCCCTGCCCTCCCCCTCAGAGCTGTAATTTCTCCCTGATCAATGTAATTATATATCTCCAACTCCAATCCCTCCTGTGTCAAAGGGCTAGACCAGTCCTGTTCTCCATGTTGTCTTTCTCACACACACATGCAACATTTATTCACATATACATCTAGGAAAGTAAAGATATTGCAGAACAAGACTAATGTTCCTCTCATAGTCCAGGGTCAGTGAGAAGCAGACAGGCAAATACTTTGTTGCTGATGTTTTCCAGTTTACAGCAGTGTATGAAACTGTAGTACTGCTTAAAAGGTTATTAAAATTAGTAAAAATATTTGATTTGTGCAGTTACTGTTATTACTTCCACTTATATGATGTGTGGGCACATAATACAACAGATCACTGGGGTTAACTCAGTTAACTCGGTTAACTCCCAATCAGTTGAGCATTTTACCAAATAAAAAAGCAATTCAAAGGGGAAATTGGCAGCTTTTTCTCGATTGAATATCAGTAGAAACTTGATCTTATTGGGGTTTGTTGGGCCATTTGTTGCCTTCGTATTATTAGGTGCAGTGCTCTCAGCTGTAGGTTAAAAGGGAGATTTTTATGTTTAGCTTCTGAATATGAGGTAGCTTCGAAGTCAGAGTCAACAGTAGTGAGATATGATGAGTGTGCTGGATAGTAAGGGCCCCCAGGTATTGCAGCTGTTTCCTTTGAGGGTTTATAAAATCCACATTAATCACTCAGGCCCCGAGAAGCCCCACCTTGAGAGACAAGGATGCACGAAACACAACACTGCGTGGGACCTGCCTTGGGGCTACCAGGCACACACACACACATGCACACACGTACACTACGCTTGATGTTTTGATAGCTTCTGAGGCACGAGCGGCACTGATGCTCTGACATATGGAAGGTTAAAGGCTTCTTAAATGTCCATATCAATCTGCACTCTTGTCAGCTTGACAATGACGGAAACAGAACACCATTAACGGTGTCAGGCAGGATGATCCTCGTCTGGGCAACATTAAAGAAATAGATGGCTCTCTGGAAGACATTCTGCTGGACTTTAGCCAGCTCTGTGCTCAGGGTGAAATTTTATATATATATATATATATATATATATATTTTTTACTTTTTAATTGGTTGTATCAGCAAAATATTGCACTGTGAGATCCGTACATTGGGTTTGAAGCATGAGTGTACTGAGGTTTATTTTTTAGCAACTATACCTGAGCATGGGCTACTTCCCTGTTTGGTTCAAAGAACAGAAACATAATATTGTGTTTTAAAATGGATCTGATTGCATTGATTTCATTGTGCGGCTCTTTCTTGGTAATGGGTATATGCTTGTGACCATGCAAGGTGATTGTCCTCTTCCTGCTGCACAGAAAGCATTGTACTCTGCTCTCCCGGGATGGGAAATGTTTTGTTTTTGGAGCTCTTTCACACCGGCTCTCCCTCTCTCTCTTCTTTTTTTAACACAATAGCTCTCTCTCCTCTCACCCAGCATGGCAACCCTTTCAAACGTGAAGCTCCAGGTCAGTTTCCCTTGCCAAGTTTTGCAGCCTGCCATGTTGTCTATTCTGCTCAGCTATTTAAAAAATGTTGAATATCAACAATGGCTTTCACTGGTGCATTGTCAACTTTTGTATGAAGCAATCTTGGCTGAATGAGATGGGTCCCAGAGCAGGGAGAGCTCAGCTGCAGTGTGCACTGCCACACCAGTGACTGCCCAGGTCTCTTCCTCTTTATATTTCTCTGCTGCACTGGGAGCCACCATGGTGGCGATACTCCCGTCAGAATGGCTGTGGTTGGGAGTCTGGGCTGAGGTTCTGGGCTGAGGATGTCATTGCTCCCAGGCCGGCTGACAGCCAGCTGTTGAAGGTGTGTCTGACAGAGGGATTGGGAAGCAGCAGCACCCCTGGGACCAGTCAGAGCCTGGTGAGTGTCCTCAATTTTGTGGCCAGAGTGGGAGGAGGTTAGTAGTAAAGAGAGGAGAGAAGAGGGAGGGGGGATTCAGGAAGATGGTGCAGAGAGCTTTGTGTTCTACATTTACATGCTCACATGTGTTCTTTGATAGTTATGTTATTTTTAAGACACATAATGTCACCTCTTGGTGTAGGTGTGATTGTGATCAGACAGCAGACCTGAAAATATCAAGGCGTGACCAACATGGGAAACATAAACGTCACACTTCCACTGTCCTGTTATACAATATCTGATGTAGACTCAAAAAACCATAATCCAGTCTGCATTTCCTTCCTTCCCTCTTTCTATCTCTGTACAGTGTACAACCATTTTTGACACCTCAACAATGTTCAAACTCGCGACAGCACCAAGGGATTGTCCTGTCTGATATGCACGCTGGATGCATCAGTGACTTTGCGCTGGGCTCTGTGCGTCGGCACAAGCACATACATCTGTGTTTGTGTAAAGTGAAGAGAAAGATGAAAGCAAGAACGAGAGCTTGCTTCCAGATAATAGTAGCTTAGGCTCTTTGTCCTGCTGTCAGCCAGGAGAGGAGCGAGGCTGAAAATCGCTCCAATGCAGCAGCAACATCTTGTATGTTTCATTGACATATCAGTCTGTGGGGCAATGAGCTGTCGCCTCCGCACACTTCTGGTCTGTGTGCGTTTGTGGATGTGTGCGCGCGCGTGTGTGTACAAATAGGTGACACATCAAGGCGGTTCTGTAGTGTTAGCGAAAAGTCAATATTAGTGAAATATAATAGTAAAGAATTGTTAGCAACCCAGTGGGTTCAGGTGCTGAGCAGTAACTTTTAGTTTATTAGTTATATTAAGAATTAAGAACAATATATATTTTGTACTTTTATTTCAAAATTGATTTTATAATTTTCTTTTGTACTCAGGGTGCATCCTAATAAGAGAAGTAAAACACTTGCATTTAATATCACAAACCACAGCTTAAGATACACAGGACCAAATTAACTGGACAATTAAAAATGTATTTCTCATCTTGCAGCACTGCAGGATAATATCCGGTGGTGTAAATTCATGATATTTGACTAAAAATCTGCATTTGTTTTTCATACTGAAATTTCATTTTTTGTTTTGTGTAATTGATTCTAATTGTAATCCTTTGTTTTCATTGAAGTATCATTAGGTCATATTCCTCTAATTGCTTAATCTGGCAAAAAATAAACAATATGCATTCATCTTAAAAATATATATATTATAATATTCACATGAAAGCTGTAAATATTGGGGTTCCAGTAAACGGAGCAGAGACCCGTGTTGTCCTCTGTCTCACCTCTCTCAGCTCAACCCAATGCAAGGTGACCAAATTCATCTCAGGCCAGCCCATCCATTATCTTGTCAACACAGCCAGCTCCCCACCTTAGTTTGCTCTTCTCCCAGAAGACTTACTCTAATGAAAGACGCAATAATCGCCACACTCATCTCATCATGCTCAAGGTAATTAATATATTTAGAGGGCGATGGCTAACTCTTAATTAAATTATGCCTCTTTTAATGAGACCTTGACTGGGACTAAATTGATGACCAATATCTGCTTTATCAAGTGCTTGGCACGCAACAAAGATTTGTCATTTTCTCCCAAATCACAGCTAGATTACACATAATGGTACCCATGATTTATATATCAATTCATGCTTGTTTGTTTCTTTTATTTAAGGTTTAATAAATTACCTCTTATAATTACCTAACCTAGTTTGGGGTTCCTAAAAGCCCCAATTTCTGCAATTAATGCTATGTGCTGTATCGCTCTTACATATTCATTTTGGAGAAGAGTAGAGATAACACGGTGGCATTAATCATGTTACAAAATTGGGTGTATTTAATTAATTAAAGTTACACTGCAAATTAATTGTGCATTCTCACAATATTATCTTAAACTAATGAAGGCCCGACAAAGAGGCTGTTTCATTTTTTTAAGGAGGCTAGATTAGTGGGATCTCAATTATGGCTAAAACAAAAGAGGGCTGCTTGCTTGGGCATGGCGCAAAGCAAAAAGTGACGATTCAGCACTTTCCTCCAAACAAAAACCTGAGAAAGTTTCCATTGTTTTTGGAAAAAAACTGAACATGGCAATGATTCAAAAGATACATGGAAAATAATGAGTGCTGCAATTAGCCAGTCAGGCAATAACAGTATTTAAAATGATCCTCGTATAGAGGTGCTTGATAATGTCATTCACAGGCGGCAGCTTCGAAGCAGCAGGCATCATAACTTTAACGCTGGAGCAAGACTGCAGACTCATAAAGCGTTTGGTATTATTCAGAGAGCGTCTCACAATGCTCTTAAAACGACTGTGTAGCAAACCCTCAAAAAGCAGCAAATGAGATGTAACACAACGTCTCTATAGGATAAATGAAGATTGCTCAGATTAGAGGTTCGAGTGTGAGCTGAAGAAGTTCAGGCAACAGACTTTGCTCCTGAGCAAACACAGAAGCGATCACACTGCGCACTAAGATGGCTTAATCCAGCCTCGCCCAGTGGCTCAGAAGCGAAACCATATTTATTGAAATTTTCTGCTTAATTTAAACTGAATTGAAATTAGCTTTCAGCAGATGGTGGAACTTATTATTCACAGTAATTTTATATTTTATTTTTCATTTAACGCATCATATACCAAATGTTTTAATGTGAATGTTTCTCCTAATCTGCTAAGTAAATGCAAAGAGCCTTTGTCTCAGAAATGACTTCAAGGAGCTAATAATCATTGTATATTCATCTAAAAAATGCTCCCACCGATGTCCTCCACTGTGATTTAATTTCATTTGCTTTTAGCTTCATTAGTCAGTAACTACAGCAAAAAAAAGGTTGTGTCAATTATGGGAACTCCAAGGGTCAGTGAGTATATGAATTTTTAACTGCACACTGCTGCATGTGATTATATTAAGTGGTCTTGTAACAATGATTAACCCCGGCTGTGTGAGTGTGCGACTGAGCAGGTTTTGCACACACTTCAGTGTTGGGTGTACTTGATCAAATGTGTTTTGAAACGTGCGTCCCTAAAACGATAAGCAGCCACGACCGCAGAGGGGGGTGAGGTGACGGGGAAGTGGAAAAACTATTCCCTGGGCGAAGTGAGATGGAGCAGAGCGCTGGGTGGTCACGCCTTGCCTGCTCATGACAGTGGCGGGTTAAAGAGATTACACTGGGTCTGTGTCAGCAGCCTTGGCCTTGCTCACACAGGAACATAATGAGGAGGGACATGCTTGGCCTGGCCAGGAGAAAAAGAAGCTGAAGTTTTGAAGCGTTCTTCACCGACAGCTACGGGAGGCAAATGGCTTTTTTGTCTGTGAGTGTTGTTTTACAAGCAGAGGTCAGTGAGTAAGACGGATAAATTCCACAAATCCAGAACAAGATGGCTGTTGAGTGCAGATGTGTCATCCCCACACAGCAACCACCACAAATTACTCTGCTACAGTAGATTCAAGAATGCAGTTCTCCATTAGCCCAGAGTCCATCCTGACGGACTTGCAACACTCCACTAAAGCTCTCCTCACAATTGAATATCTGTTTATCTGAGCGTGTGTGTGTCTGTGTGTGTTTAGGTCCCTTTGAAGGTTTTGAGTGACAAGTCCCTTCACCTAATGACTGAGCTTAAGGAGCACTGACGTGAGCCCGCTTGAGGGGTCGATCCTCAGGGGTTGCAGTCCCACAACATGTGGTGAGTTCACTAGTCTGCTTCAGCCTTTCCCTTTCTCTCTCAAGACAACTAAAAAGCTTCACATACAAGCCCGTTTGTTTTGGAACAGTTGAGAAAAAGTGATGACGCGGGGCAGTACCTTGATAAAATGCAAGTTTTTCTTTTGCGGGCCATTATGTGGTCTTGGGTTTGTTCTGGGTCCTGATGCATGCAGAGTATTGTTGACACGTTCTTCCGCTGACTCCTCAATTACCACATTTCAAACATTCAGTTCAAAATCTTCAACAAATCTGATAAATAATTTCAACATTATCGCCATCCTTTATTTGCACCAAATTTGCAGACACACAGTGTGTTTATATTTTCGATTAATGGTTATTTATATTCTTTTGTTGTTTCCCCCTGAGAGAGTTTTTAATTTCCTGAGAAGTTTTCAAAGACGGCAGCAGCAGCAGAGTGCAAACACATTCTCATATTATTACTCATGCCTTAAGAAAAATCTTTAACTTTTGATATTTCAAAGTAAACAATAAAATAAAATAAAAAGCTCCTGTTCCTAACAGATCTGCAATGTGGAGCCTCTTACATGCCATCAGTAAGTAATGTATATTACCTATTATGGTACCTGTTGCTGGAATAACTCATAATGTTAATGTTTGAATTTTTCAAAGCACAAAAACAAGCATTTTGCGACAGACTTTAGATATGTTAAGCATCTTAGGAATTGATTTTCTAACATAAATTTAATAATAATGAGAGATTTAAAAAACTATCCTACAGAATCAAAATGTATTACAAACAGACATTAAACATTTTTATCTAATTTTGTATGTATTATGGGTCAAATAAGTCAAATTACCTTCAGGGATACTAGCCCCTGCTTTGTGAAATAAATAGGTGATAATGGCAGCACTTTTATTCTTTTAAATGACCCGTGAATATTATTTTACCTGTGTTGAACTGGGGAGGACGCAACCATTCACGCCGACACAATGGGAACAGCAGACCGTGCGTAAATTGCATCTTCATTTGCATTCGTGGTCCAAAAAAAAAAAATCATGCAAATCTTAATGAGACAGTCTCCATTGTGGATGTAATTGAAAAACCCATTCTTTGTTAATTACTGTTTCTCAAAGGCCTTGTCCGCAGTCACCGAGCTGAAACAAAAAAAGTTATTGATTCTGGGGGTCGTGGGGTTTAAAATGGACACGTAAAAATAATGTTTGTTATTTTAGATTTTAGATGTAACTTCCGATTACATTTTAAAAAGCTACCTTTTGAAAGTTATAAAAAAAATTGATAAAAAAATCATAAAACTTGTGAACGCAGACCGTAAATATAAAAATGACAATAAAAAGCAATAAATTGCAAAGCCATTGCATTGCAGGTATGCTGCGTCTGTGTCATATCATACAATACTGAAGTTGCGCGCGTTTCGTCCATCGTGAACTGTGAAGCCTCTGTCATCCGAGAGGATTGTTTTCAGGATGTCATTAGTGTCAGTTAATTGACATAAGCAAAATTTAATTTTCCTAAATCTCTTTGTTAATACAAAATATCATTTCCTGCTTTATTTTGTAGGCCCGCAGGCCACAATTCTACATCAGAGCCCTTTATTTCTGTCGTTGCTGTCAAATGCAGGCATCAGATATAGCTAAAGCTACATGTCAAATTTAAATAAAAATGTTATAAATAATCCGACACATCTTTAGTGTAACGAAAAAGGGGGAAAATATTAAAATCCAATTAGTTTCTCTTCAGAAATGGACGCTTTGAGGTGGTCAATGTTCCCTCGCGCTTGACAAAGTCACGCGCAATTCGTTTTTGTTCGCTTTAGACGTGAAACTGTCCGGGATCGATGCGCCTGCATGCAGGTCCTGTCCTCCCATCGGGACAGCCGCACATTTCCCAACATTAAAGAGTGGGGCCGTGCAGCCGTACGTCCCGAGAACCCCCACCCCACCCCCCCTTTGGGCTGTCAGGCTTGTTGAGTCTGAATCAGAGCAGACTGTGCTGGTGGTCCCCAGTTCCTTAATTAGGAAATTAGCTGCACAGAGGCCCTCATTACCAAACTCCGGGCTACTCCTGGTGTTTTTTTCCCCCCCTTTATCTCACTCTCTCTCTGCTACCGGTCAATTTCCATAAGAAGATTACAAGCGGATCAGTATTGAGATCTGCGCAGATAAACAAATAACTGGTCCCTGAGAATTAGATGGCTACTAATTGGACGTTAGTTTTATTGCTCTTGCTCTGTTTGTAACGCCCCATTGAACGTGAAAATTAAATTCATGCAGTGATGTCTCTTTTTAGCTGATGTACTACAAGTACAATATGGCTGAGGGTCTGTAAGCCGCCCCCCTCACGTTAAGATAACAGATCAGTCTTTTATTCTTTAAGCTTTTTGTGCTAATGTACGTACTCTAATTTTAAAAGCCATCAATGTTATAACATCTCTTTTCTCCATTCCAGTGTTTGAGACATGGCCCCTAGTGTAACTTATATTAATATATACCTGCGAAATACATGTTACAGCCAATCCTTAAGGCAGTATGGTTTAATTTCAAACGAAGTAGGTTTGGGTTTTGGCGATGACTTTTTACTTTTCATTCATTCTTTAGGCAGAAAGAAGTGCAGCAGTGGTTGACAGGTATAATATGTTCAAAATGGGCCAATTTCGTGGAATCCACTCATTCAATTCGTAACGGAAGATTCAGATTAACATCTCATTTTCCGGAATCTTATTTTTCAGTTCAGTCTTTGCTGTCCACAAGAGTGATAAACGATGGATTAAAAGAAGCACTAAAATCTGCATGCTCGGGTCCCTGCAGGTGAACGTCTAATGTAAACAACAGGAGGCCCGTGAAACTGCATTTCACAAGTTGCCAAGCTCCGGGAGGTGAAACGCGCTAAAACCCCCAAAATGCGCATATACAGAGCGATCCCTGCAGAGCTCATCTAAATACTGGAGGCGTTAATAGGTGTTTTCGATGGGCGATTCGCTCGCACGTCATTAGCAGGTGTGAGGTTTTGCCCTGTTGGGCAATCGGTTTCAACGGCGGGGCGGCGTCTCGGCTTGAGGAGACATGCAAATGAAGAGAACACTCCACGTCCATCATTTTAATAATCATTGACACCGCGCAGAGAAAAGCAGTCCGCAAACAGTAGCTGCTGATTTTATTTATTTTTAAAGGAAAAGAGGACACTCGCATGGCCGGGCGAGCTCTTTGCAATGCAGAGACTCAAAGTAAACTTTATCCCCAGGGGACTAAAGAGATGGCCTGTCCCATCCACAAGAGGTCGTTGATGTATTAAAGTTTTTTTTGCAACACTGCGGAAACGTTCACATTGACACGCCAATAAATGTTTTGGAACAGGCTACTTTCTTTTATATTTCTTTGTACTTGATTTTATTACTAGTCTTTATAAGTCTCTTTATATGTGTACCCATCATCCTTATTCTGCTTTATTCTTGGAAATTGCTCTACAGAACTTAAATTTCGTTTAAAAAGTTTCAGCCTCTCGACAAGTTTTGCCTTCCACTTATTTAGCCTGCAGAAAATTCATGCTCTAGATTTTTTTACAGTGCCGAAAGAGACTGCAAAATTATTGAAAATAATTTCCGAGCAGGTTCTCGTTAAGGTCGATATTCAAAAAATATATCAGTCTGCTGAAGCAACTAAATCCCCAAAACAGCCTGAGACACATTTTACATTGGCTAAAAAAATCTGTATTTGAAATTGGCGTTAGAAATAGAAAAGCAGCAAACGTGTTTGACAGCAGGTGGAGATGAAAGGATTTTTGTGTGACTGGGAAACGTGTTTATTTTCCGCTTTTGACTTGAAGTGTTAGTCCTTATTTTAGCTCGGGTTTTGCCCGTTAGAATCCGTCTCTATAACTGATTTGCTGACATTTAAGATATTTGTATCCCCTCTAGCCTTTACCTTTTTATTTTTTTAATAATGATTCTACATATATTTCTAACATCACGTTTATATATTTGTAGAAATATACGTATCTATGTAGAAACAGCTTTGATATACAACCGAATGGAAACGCTGATAAAAGGACCGATGCTATTACTTTAATGTAATTTGTTCCAATAATGAACGTGATGCGATCAGGCAACACCCATTCAGTAACAAAAAAACAAATCGGCTGCATTTCCCGTCCGCTTCTCATCCTCAGACTCAGACTGTAAAGGCTGTAAATCTGGGACAGCTCGTTTGCGCTCAGGTTGTCGAGCTGGTAAAGCTGTTTTAAAACTTTACCTCTCCCTCCTCCTCCGACCAAAACACAGCGCTGCGCGCTCCGGTTGGTCACACGGGGCTGCGCTCTGATTGGTCGCCTGCTCCTCATTGTCATGCTGTCAATCCACATCACATGGTCCTGCCACTAGGCCTATTAACAGATGAGCTTGGCGAACAAGTTTACAGACTTCTGTTTCAGAGCCGTGGGGGACGGAGCAGCTTTGAGCGTAGAGAAACCAGAAGCACCTGCAGACACATTGCCTCTTTGGGCAGAACTTTTTCCCCATCTTCTTATGAGACTGGTCAGTACCTGTATTTCGTTGAATCTGGCGCTGTCTTGAGAACTTTTATTTTTATGTGCCTGTGAGTGAACACTAAAAGCCGCCTGAATGTATAACATGATGGAAACCGAGATCAAGACCCCGCTCCCGCAGTCCAACTCGGGCTCGGCGCCGGGCGCCAAGAACAACAGTGCCAGCGACCAGGAGCGGGTGAAACGGCCGATGAACGCGTTCATGGTCTGGTCCAGGGGACAGCGGAGGAAGATGGCCCAAGAAAATCCCAAAATGCACAACTCTGAAATCAGCAAGCGGCTCGGTGCTGACTGGAAACTTCTGACCGACGCTGAAAAGAGGCCGTTCATCGACGAGGCTAAGCGTCTACGCGCTATGCACATGAAGGAGCATCCGGATTATAAATACCGTCCCCGCAGGAAGACCAAGACCTTGCTTAAGAAAGACAAGTATTCTTTGCCCGGGGGACTTTTGCCACCAGGAGCCAACGCCGTCAACAACTCGGTGTCGGTAGGGCAGCGAATGGACGGTTACGCGCACATGAACGGGTGGACGAACAGTGCGTACTCCCTCATGCAGGACCAGTTGGCCTACCCGCAGCATCACAGCATGAACAGCCCTCAGATCCAGCAGATGCACCGATACGAGATGGCGGGGCTCCAGTACCCGATGATGTCCTCGGCGCAGACGTACATGAACGCGGCGTCCACGTACAGCATGTCCCCAGCCTACACGCAGCAGACCACCAGCGCCATGGGACTGAGCTCCATGGCGTCCGTGTGCAAGACCGAGCCGAGCTCGCCGCCGCCGGCCATCACGTCCCACTCTCAGCGGGCATGTTTGGGGGACCTGAGGGATATGATAAGCATGTACCTGCCTCCCGGCGGGGACAGCGCGGAGCATTCCTCCCTGCAGAGCAGCCGGTTACACAGCGTCCACCCGCACTATCAGACCGCAGGGACTGGCGTCAATGGGACGCTACCTCTCACCCACATCTGATGGCAACAGAAAGAAAAGACTTTTAAACTTTTAAAATAAAGTACTTCGGATACTTGAACTTTTTGGTCGCTAAAGACACAACGCTCGACAGTTTTGTTCAAATAGCAACTTTGTCTCAATATCTTTCGAGTTGTTTATTTTAAATCACTTTTAAATGGATCGAAACTGAACGTTGAGCCCATCAGAGTAAATTGCGTTTCAAAGAGGCTTTTTATCCCGAGTATATAAGCAATCAGCATATGTGGAAGAATTGGACTTCTATATTTTAAATAATGCCATATTTTCTCTCTATGAAAAGGCATTGTGGCCTCGTGAAGAGGCTGGTGTATTTCAGAAAAGCTGGATGGAAAGTTGGTACATAAATGTTTACACTTAATTTGTAGAATGTCAGTTGTCTCGACTGTGTCCAAATTTCGTAGTCTCTACTTTTTCTCCCTCCCCTCATGAACTAGGTTAAAGATGAAATATTAAGACTGTGCGGGTCGCAAACGCAGGTTTTATTTATAGTATGTTTTCCCCCTCTTTCTTTTTAGCTTGTGGACCCAATGTTTTTGTCACGTGAAAAATGTTCCCATTTGTTTTTTGTAAAAATGTTCTGTTCTGTGATGGTTTTGACAGTGTCATGTTTACTCATTATCCTGAGCGAAAAGGTTTATTTAAACTGACGTTTCTACATATTTTAAGACCATCCTCTATTCTTAAATGCTGAATAAATTTGTATGTAACATGACTTGTGACTCTGTCTTTTGTGCGTGTGTAATGTGAGGTTCGCAAATATGGTTTATGGTTTGGTTATTAAAAATTCTCTGGAGTGCAGCTTGTCTCCCAAGGGAGCATAAAACTCAAAAGTGATTATCTTATAGCTGATGTGTTAAGATCTTTTGAACGCACTGAATGACAGTCTTGTTATTTTCATGATAATTTTAACAAAGACCAAACAAAAACAATTTACACTTTCAACATGAATTCTCAGAGGTGTCTTATTTAAAGCGATAGAAGCTCAGTGTTATTTACACTTCATGTGGAAACTGTGGGAATAATTTAGATGCCCAAATAATATAGTGTAAGAATTTTACTTCCCTGGATTTCAAGAAGCTACATATCTTTTCAGACCTGTTTAAATTAAGAATGTATTTTGACACAGTCTTCAGTTCTTTTGATTTTTTTAATCTCATATTTCTGGTAGGCATTTGTATATACAGGCGCATTAGTTTTGGGAGTAATTTTGAAGATTAACATAATCTCAGTTCATTTTAGTTCACTTTGTGAATGATGTTTTACGTAGCTGGTGAAAATCTGTTTTTCTCTTTGCCCTAATCAAGCTGTAATACTATTCCTTAGGTTTGCCCATTTCAGTCACCGATTCTAGTATGTGCAGTACTTGGCGCAGAAAAAAAATTAGGAAACTAAATATATAACACTAAAACAAATAAAAAAGGGAGGCATCAGATCACTTCACAATAAAAAGTGGTCTAAACTCACCCAGCTGTATTATTAAATTTATAACTATATCCCATAAAACACAAATTTATCTTGTCTGTCAGTGCTGATGTGCCAACCTATATTATTATTTGTCAAACATCTGTTTGGCAAATATTTAAAAAAAAAAAAAAAAGTAATGTATTGTTTTTATGAATAAAATGAGACATTTAAATCTATAATTTTTCCTCATTTAGTCTCTCATATCATTCCTCGTGTGCACAGAGAAACTTTGTATTATGCTTGTTCACATTTGGAACATTTTAAAATTAGCTGGGCATGGTGGTGATCTGTCCAAAACAGCTAACTAATTTATATGGTATTTTTAACAAATTATTCTGAAATTGCACCACATTCACAAACTTAACTGGCACCTGCCCACGTCCTTTGCACACACTCTAATAATGTAAAGGTGCGTGTGTGTGTGGCAGAATGGACCGGCCTGCTGTTGCAGTCTACCTTGGGATAAATAATCTCTGGCCACCAAGAGGGCCGAAGCAGTGACGGTCCCGCTGGCCTTCCCACACTCCCTGTAGGACTTGATCCACAGCTCAGCACAGCGGCCTGGATTAGCCCCACGCACCTTTGTGGAGGGAAAGATTATCCAGACCTCCCTGCATTCACTGACAGGGTCTTAAGTCACTCTAGCGTGCCAGCAGCCACCCGTCACCTAATCACACTCTCCAACTCATTTTTTTGTAATTAAGCAGCTTTTCCCTTCCTGTTCCTCAGTGTCAGGGGTGTTTTTTCCTTGGGTTGGACAGAGGTGATGTTTTTTTAGTCATTTATCAGACTTAGAAAATGATATGACTTCAGGTTGCCTTTCACCTGCACAACTCGTTTGATAAATACAAGTTGCGGGGGAACTTTCACCCAAAAGTGTTGGGGTTTCTGCAAAAGTTTGAACGTGTCGGCACGGTGAAATATTTCTTCTGCAGTTCCTGTTCAGTGAAGCTCAGTTCTCTGTGATCACTGGGAGACTGGTACAACCCGATGACTTAGGAGTAAAACTCTGTGTTTGTGGGAAGGTGTGTGGCTGAACCATGCACCGCTATTGATTGTGTTTGAGTGATCTGGCAGTGAGGCCATCTGAGTTTGGCTCCCCACAACCCCTCACCCCCCCCCCTTTTCTCCCCCTGCTGAGCGCCCGGAGGGCCTCTCTCCCCTGTCATGTGGAGCTCTGTGCCCACTCAGCAAGTGCAGGCATATCCCACTTCCATCTGCCTATGACCTCACAGCCCCTGTTTGTTTAACCCCCTCTCCAAAAACTAACCTAATTATAGCCCTGTAGAGCATGGATTCAGCGGATTCCCAGTGGATTCTGCCACTGTGTGTGTCTTTGCGCACCTATGTATGTGTGCAGCACATGCAAAGCTTCAGCTTAGCAGCGGCAGTGCCATAGGCCATGTATCAGTGGCCCTGTTTTTTCCCTCTCTTCATATTATGTCAGAACATGCCCTGCTGGTCGCATGTCTTGTGGGAGTATATGTGAACAAGGCGGTAAAAGCAATGGGAGTTTGTTTTGACTGTCTCCTTTTACGTCAATGTGATGAGTGGAAAACTCTTTACACAAATCTGGCTGACAGACTGACGTTGGTGACATCATCAACTTGCCTGCTCGACTGGCCGGGCAACTTGCAGCAGGAACACACCTTCTGAACATACTCTCAACTCTTTCACATAATCTCGAGTCCAAATCTGGAACCTCCTCCGCTGCGCAGATCAGAGATCAGTGTCAAAATATATTTTGAGTGTAAAGAATGAATTAATGCATTCAGGGACTCCACCTGTGACGCAGTAAGGCTGTACTGATTTGCTGTGGCTGGGATCTCCAGGAGGCCCTTCGCTTTGAGCCTGGAGGGACCTGGAGTGGCCTGTCCGGCTTGGGCGGGCCTGTCCAGAGCAGTGGGACTCGTGTGAGGTACTCAGATTGACAGCAGAGTGGTGTGTGTGTGTATGTAGAGGTGCGGGGGTTGGGGGTGGGGGTTAATCTCCCTGAACTGGGGCAGATGTTGTTAACGAGCTCCTCTCAGGTCGACTCCCTGCGTGGGAAAGTGGCATCAAATCCTCCTGGGGTCAGGGCTTTTGGGCTGACCCACTGAGAGCCATCCCTCTTCACTGCACCGTCCCCTCAATCCCCTCTCTATTCACTCACTCACCCACTCACTCACTCACCAGAGACACTAGAAAAATCACATTTGACCATTTTTTTAATACCTCTCCTCATTTAAGCACATCCCTAATTCTCAGTTCCATGCCTGAGTGTACGTGAGCAAACGTCTCATTAATGATAGCTGTGGTTGGATTGCCATGCCTTACACAACCACAAGGAATGCCAAGTGGGAAATCCTTCACAGGCAGGCATGCCGCCGCTCAAGAAACTGCATCCGCCCATCACCAAGTTACTTGTGTATATGTCAGTGCAAGGTAAATTAGTTTGATTTAGGGCCTTATAGACTTTCAGGCGCCTGAGCTATATAGGGTACATAAAAACATACCCTACACACACACACACACGAGTCAAGAAATCAGGTTTAGTATCCTGTGAGCTGTTTTTGTCGATTGGTATTAACTCATCCTTGGCTTTGATCTGAGACTGAAGATCTCTCAGGACTGATTTAACAGAAGCGTCTGACACCTGTGTTACAAAGTGTGGTGGGGTCAAGTCAAAGCTTTTTAATGTCAGGTAATCAACCAACAATACGTTTTGAAGTAATTACGACAGAGGGGGAGAGAAAAGGTCATGCTCTGGCACATTGCACAGTTAGCTGCGATGTGGCTTCTTCCCATCTTTCATAAATGGAATGGGCATGTCTCTATACCATATCATGTCAACATGCCTGCTTTAGGGTTTATCCCGACTTAGGTTTTAATGTGAGGGTCATCCATTAAGGTGTCTGACTCCGAAGGTGTGTTTACTTTGTCCCAGCAGGTGTGTGTGAATATGAGACTTGTCAAATATGAGGCAGGATTACCGCCTCTTTTGTCCCAAACAAAACAAATACAAATCACACGGAACAGCTGAAATGGGATTCTTTTTTTCTGCAGCCTCAGTTGTGTGTTTAGAGAAGTTTTCAGACTGGGATCCTTTGGTGTTTTTGTTCAACTAAGCGCTTCTGATGTTTACCTCAACTTGTTTTCGCTTGTAATTGTGGTTGGAGGAAGATGTGTAAAACCACACACGCACAACAACACATGCACACACACACACACACACACACACACACACACACACACACACACACACACACACACACACACACACACACACACACACACACACACACACACACACACACACACACACACACACACATTCACACAACCCAGAAACTGGATTCATTGGCCTCTCCCTGAATAACCTGTAAGGGCAATAACATACAAAGGGCTGGTTCTAATGTGCGTTAAGGAAAGCTCAGATGCCAAGCGAGGTTTTCCAGTGTGTAAAAGTGCGTCAGCTGCAGATGTTCCCTTTCTGTGGCGCACATCACTTTGTCTATGAACACTGGAGCATGTAGTTTTGCTTTTAATTTGCCAAACTAGAGTTCTGACCCCACTTCTGACCTGTCTCGGGAGCCCAGAAAAAAAAAAAACGAGGCCAAGTGTATGTGTGCCGACGTATATACCATGCCTAGGGACAGCGAAGAGAGTATGGGACTGCTGCAAGACAATGCAGAGTCGGAGAAGGGGGGTGGATGTAAGGAGTTGAGGGGGTGACAAGGGGGAAGATTAGGTCTCTCATCTAGGCCACAGATATTGATTAGTGTTTGTTGAGGACAGTGAGAGGAAACACAGATTGACAGATACACAATGGTGGTGTGGTGACTCTGCTCCATCCAAAGCTATCTGATCATATCACTATTGTCAGGAGCTGTGTTCTTTCAATAACCTGTACCCATGTGCACCCCCCTCTCCCCCAAATAACCACACAGCTTCTGTGCACAAAAAACACAGCACGCATTTGCAGGTGTTAAAAAAAGGTATGTTGTCAAATGCAACCCCAAAGTCTGAGCAAAGATTTATTTCCCTGGGGGCACTGGTCAGGTAGGGAGGGCCTTTGTCTTTTAGTGCACCCCAATCTGTGTGTGTGTGTGTGTGTGTGTGTGTGGTTTATGGGATTGTAACCCTGGGAACATGGGGGGAGGTGGAACACACTCAGCTACGGGTCAGTCCTGACCGACTCTGTCACTTATTGATTAGTTGCCATGGAGAGTTAGTCGGGCCATCTCTCTCTTGGAGGTGTGTCCCCGAGGGCCAGCAGCACTGCCCAGATGAGCCTGTGGAGGCTTTGTCTGCAGGGGGTTAGTGCGTGCATGTGCGTGTGTGTGTGAGCGTGTGACCTCGCTAACTCTCACTCGCGCTTCCTTCATCCTCATCCCTCCTCTCTTTGACCCCCTGTGGTACTTTTTCTTGCACTTTTGCATCCTTCTCCTGAGTGGACCAACTCCCAGCTAATCTGCAATATCTCAGAGAAAATGCATTGGTGTTTATATGCGCGCACCTACTCCCAAGGGACCTGTAATAATGGGGATTGTAAACAAATTGTCCAAACTCATTGAGCTATAAAATCCCCTTCATAGCCTCTGGATTTGCCTCCTCATATGATCCTCTCTAGTTGCTGTTCTTGTATTGTCATTGTTCCCATCAAACGATAAGCGGAAGGCGCAGGCAGGAGTGGAGATGGAGGGTCAGGACTCAGCAGTGCCAGAGGTCCAATTGCAGTAGCTGATGGCTTCACTTACAGCCCAGCAGGAGACAGTGAGGGCGGTGGTCTTTACACCTCCCTGGAATAATTAGGAGATTTCATACTACAGCTGGAGAACAGGGTATCATACAAACATGGTGGAGACTGAGCGATAAAAAGGCACAAAGACAATACAGTTCTCCATGCTTTATAGCTTCTACAACTGTAAAATTGTTTTGCAACATATGTTTGCAGGTAAAATTATTAGCCAACCTGTCATTTGCAGACATTTTAAGTTTCCAGAATTCCTGCCTCAACTTCAGTGCACCATACTCACTGCTTACTGCATGATGCTCACTTTATCTGTGCAAAGGCAGTTTATTACTGTCACATTCACTTTTGCTCACCCTCAGTCACTTAATAACTACTTCTTACAGTTGTAAGTCATTTAGATACCTACCTGAACGCCCCTTTTTCTTGCTCTGTTGGTCTTTGTCATAACAATGTCACCTTGTCACCTAGATCTCAGCAATTTACTGACAAGATATCTTTATAACTGACAGAAAACAAGACCCAGCACATAAAAGTGGATTTATCATTCATTTCTTTTCCTATTAAATCATCTATAACTATGAGTAAACTTTCTTAAATTTAGTTCTTAAAGAGAAAAAGTAACATTTTGGACATGATTTTTCTTTCAAATGTAAATTTATTGACAGCATAATCCAAACGTCTCGTCCTTTCAAGTTTATGCACACAAACTTCTTAACCCGCAACGTGACGACAAGTCCCTGCTATCCCTCCCTAATATCACACCTTGGATGCATAAACATGCCTGTGCTCCACACATCGCCCCACCCCAGGGGGGCCTGCATGTCTTTAGTGCCGCACTGTGACACCAATCAGGGGAGATGGCGGCCTCTTTTGTCATGCAAACACCAATCGCTTCTTGTCTTATTCAAATGTCTGCCCTCTCTCTTTCTCCGCTCCCTCACTCTCGCTCAACCCCTATCCTGCTTCAACCCCCACCTTCACCCCTCCACCCCCCGACTTCAGCCCTCTCTTTCTCTCTTTCTCTGCATCTCTCCTTCCTTCTCAAGTCCAAGTAAATCCTTGCTGAGAGAAGAGGGAGCCTCCAGGCCCGGGGCTGCTGAGGCAGGCCTCTCTCCTGGGGGTCAGCCTGTGTCTCCACGCATGGGGCTGTTTCCAGGCCCAACCAAGTCCATTTCATATTCAAATGTTACAATCAGGCCTCTGACCCACAGGGGGCTCTTTATGGTTGCGGCCCCAGGTCGCAGGGTCAAGATGGTGATTTAATAGTTGAGGCAGAGGAAAGAAGCGGGGGAGCCAAGTGATTTAGGGGATGAATGAGTAATAAAAAAGCATTTTTCCTAAGTTGTCATGTAAATTTCACTGCTTATTCAGTATGAGGCTCCTTCCACACTAGAGGCCTTCCTCAATGGTTTTCTAGTGGACTCCAGTCATTCAAAATTTAAAAAAGTCCATTTTCTGCTTTTACTCTTGACTTGCGGTTGGTGTAAACAGTAGCTGATGGCAAAGGCATCTGAGGATTAGGGATGGAGATAAGACCACGTTAAAGAGTCATCATGCTTGTATGGTGCCACGGTGTCTCAGATGTCCTCACGCTCTGGAGTGGCCTGTTATTCCTGTCCCTGAGGGTGTGTTCCCAGCACAGCAGCTCCAGTAACATAGGTGGGATTGTGTGTTTATATGTGTGAGTGAGAAAGAGCGTGAGCTGGAGTGGATTTGTGTTGGGGTATTATGTGTGCCGTAGTTAACTCATATGGCTTTTTTTTGTTTGCAGGTGGAAACTAGAGGCACAGTCAGCACCTGGACCTGGCACACTGAGTTTTGCCTTGTCACTTAAAACACACCATAATCCTCCCTATATGTGACTCACACGGTGCGTCCTGTTCAGGCCTCCCCCCCAAGTCTGACTCATTTAAACCACAATCCAACCCTTCCATCTCACAGCATATTTGGTGATGAGGCTGGTTTTATACAGCAGTGTTTGTGGATAACTCTTCATCAGGAAAAAATTTCAGTGTCATGTTCAATGGCTTTTTCTGTCATTTTAAAGGTCCAGTCATTCATTGGTTCATGAAAAGAATATCCTTTAGATAAACTGATAATGGAAACAACCATTAGTTACAGACATCTAGACCTGTGTCTTTTTGAGATGAAAAATATATTATTGTATTTTTCACATGGGAAATATTTTTTTCCCACCAAACTTTGGTATAGATTAATTATGTTCTGATTATTCTCTTTGATATTCAGTGAATATTTGATGCTTTATTCCATCATCTATCACTAACCCATGAGGTAGTCTCAAACGTTACAGACCAAGTTTGAACTCTTCTGAGAATTTCATTAGCACTGAACACATTTATACTCCATAGCCTCCACTGACAGTAGCAGTGGCCAGAAGCAGAGGGTGGCACGGTGAGATGAGGTCGAGGGGCCACTGCGGGGTAAGGTAGGGCAGGCCTCAGTGGGCACAGCTGTAGCTCAGAGTCATTACTGCTCCTCTGCTGGTTTAGAAGAAAGGGGCCGGTCCCACCACATGGCCTCTCTGCCACGCCTGCCCCTTGTCCCCTGCCACAAACACGCGGGAAGGCCTGGCAGCGCCAGGCGGCACCACTCGCAGCTTGCACTCCTTTCACGTGTGGCAAGGCGGTGGAGCAAAACAGAGAGGTGCTGCAGGGTAGGGACAGGGCTGGGACGGAGGCAGGGGTTAGTGGTAGGATGGGTAGGTGTAGAGGTTAAACCGCGCGGGGGTGGGGGTGGGGGGTCTGTTCCTTCCTCTCTTATCTCCTGACTAACCATTCTCTTTCCCATCCCCTCTGCTAACCCCCACCCCCCCCCCCCCCCAACACCCTCCATCCCTACCCCTGCTCTCTCTTTTGTGGTCTGTGCACCTGCAGCCCTTGAGTCTGGGCAATAAAGCTGAAGGATTTGTCTGCTGGAGGTTGGAGGAAAAGTGGGGGAATCACTGGACAGCATGGGACGTAGAAAAGCAACAGGTTTCAACTGTGGTTGTTTCTGCCATATTCCACAGTGATGGGCTTGATGTAATGCAGTGTGACACAGAAGGAGTAAGTTTAAGCAGATTTGTGTCCAGATTTGCACCCTGTTTGGGTTAGTGTCATGAGGAATCAGTTTGATCTGACACATGATCAGCTTTCAACCCTTGGTATGCTTTGCTTCCATTTAAGGGCCTCATGTGTGTAAAATGAAATCTCTAAAATTTCTTCATTTCACATGCTAAACTCTGTGAATATATGTTTAGGAAATAATTTCTAACTTCATTATATATATTACTTTATTAAATTTAAGAAATAAAAGGGTTTTTTTTCAAAACCATAGATGAACACCTAACTTTTCAGTTTAACTGAAAACCTTGAAATCATCAATTTGGAGATTTTTTTTAGCTTTCTTTCTTTCTTTTTTCTCATTTTAAACTTACTCACTTACTGTCTTACAACACCAGCCTTATTCTTTAAACCATGACACTAACTTGGAAACAAATAAAACATGTGACTGATATCTGTAACACTACTTTCTATGTGTTATCACCAGATTTAGGTGTCCGAAATGGACACAGTGATGGGGATTTACAGACTGTAGTTTCAACAATGCTTCCCCAGGGAAGCTGGTTTAATAGTCCCAAACCCGCATGAAGGTAAGTGTGCTGCAAAAGTATAAATTGTTCTGCCACACTGGAATAGTAGTTCAGTGTAATAAGAATGCATACGCAGGCAAAGTAAAATTGTTCTCTGCCATGTTCTGCAGTCTCTGTTAAATTCACCACCTGTTGTAATGTTATGTTCAGTCATGTAGAACTTTTCTCTCACCCACTGCATGCCAGACCCCCCACATTGTAAATCGGCGCAAAAGGGAAAAAGATTCAGCTCTTTCAGAGTGTGACCATGAAGGCAGAGGAAATCACTCTAAACGGTCTTAATTCTGCCATTAGATGAGGCAGCGCTGTGGGGATTGGCTGGCCCTATGCTCCATATTCACAGAAGCAGGATGAGGCTGGGGAGCCTGCTGAGAAAATGGTGTCGTAATCAGGAGCCGGCAGTTCTGCCTGATCAGGTACACTAGCCCCCTCTTCTTGTATCCTCGAACCCCTCCTCCTCCTCCTTCTCCTCCTCCTCCTCCTCCTCCTCTTCACCTCTCTTCCCTCATTTCTCTTCCCTTCCACTGCCCCGTAAGGAGATCATAATAAGAGTTAGGACGTACTCAGCTCCTCTCATGTGAGGACCTGGCAGGAGGGAACAGAGATGAGGCCTGAGGTGGGGGGTTGAAGCTGGAGGTATGGAGTTGTCGTGGTGGTGGTGGTGGGGGGGGTCGTTTTTTTGTTCCCACATTTGATTATTCAGGTCGGCTGAACTAAATTCTGAACCCATAAAATTCGTATCCCCTCTGGGAGACCATTTGCATATATTTCAGTAGCCCCCCCCCCCAAACACACACACACACACACACATTGCAATTCTCCTTTTTTTCTCAGAAAGTGAAAGAGAGGGCAAAGCAACCAGGCCTGTCTAGGCTTTAAGATGTCACCGTGGTGTGAAATATGGGCGAACAAGCAGGGTCTTTGAAACCCAAACTAACCCCCCACCAGCCTCTGAGCTACTGCCACACACACACACACACACACAAACATACACAGACCCAGTCATCCTCTTGCACTCCACTAGTTACCATTCATAGAATTAAATTTCCAATGTGAGTAGTTACATGCTCTGCAACTTTTTTTCCTCAACATTTTGCACTTCCAGTTGTACTGGAGTGTTTGTTCTATTAAGAAACGGGTATATCTGCACAGACTGGAAATGAGGCTGCCCTCGTCACAGTTGAACGTGTCTCTGTCTTTATGTTTGCGTAGCATCCTAAAGATGAAGGGAAACACGTACGTAGCTGGGCACACAGATGCAAGCTAAATGACGGCAGGGCTCCACATCACCAGTCAGCCATAAGAGACACCTGTTCATTTGTTTGGCTAGCAAAGTCGATGTTTTGTTTTAACCGTGCCAACCCGGCCTGCTGGCACTAGTTTTACTGCCCATCTGTATGGATGGGTGAAGTTAGACGATGGTCTTTGGAAAAAAAAAGGGGATGGGTGGGGGTGCTGATACTTGATGGCATTTTGGTCACATGGGGCGAGTTGCTGTCATCCTTTAACCCTTCCCCCTGGACCCCTTTCCCTCCCCCTCTCGTGCCCACTCCCTGGTGCACAGGCAGAATGCAGTGTCAGGAGGGTGAGCACTGAGCGCCCATTGTGTGTGCTAACCAAAGCGGAATGCCTGGGTGACAAAAGGGGGAGGAGTAGGCTCAGGGCACACAAAGCCAGGGGGAGGAGAGGGGTGGAGGAGGAGGGGAGGGAAGGAGAGGTGGGGGCAGGGGTGGGGGGCAATCTGCTGGGGGCTAAATAGACCCACTCAGCCCCAAAAACTCTAGGCACCCTAAAAAATCCCCCCCCCCCCGCTGTCTTTTCACCTCATGGCTCGGGGGGGGGGTTACAGTAGGCATGTTGCTAGAAGTTGCCCGTTAGCTCCCAGCAGTGTGGAAGAGGAGAATCTGCAACAACTGCACCTTTAAACTATTAGGTGTTGGTTTTGGTGTTATGACTCATGCCCCCAAGGCCAAAAACAGGATATATTTGCCAAGAGTAGTCATGGTTTCCAATCTCTGTCATTACTCAGGGATGTCCAATCAGCCCCATTTATCACTTTCAGATATTTACCAAACAGACAGGAAATGTTGTATTTGCAAGTAAAATAAAAGTTTAGAATAGGCATCTTGAAAAAAATAATTCAATTCATTCCCCTGCTGATATTGAATTTCCACCGTGGTCAGTTACATGAACAGGTTTGTGACACGTGAATTTGTTAGCATGTGTTTGTGTGTAAGTCTGTGCGTGTTTAGGGCACATGTGCATGTACTCACCTGCCTATTCTGGAAGCTGAGAGCAATCTCGTCTATGTGGTATCGCACGTCAAAGCCAGCCTCTCAACTCCCACACAGGACCTGGGGCAACAGGGCAGCCACTTTAAAACACATGAGACGATCCCGGAATTAACTCTTTCTTGATACCAATACGTCTCCTGGAGATGCAAGTAGGAGCAGAGCCACTTCAAACAAGCACCTTACAGCCAAAAAACCATGGCACCTTTAAATCTTCTATGCCCATAGCTTGGACAACAACACCATCTCAGCCATCAGTGAAAAAAAACACTGAACAGTAAAATCATTTATAGGATATTATTGGATTTGGCATAAACATCCCCCTGGTTGCAAGATTTATGAACGAGTAACAATTTTGTGCTGAAATACTTTGCCAACAAACTTTATTCTATGTGGAATCCTAGGATCCAAAACTCTGACAAAGTTCTTGATCTTGGCTGATGTTGCAAAGTCACTCACTGACAGCATTATATCTATTTGTTGTATGACTTGATTCACCACCCATGCGCGGATGCTGCCAGTGCCTGTGAAGCCACAGGGTCACTTTGAAGAGGACCTTCGTGCCGAGTGGTCCTTCCTCTTTCCCAAAATGACAGGGCAGATCAAAGGGGATGCTCTAAAGAAAACTCTTGATGGTGACCTCCCCTCCTCCCTGCCCCTCTCTCCCACTCCCCTCATATGCACACTTAACATCTGAACTCCCCCCCATTCATTCATGCAAACCTCAGCCTTTCCCGTCGTATTTACATATGCCACTGCAGGGCAAAAGTAGTTTCCTGTTTTATCTGTGCTGAGTTCATAGGAAGTAGCTTGCTGAGTTGTTTTGGTTTATGTGTTGTTAGTGAAATGCTGCAGGTCAAATGCAAGCCTCGGGGGCATGTCTAGGTGACAGAGGAAACCTGCTAAGGTCGGTCCCAGTACCTTACTGACTAATACAAAGTTTGTGTGTTTTCATAGTTTTGTGTGTGTGCACACGCCTGCATGTGCGCTCATGCATGTATGCACACCAGCGCATGAATGTCAGGTGAGTTTGTGCTGTCTGTGCTGGTGCAGTCAGAGCCTCTCCATCAGTGCTGACCCAGGCAGCCATCATTGTTCTCCGCCTGTAAATCACCCTGCTGCAATCAGGGCCCTGATCTAGGCTTCTCTGAGCCTTCTCCACTCCAAATGATTCCCCTCCTGATTGGTCTAACTGGACTCCTGTCTGTGGTGGGAGATTAGCATGGATTGTTTTTTCTTTGTGGCATACAGCTTGAGCCATGTTAACATTCACACCTCCATACAGCACCCCGGGGCTCTATACAGCCTCCAAAATGCAGAAGAAAACCTGACTTTGCTCATAGCTTTGACACTTTTTAGAATAGAAGAAGGAATATAGGGGATGGATAAAATTACGGGGATGCCAGATAAAATATTCAATTCCTTTGACATAGCCTGCAGGAACTTTTTTATGCTGCATCATTGCTGATACTTAACATTTTGTGTATCCAAATGCATTAATGCATTTCCCTTACTTTATCCATACCATATTTAGACAGGATAACATGCAATGGCACACCCAGTCGCTTATAATGGTTTAATTGTTAGGATGTGTTACAGCTCTTTGAGACACTGTTCTCTTTTTCACTGGGCATTTATTTTGCATTATTGTTACAATGATTCTTCACGGTAATTTGATTTAATTGACTCTATTTCACCAGGGAAATCCACTCATAAATGCTACTTTTCAGGAGTCTCATACGTACTCTATAGTTAAATAGATTTTGTATTTTTAAAATTAATTTGTAATAAAATGTAGGTAATAAATGTAACTCATTCAATTAACCTTTATTTTTCTTTACTTTCTAAAAAAAGAGTTTAAACAGGTTTTGGTATATTTTTTCTAAAGATCCTCTCTTGCTTCACTGTTCCTTTTCCTTTGGTAATGTACATACACTTTTTATTTTCTCCCTGGTCATTTCCCTCCACTTCAGATATTAAAATACTCAAAGTACATTCATGACCTGATCAGGTGTGTACCTGACAGGTTTCCCACCTCCTGCAACCTATGTAACTCCTACGCCTGAGAGTCTTTTGTTCTCCCAGTGGGGGATCATTAGCCTGAGCTCCTTGTCAACAGCAATCAGGGAGTGACCAGTGGTTGGGACAGCAAGGCCCATTGCCTCCCATGGAGAGAAACTCGCTTATCTACCAGTATTTATGCAGTCTTTATGGGAGTGACAGTTGTCTGTGATGTGATACCATGTTCAGTTTCGAAGTCAGAGATGTGGTTCATGGTTATGGTCAAGATCTCACAGTTCGTTTTTTTGTACGAAAATGATGAGTTTTCAGCCTCTCTTTGGAGCTGCTGTAGTGTGTTTTTAAGTCAGAGTTTTAGGGTCACACAGACACACACACGCACACACACACACAAATTCCAGCCCATAGCCGGTTGAGTTATGTTGTCGTGGAGACGGTCGTTGTGTAGGCCTCATGGAATCCTGATGACATCACAGTGATTCCAGGCTCTGTGTGTTCAGCGATCACAGGGGATCACAGGCCTCAGCTCTGCGTCCCTGCACTGAGACAGAGAGATAGAAAATGCAAACTAGGTTTTAGAAAGTTGTCAATTCTAGCCAGAGGGGTGTGTGTGTGTGTGTGTGTGTGTGTGTGTGTGTGTGTGTGTGTGTGGAAACACCAGCAACACTTGTATTATTAAGAAAAACCTTATTGTTAGTGTCATGTGTCGTGATCCTGTTGAAGGCCACATGCGCAATATTTTAATCTTTAAGCCACCATTGTGCCTCCTGATGATGTTCAAGGCAATAACTGACTGTAACACATGACAGATAATTGCAAAGAGACCATATTTAATACTCCCTGTGATAAACACAGCCCTTTTAAATAAAACTTTAACCATTTAACCAAGATGCTGTCAACATGCTAGTGTTTGCTAATGTAATTAGCACTGAAGTTAGCCTGACAACTCATGTCTGAGCGAGACTCTCGTGACATGGGCGTAATGGTAATTATGGTGGTGTGTGACTTGTTCCTCCAGTTACCATTGTAATACATAGGCTGTACGTTGTTTTTGTGTGTGTGTGTGTGTGTGGGGGGGTTAGTTTGTTGAGTGGCACATCAGAATTCTCTGAATTAAGAAAGGCCTCACTTTGTTTTGGAGCGACATTATTTGCCCACTTGGCTGGGGCACAGTTTTATGCGTTGCACTCTTCCTTATGCTCAAGCCTGCATGATAAAGGTGAGTTTCTCCAGCTTGAGCGTGTACTAGTGTTTGCTCAATGCAAGCACGTATGTGTTGACATATTATGTATGTGTTTGCTTATTGTGTGTGTGTTTATCTTTGCAGGGTGGGGCGAGGGGTCCAAGGGGTAGATGGGTGAGAAGGTGGGTGGGTGGTGCCTGGACCTCAGCTCCCAGGTAGCTCTCAGTGCTGCAGAAACCCGAGCTTCATCGTGTTAAGAAAATGAGGGGAACACATGAGACTCTGGCACATGGTGGCTAAGGTTACCTGCTCACTCTGTCTCGCTCTGAACTTTTGGCCCTCGGAGCAAAACCTCCCCACCCTTTACTGCTCCTGCACTGCTCCACCTGCCTCCCCGTCTCTGTCTCGCCCTTTCTCTTGCATGTACCTGAGTGTCTTTCTCACTCACTTATTTGTGTGTAATAGGTTTGTGTCCTCCATGCTGCAGCTCCTTATTTCAACTGACAGTTGTTGCCTCTACTCCTACTCGTTCCCTGTGTTATAGGTCATTATGGCTAATGATCTTCTGAGAGAATCGGTCATTGACAGAATTCCTCAGTTTTCATGTGCTTGTCTGTTTGCTGTCTGTCTCTCTTGACAAAAGGCCGGCTGGGCCCCCGCCATCAGATCTCCATCCATCCACAGTCCACAGGTGAACTCCTTCCACCAGCCAGGCAAACCTGACTTTCGAGTCTCCCGCCCACACTTATTGGACTGCTGTCCTCTCACCTGTGCAAATATGAAAGAGAGAGAGGGGGGGAGCGATGGAGAGAGGGTGGAAAAGAGTGAAATGGAAAGATATCCAGGCCTTTGGTTACTGGGTGGGGCACAAAAAAAGAATACTGCACAGCTGAGCAAACCTCCATAGCCATAGGACTTCACCTGTACACTCTACTTTTCTCCTCTCTGTTTTCTCTCTTAATCCATTCTCTCTTTCTGTAACCGGCCCCACAGCAATAGTGGGCTAAGGCGTTCTTTTATGGCCACTGAATAGAAATTTCCTTTGAGGTTATGGAGTTGATACACTCTCTAATGTCATTTTTGTGTAGAGTGATTTACTGCCTTAGGGAGCACATACTCTCTTTAGAAGTGTTCCCGCGTAGGTGTAGGTATTATCTGGATATTATTCAGGAAATCCTTTTATCTAACAATATCCGCAGCAGAGGTTCGACTTAATTTGGAAATGTAACCCATAATCTGGATCACACTACACTAAACCAACTTGATGACTGAGGAGCCCAGCTGGTGATTTGGATGGCAGGTATTGCTTAATACAGCAACGTGAAACCAAAACTCTGGAAGTTTAAATCAAAGTAAAAGCTGAAGTGTGTTGACAAATGATAACAAACTTGAATTTAAAAGAGCACCACAAACACATTATGTACACATTCCTAAAACGCATGACTGCTGAAATACAATGTGTTCATCAGGAGAGATGGTGTGCTTGGCTGAAATGGGAAAGCAAAACAAAGATACACTACACGCTCCCTGGAAAAGAGAAGTGTGTGGGGATGAATCTAAAGAGACAAACAGAGGAGAGCAGACCATAAAGCAGCATCAAGTGGACATAGTCCTTTAACCACCCAGCAGGGATCCATAAGAACTAACTTTTGGGTGTTCAAATGTAAATTAATTTAAAGTACTTTTTTGCTGCCCAACTGTTTTGTCCTTTAATGACTTTATCCTGCATCAAAAAGGGGTAACAGCATTAAGTTGACTGGACCTGTATGTGGGTTGACAGAGCCAGAAGCTTTTAGTTATCGTGAGGTATAAGTGAATCATATCACATCAAGACAGACACTCTCACTCTCACACCTATTTGCTTTCCGCCTCCTCTCTCTCTCTCTCTCTCTCTCTCTCTCTCTCTGTCTGTCTCTCACTCTCTCGCTCCTCTGCAGGTTTGGGCCTGAAAGACGTGCCAGACCTGCTGCCAAAGCATCAGCCTCCACCTCACCCTGCAGACATGGCTGAACACACATGCATGCATACACTCACAAACACACGCACACAAATCACGCATATAATGCTTATATGTGTTTTCAAGCATGTAGTCATACTTTACTTCCTGATATTTTCACATTTATATGCCCAGGACCCATTGACCACACACAAAGAGTCCTGCCACTTGTTCATTTTGTCTATTTCTGTCTCTGATGATGGAGTCACCATCATAAGCTTTAATGCCATGTGTCAGAAGTTCGAGCCACATTCACACGGTCCTGCTTGACAGAAACATAAACACACACATGCATTTTGTCGGTTGTCTCTCAGGCATGCCCTATTTTTAAAACTGTAAGCACACCTACACACATTCTCCCATGCTTGGGCACACCCACCTCAGTCCGTGTCATGCTAGACTGTCCTTGTCTGGGAGGACACACTGCACAGGGGTAAAACAAGGAAAATTAGTCAGGTGAAGTAAATCTCGACACCTGACACTAGTGGTCTCTCTTTAAAGTTGTTTGCACTGCCGCCCCCATATTTAATGGTACAGCACCTACTGATTATTGCATGCTCTAAGCTACTCTGGTAATTGCACAGTACATACCTGTCCAGGGTGTAAGCCTATCTGCTGAACATGGCCCCTCACTTATATGACTTATTTTAATTGTCAGAACCGAGAGAGGGAGCCTTCTGTTTTTCTTTCAGTTTCAGTTATTGTGAGTGTGCATACCTACTCTGTGTCCCGCAACAAAAAAGTTAGTTTTTAAAAAGGTGCATATATGTTCAGATTTCCACCGTGCGCTAAAATCAGGTGGTGTTTATGAAAAGTTCAATCTTAAATAACTAGTAACCGTGATCTCAGAAGCTTCAGATAAAAAAAAAACAGAACAAGAATCATCCCCTCAGAAGTTGAATCGTGATGGTTTTCAACAGTCATTTGGCATGTGAATCAGCGTGCAGTTCTTAAACCTGCGGTTAGTTTCATGACATTTGCATGAGTCAGACTCTGTGTGCATGTCTTAAGTTGATGGTGACGTCTCAGTTAGTACAGTATGTAGTCTGTAACCACAACAGCATATAACATCAGAAGATCCTTTTGTAGTTGTTTTGGATGGTTTGTCAATCTATATCAGTCATTATTATCATATTAAATCAGAGACACTGCTCATCTTTTTGTCCCATGATTTTATCAGTAGCCGGTTTTCTTTTGCTCATCATACATTTGCAAATCTGAAGAATCTAAGTGCCCAATCTTACTCAATATGTGCTTGTGTAACTGCTAAATGTGTTATCTGTGTATCACTGCATGAATTATTGACTTTTATGTAACCATTATGAGGCTTTGATGGCCTGTTGGGCTGCTGAATGTACCTCCAGTGAAGAAGACTTGGCAAAGGAGACTAATTATTGTGTGATATTTAAAAAAGGGAAAAGAAGGGATAAGTTGGTTATCAGTCACTAAAAGCTCACAAAGCGATCAATCTTCTTCAGAGTATTTACCTGCTCGTTCCTTGGAGAAGCAAACTGGAATGAGGAGTGGCCACAGAGGATTGTCACACAACCTCTGTCTGAAAGGTCTGTCTGTCTCACCCAGTGCATTAATGACAGATTCAGTGACTTACTGTATTTAGAGTCAAATAGCAGCACCATACCAACCCCAACATGGTCTTAAAATAGATTGTTTTTTAAAATTTAGTTTTATACCATGTTTTTTTATGTTGCGTTGTCAGTAATGCTATTTGTAGTGCTTTTTAACTCCAACCCTTTTGGTGCCCAGCCCACACTGACCTAAAGGAACATCACATACTAATGTATGTATACTTATTATCTACATCATTTTTCTTTTTAATTTGCCAAAAACAAACAAGCATAAAGAATATAGTAAATAGTCTATATTTTTATAGTCTTATTTTTTCATCACTCATTGTGAGCAGAATCACCCTGCAACATGATCCCACTACAAATTAAAAAGAGGACATGGGACTAAACATACATGGAGGAAAAGAAAATGATAATAAAAAGTATAAATAAACAACCACATAAAAGACATAAAAAGCTAAAGGGATGTTTGAAAAGGTTTTTTGCAAATTTTGAAAATAAGAATTTTTTAGTTTAATGTAAACTATTTGTGACATTGAATTTGACATTGTGGGTTTTGAATATACAGAAAAGGCTGTAATCAACATCCGACATGAAGATTTCAATAAGAATATGAAAACGTACCAAAGTGATGCTTTATATTTTTGAATTTAATGCTGTTTACAGGATAGAAAAAAGAAAACCCTTCAAATATTGTCATTCAGTAACAAATGATTTATATACATATGTGACATAGGAGCAGTATTAGACTGTTGATTTACTAGCAACTTAGACAGAAATGTTTGCTGTATGAGCTTTTAATAGACCACTGTAAGGTAAGCGTGTATGACAGACTTGCTGTGCCCCCCCCAGCAGTTCTGAGGTGATGTCGTGTTGGTTAGGCGATGGTTGTTGTTGTTATTGATAGCCACAGGCCTTTAGCTCTTCCTGGGTGACAGTAACAGGAGTTAAAACCTGTAAATCTTCAGGAGGCCTCCTGCCTCCCCTTTAATTCCTCATTACCTCACGGCAGGTTGTCTCAGGAGAGATTTAGAAGGCCTGCAGGGCTGTCTCAGTAGAGAAGAGTGTTTCACTGAGTGTGTGTGACCTATGTGGTGAGTGTGTAGAACCGCAGAGATTGGACTGTGGGTTGTGGGGTTAGGGGTTTAGGCCACGTTTATGACCACGGACCACAAGCAGGTAACACCATATGGGGTTTGCATCCTTGGTCATGTGTGTAAGCGTGCGTGTGGTTTCATGCTCCAGGGGAAAAGAAGCTGCCCTCTGACTAACCTTTTCAAAACCTCAACCTAAAATAAGAGGAAAGAAAACCTGACGGTCGTACTCCTCTCAGTCCGTTCTGTCCCTGCTCAGTGTCTCAGGGCAAGTGTCACATCTTATCCACTCTGTTAATTCTCCCTAAATGTTTACCAACTAAAGAAAGGGCTCTGGGTTTGCTCATCCTTTCAGCCCACATCAGTGTAATTTAACACCCGGGTCCCTGCAAACTCATCTATCTATTTATCTACCTGGTTGTCTGTGTCTTAACCTGTGTTTTTAAACAAACCTATAAAATCACTGTTGGTTTCCAACAATGTTCAAACAAGAACCTTTTTCGGAGTGGGAGTCTGCAGGGTGTCATCTGTTTAGCAGCTCCCACTAGTGGTAAAAAGCAGTACTGTCAAAGCTGACCTAGGAGGTGATTCGTTAGTGTTCAGTTTCTCTGTGTAATGTGTTAAATAATAAATGAGAGAGAGATATCTTCTTTGATTTTTAGCACCTCAAGTTAGATACATTTAGAGCATTTTTTGCATTTACACATACCTGGGGCTTTGGTTTTAATGCCATGAAGGAATGAATAAGTCAAGCCAAAATGTCATTGGCTGTTTTACTTAAGTATACACTTCATGTCATAGCTCATACCAGAATGTACTCACATGTGTAATATCTTTCCTTCCTTCACCTGACTTCTTTGTGAACACATAATGTTGTGGCACTGAAGTGAATCATTCAGTAGCAAGTGTGATCTCTTCTATGGCATTGTGCCTCCAGCAACAGTGTTTACTGATAATTGAGTAATTACCTGTAAGAGATAGCACTCCCGTGGTTCTGTTCGCCCTGCAAATCTTCCCAGTCTGCCGCAGATCAGGTTTTAGGTGGGGGAGAAGCAAAACACGACAGTTTAGCTCTATTCTCGGTTAAAATGCGTGTGTGAGAGCTACACAATATGTACATAACCAATCTAGTGCTCTCACTAAACTGCCCTCAGAGACAATGAAATCACAGGGAACAGGAACGTGTTTAAAAACTCATTTGCTGATTTGACAAGATGATGGTTGGACTTTTGAAATTGCCCAAAATCATAGCAAGGTAATTTAACATTCCTTTGTGAGTTTCACGATCCCGCAGTGAATGGAAAGTTGTAAGAGGCACTTTGTGCATACACTAGTGGCCTCACCCACAATGGTATTTGAAAGACAAACAACAGTGCGTGCTGCTGGCCAGAGCTCCATGGCAGTGAAAGTGGTCGTTCTTTTTGAGTTACGGCAGCCAAAGTTCAGCATAATGTCCGTATCATTACAGTGCAAAGAAGCCTTTGTAAGTCTGCCCTGTCCCTTTCCAGGTCTTCTGGTCTCTTTCTTCTGAGGTTTCTCAAGTTTTCCTTTCTTTCTTTCTTGCAGCCTCGCTCTCTATCTCTGCATTAAAGGATAGGTTCGCAGTTGTTCAAGCATGTCTGATAACAACAGTCAGGTGCCCATTTGAACAATGAATCAGATATTGCCTGCTGTAATCACTCCCCCTGTGGCCATTAAGAAACCCCCCTCAAATGGGTATTTATTGTAAGGGATGGGGTATGCAGATATAAAGCTAATATGAGCCTGACTTAGTCAAAATCAAGCAAACACCTTCCAAAGAATTTTTCATTAGAAAGACAAACTTTGTAAAAAATTACTCAGTTTGCATTAGCTTTCAGTAAACACAGATTTTGGATGTTGGCCCAAATCACTTACACTGGAGGCAAGCAAAACCTGTTTCAGTGTTCACAGTGACACCTGGCTATTTTAAGTCATTAAATCATATTTTAAGTCATACTTGTAAAACTGTGAATCTTTCCTTTTAATAAAAACAGCTGTTCATCATACGTCCTCTTCATTGCTGGCACAGGTAGCTGGCACAATAGGAAACCTCACATATCCCGCTGTTTCCATACACCCACGTAGCCTACTTTCTTTTCCTCTTTCGTCAGTTTTCTTTCCACAATCTGCCGGTTCAAAACTGGGCCTCAAAGCAGGAATGAGTGGTACAGGCTAGCATATTAGGTTACGGATGCATTTCTATTCGATTGTCCTAAAAGGAGGACGAGAAGAAGTAAACGATATGACTTAAGGGGATCATATTAATGTAATGCACACACACACAGTAATCCCACAGGAGGTCCTTCCCATTCCCATTAGAAACCACACCCAGGAGGACAGGTAACAGGAGAACACCTTTCACAGGGTCAGATTGGAAGAGGTGAGAACAACAGGCAAGGTTGCTCTCTGATTAGTTTCACCTTTTCATATCACTCTCTTCTTGTGTTATCTTTTCACAACAACCTCACTTTTTCTTTCTTCATTCCTCCTTTACTTTAAAACAATCTCTTTCCTGACAGCCAAGTGTTTGCTCTATTTTAATACTGGTATTGGATGATAATTTGAAGTGCCCTGTGCCTGCTATATAACCGTTCAGCAAGTCACATTTTTTCTTCCAGCATTTGCCTGAGTGTTGGCACTCTCAAAGGGACAGTAATATGCACTGATGTAATGTGTGAGATAGGGATCTTTTGTGGGGTGCGTTATAAACTGTCATCGTAATGCGAGTGCGCAGAGTTGAGGAGGGACTGAGAGGAGGGGTGGGTGGATCAAGCAGTGTCACTGGAATCCACAGTGTTGTGAGAGCCCCATACCTTTCAGCTTCATTAAACCAATTTCACGCCGAGGTGAGCTAAGAGAGGAAGCTCTGAATCTCAGCAGCGGCAACAATGGTGCATTGAAGGGATGAGGCGAAAGTAAATTAGGTACCACTTCACAGACAGCAAATTAAAATCAGAAAGTTGGATAGGAAAAGTTTAGGGTAGATGATTATGTCTTTATTGTGCCCTCCCTCCTCAATCTAGATAACCCTCCCTTCCTTTTAGCAACCACCTTTGCCCCCACCTCACATCCCCACAACCGAATCCTCTAAGAAAAAATAATGATCTATTTCTTGTCTGGTAATTGGTTTCTAAGATGCTCCCACTCAAAGACCCAATCTCAAATACGGTACCGACCTGATTATGGCCCTCTTTTCAGCCACTTAATTTGCTTGAGCTTATCAGAATGATTTCATATCCAGGAAAATCACATAAATTAAACATTAATGTAGGGCTTATTTCTGAGCCATCATTGACCTCCCACAGCCATTGAGCTGCTTTATCAGGCCCAGGGCTCAGTGTTGACTGATGTGATGGTTTCACTCCTCATGAACACAGACAGCAACCTTATACTTGAGTAGTACTTATCAAAATACATTTGGATTAATTTGTTATGTGTTTATTTGTTATAAGCCCTTACATACAAAGATATCCCTTGTGTTTAAACTTAGGTGTTATCAATTTTACCAGGAATCTTGTTGTGTAGAGGAAATGATGTTGCTCTGCAATACTGAGCAGTGCCACAGATTCAGTGCTACAGTTACTTGTAACTGGCCTGATTACAGATGTTGAAAAGGTTGCAGACATACTCACTTCTTCTTTTTCTAAATCAAAGAAAACCATAAATTTCTGTCTGAAAGTCTGAAAATGGCTTTGTTCATTTGGTTAAATTGTTACAACGTTTACTGTATAATAGTATTGTTAATTGTATTGCCTGAAATCTAAGCATTTTAATGTCATAGCTAATCAAGGTTTAACTTATTTCAAATGATCTTATATGCTGTTGTCTTGTTTAATATACAACAACGAATCAATATTTAACAGTGATCATCATACATTGTGTTTAATCTGCCAAGGGATAGTAACTGCTTATAAAAATTAGTGGAGTGGAAGTATTGAGAAGCATAAAATGGAAACATGAGTAAATGTACTGAATTAATTTAGTTACTATGTAGACATTACAAAGAGTGATCATTATACAGCTCAGAGGATTCCATTGTGGGTTTCCATGTAAGTACACTCACATATGTGCATGTAAATACAATGTATATGTCCATATGGGTGTATGCTGTAAGCGTATGCATCCGTTACAGCGGGCAGTAAACCGGGCTGTCTAACTGGCTGGTGGGGTCACTCTGGGAGCCACCCGGGCCCCACACAATGCCCTGGCAGCAGCGTGGCTTTTCCTAGGCCTCGCGCCGCTGGCTTTACGAGAGCCAGACAGATCCCCTTCATGCCATAAAGCCATCAACAAGGGAACAAAGAGGGCAGGTGCTGAGGGCTGCATTGAGAGCTCACCTGCACCCAGCGGGGGAACAGACTGTGTCCAGCCAAGCCAAGAGGCCCTCCATATTCACACCCCCACTCACCATGCACTAACAGGCCCACGTGTCATCCACCAGAAAGAAACCATTTCTCTCTCCAGACAGAAGCAAACCCTCAGCTGACAGTGTAGATGATGACATGTATGTACTGTATATGCTGTGGTAAATGATTTTGTTCAATGAACATTGGCTGCTGTTAGACCCAAAACAGGCTACAACAGGTTGCTGCTAAACTCTGTAATTATCAGCATTTGACAGGTAGCGAGAGTGAGGGCTTTGGGAGCCAGCCAATTAGGACTGCTTCCCAGAATTTTTTTTTTTCGAGAGGTAATTTTAGAGGAGGATGTCAGATATCAGGTGTTTGTGTGAGTGTGAGTGTGAGTGTGTGTGTGTGTGTGTTGTAGGGGTCATTAGAAAAATACAGTAAAAAAAGTTATGGTAAGAAATTAGAGGGACATGTAGGGTTTCGGGCAAACAGAGAGCCCAAAGAGAGGCAGATGGTAAAGCTTAACAGCAGACCAAGCCCCAGCCACAGGTAGGCATGGCGTCAGGCAGGCAGCCTGTCAGCGGGGGCAGACCGTGGGCTGCTGCCGCCCCAGCTGAAGTGACAGATGTGTGGTGAATCTTTAACTCTGCTAGTTCCCCACTGTCACTGCATCTGTCTCTGCACTCTGCAAGGTTGGCTCAGCCCCCTCCTGTGTGAAAGAAGTGGCAAAAAAGGGGAGCTATCACTGGACTTATTGATTAGTCCAGGCTGCCCTGGCTGGCTTCATTTAATGACCTCTGGGAGTCATTATTGAAGAGTCATTGTCTTTGTGATTAGTTCACACTTTCCCTTGCCATATGGGAATCCTCCTGTTCCAACCTCAAGGGTGAAATTCATAATATGCACCCGTGGAATAAAAGCACACTTGTTGACTGATACATATTTGATTTTCGTTTACATATCTAATCCGCTTTTCAAAAAAATGAGGTCATGCTGAGGGACATGTTCACCAACAGTAACATAAATAAGAGGCCGGCGTATGTTCTAAACTGAAACAGCAACCCGTTTCATTGTCTCCATTTAAATCCTACTATAGAAAAACGTATCTCTGACAGTATAAGTGATACATCCCACTTTATTCTCATTTATACATTCGCTCTAATCTCCTCAGACAGCCCAAATGGCAGGGACAGTGTCCCTCTCTCTTTCCCCACTCAGCCATGGCACTAGCGAGAGATGGTTTATTTTAATTGAAAATTAGCAAAACAAAACAAGGGCAAGAGGATCCCTGAATGGGGCCCCTTTCTCTGGGAGCTCCTGTGCCGTTGAATAATGCATATGGGAGAAAGTAAACAGCAGCCGCAGGCCTTGCTGGGGGAACAATGGGCCGCACACAGCCCAACCAGGGCGCCTGATTTTATTACTGGCCTGTCAATCCCCCCAGCCTGGGAACTGTGGGACCTAGGCCAGGCAGCAGCTGCTGACCGCTTCACACTGACCCAACACACCCAGCAACCTGCAGGGTGAAACTCTCAGACCGACGCATACCTCCACTGACTGCGCTAACCACTCCTAATCTGTCCCTTCACACACACAACATGGGTGTGAATGTAAGAGGACTGAATTGAATCTATTTCCTGTGTGACTGGGTAATCCGTTCAGTCCGGTCTTTCTGAACTAATTAGAAGTTTATTTTGAAGGGAAAATGTCCTAAAAAGGGGTGCGAATATGTATGTAGGCATTTGATTACAATGTACTGACGCTGCAAAATTTAACTTGCAATTCAGAGATGGATTTACTTTGCATATCTCATATTTGGGTAGACTTTCCGGTACAGACAATATTCTCTTTAACTCATTGGGTTTTAGATCAATTTTATCCCATCTCATATCAGAGGCTGTGGTCCGGGTTCACCATGGCCACTTCTAAACTTTTTCCTTCCACTAGAACATCCTTTGTGTGTGTGTTCCCTCTCTGGGCATTGAGATTCTGGTCTTGCTTCTGGGTTCAGTCAAGTCCCGGTTGCCATGCCGACTGGCAACTGGTCTCCCAGGATGAGTAATGATGTGATGTGGCTGTGCTCTAAAGTTCCAACAAAGACCTTATTACCGCTGCAGCACCTCATAACATGCTATTGTTGTCAAGTGCTCCTGATATTAACCTGCCTGTACCGGGGCTTCCTCCCTTCACAGTGGAGGTGTGTGTGTGTGTGTGTGTGTGTGTGTGTGTGTGTGTGTGTGTGTGTGTGTGTGTGACAGCAGTGGTGTAAGCATTTTGAGGGCTAGTGTTGATGAAAATTGGTCCAAAAGAACCACACTCCGAATTTAATGCTCAATTTTGTTGATAATTTTTACAATGCAACGATTGTAAGTATTTCAAATTTGCCAGTTAATTCAAGGTTTTTTGGGTTTTTTTTGTTTGGCCTGTGAAGTGGTTCCAAACTATCACAATCAAATTGCAGACTTGCTTTTTGTTTACACCTTTACTTTTCATTGCAGAACCATCCTCTGACTTCTACATTATCATTTAAGCTTGGTTGAACTTAACTTGATGTGAGTATGTGTCTCCCACATTTCAAGTCTCCCAAATCCCCCCTCACGCACCTCAGCAATGGGCCCGTGAACCGTCCACAGTGATCATGCCCCAGCCAAGTGTGAAGTGCTATAAAGGAGGTGTGTGTGCGTGTGTGTGTGCATGTGTTGGCTTGGGGGGGTTACACAGGCAGGGTGATGCCACAGGATGTTTGAGTGTTTGACTTGGTTTAACAACATCCTCTGACAGAGACACCACAGGCTGTAGATGAGGTGAGAGATAAGAAACAACTGTGATCCAGGCCTTCACCCCGGCCATTGTCCTGCTTATCTCTAATGTAGGGCTATCAGCTAATAATGGGGAGGAGAGAGGAGGAGACAGAGGGAGGGGTTGTCAATGATAAAGAACAAAAACATATATTTTCTTGTTCATTAGGGTGTGGTTTGGCGACACTTTAACCTCCTGTAATGTGTACTTGAGTTGTGTGCCATCTGTAAGCTTGCTTTAACTACATTAAATATCTTTATAAATAGAGGTTGTATAACTTCACTTCAAAAAAAATTATCACACAGATGCACCTGTCCACACAAAATAGACTCATATTCATTCCAGTCATCACATTCACTAATCATCTTATTTTGATGTGCATAGATGTCTTAATGGACTGCCTTCAGAATGGATCCCTCTTTGTTTCAACCCAATGAGGCGTACACTCAGGTGCGTCACACAGGATGTCTTGTCCTCTCCGATTTCCCTTGCCCCAGCCGAGAAGGGGTGCGCCAAGGAGGTTATCAGCACAAAAATCACCAGTCTAGCTCCAGACTCAACCAGGGGGAGGACAGGAGGAGGGGCTTTTGGCTGTGCGTACATCACTGTCGCTGTGGGAAACCGCATCCATCAAATAAAGTCAAGCATTTACCTGTGTGGCTCAGGTGACAGTGTAGGAGGGGCAGGGGTAGTGGGAGAGGGGGAGCTGTAGGTGGCCCAGGGGTGAGAGAGTAACCCTGACCCTTTGGAGGTAATGGTGGGGAGGTGGGTGATGGTGGTGTGTGTGTGGGGGGTGGGGGGGTCACGATGGGATGGGTCGGCTGAGTCCCAAGGTCTGGCCCTCCGTCCCGGAGGCTGACAGAGGATTGTGGGAAATTTGCCTCCTTATAACAGGGCCAGCTGTCCCTTGAGAGACGGTCCCCTTTCTGTGAGCGGTGGCTCTCCCAGGCCCTCCTCCTCGTAACAATACCACTGCAGGACTGGGAGAACAAGTTCAAACACACAAAGCTGCAACTTCCTCTTATTTTAGTGTAAAAGAAGGGGAAAGTTGTCTTATGGCCACATCTAGAAATATTGTTATTGTTACTCACATGGGTGCCCAAACATGTGCATGCATATGTGTCATTTATAAAATGAGAAGGGTGTGGCATTTACTCCACTATGATCACTAGCGATGTCATATTTCAAAGAAAAACTCCTAATTCAAAATTCTTAAGGAAGTAATTAAAAATAAATCACCACCCCCACATTTATCAGAAACTCTGTTATAGATACTGTAGAAGAATTAATTACACTCCAAAGTCATTAAAAGTAGACTACGTCTTCATTTTAATTACAATCATTCTTTAATGTGATCACTTTGAAAATTCATCATATTTCTCATACTCTAATGAAGCTAACTTCCACTGCAAATACCACGCGATCCTCGTGACATATGACATATTATTTATATTCAGTTTCCCCCAGAATAAATCACTACTGTGACAATGCAAAACAGAACTAAAGACACCTTGGTTGATAAGAGGGATATTTGGTTACACCTGGTGATATGTAGATAAGATTAAATTCAAGAGGTGAAGCGGGGGGTTGCTAGGAGGTAGTGCATGAAGAACAACATCTAAGGTGGTTGGGGCAGGGGCCAGAGGGTTGTCAGCAGTGTGTTGGAGCCTGTGGTACAGCTAATCCTTGGATTTAAGACTGAGACAGGCTCCAGGACAGGGGGCAGCTGAGACTGGGGCAGAGTGGATGGCTGAGGGGTCGAAGGGTCGTGTTTACCTGCAGCAGGTATTTCCTCTGAGAACTGATAAGACTCAGGGAGGGGAAGTGCTCTGTTCCAGGTGAGTGCAGAGGGGCCTGCAAAATGACACCATACACAACCATCCCACCTCATCCCGCCCCACATACACCACCCAGGCTCCACCCCTACACATGAACACAAACAGATCACCTTTATGCCTCATGCTCTGACCTGCTTTTGCTATAGGTGCCACATGAACGTGTCTTCTGTTTGCTACAGGAGACATTTCTCTTCATTTGAAGTATTTAGTTGGATGCATATGGATGCTCCTCACATCTGACTTTTCCATTTAAACTTGACTTTTTTCATTTTGTCCATTGGTATAGCAGACACAATGTGTTGAAACTAAGATCTTTGTGCTAAAAGTAGCTCATCAAAACTTTCACATTCCTCAAGTTGATGTTTTGCACAACTTAATCTTTTCTTGCCACCATTCTTTACACGGACTTTACATTTTTTTTGCAATTAAGCAAAATATTATTTCCCCAGCTTTGTGGCCCATTATGGGCTGAATACATCTCCCCATTTCTCTTTGTTGATGAATAATGAGTTGCAGTACCTGGTTACATCTTCTTTCAGGCGTGCCACTGGTGTGGGCAGCTGTGATATGGCTGAGGTGTCACTTTGTTTGTTTTCCTTCTCTCTTCCTCTTCCTCACCTGGCTCAGTGCTGAGGCCCTACCCCAGGGTGCTGAGAGGGATCAGTGAGCTAGAACATGTTAACAAGCACAGCTTCAACCACTGTATTGACAGACCCCCCCCCCCCTTCCCGCCTCCACAAGGAGTAAAGAGACTTTGGTGTGGAGATCTCAGAGCTAGTATTGATCAGTCAAATTTTTAGGCTAAAATTAGGGTTTATGCAAAGAGTTGAGAGTAGAACATGAAAATCAATGAATTGTTGTGGTAAGTGATTGGTTCCTCACAGGAAAAGGAACTTATCCTGGTATTGTCAAGTTTTACTTTCCTATAGTAGGTCTTTAATATGTATAAAAAAGTACACCCCCAACTGTTATCACTATGTACCAAAATATATGTATAATACATTCCAGCTCCTGAGGACATTTGTCTGAGCTGCCGTAGAGCAAAGCAGGTGCTATAAATATGAGTTGTCAGTTATAAGGTAGAAATATCAAGTAACGCAAAGATTTGAGTCTGGTTATGTGAGTGTTATAGAGGATCTTTAGTTTGTGTCTTCAAGAACTGGCGTAGCTATTATCAGCAGATGAGGTGAGAGTGGTGTGTGAGGGAGGTGTGTATTGGAACACTCCTCACCTGTTCTCCTCTTTGCCACCCCCTCATGCCCTCTCTTCTCTTCTCCCCTTCCATCTCCGCAGAAAGCCTCATTAGTGCCGAGGAGCTGCTGTGGTAGCGCACGGCTGCCATTGTGGCCAATCCAAACATCAGGTCCTCTCCATTTGAGCCCCCACTTCAGAACCCCCAACCAAATCCCATTTTCAGGCTCTGCAGCTGCCCTGCTCTGCCAGAGCACTTAGCCGTGTCATTCTATCCCGCTCTCCAGGCCTCTGAGGAAACAGGCCTGTTTTGTGCTTGGCAGTCTCTGATATGACTCCAGAAATGGAAATGAAGCCATGGATCTTCATTAGGAGAGGCAGGTGTCCACAGAGACCCGGCCCAGGTGAAGGAGTGGGGAGGAGGTGGCTCGGCAAGAGAGGGTTAGGCTGGCTGAGGGCAAATTGGATTGGTGGGGAGGTTTTGATACTTAAAACCCAGTGATGGGCCTCTGTACCCCCCACCCCATGCACTTACACACATGCACAAACACACTTCTTCACCATCATCCTCCCCACCCCACCTCGCTCCCCCACCCAGCACTTAATTGCCCATGTAATGAGCTGCAGTGAATGGAATTACTTGTGTGGAGGCACTTGAGGACCCTGTGCATTGGGGGCACCTCCTGCAGCCCCTCATCTCCAGGGAACACATTTAGGATGATGTTTTCTATGAAGCACAGGGGCAAAAACCTCAGCTCTCCTCGCTGCATCTGGTCCAGTTGCATTAGGCCCTCCACAGCTTTCCCCCTCCTCCTCCACCTTCTCACCCCCTTGGGGCCTTTTGTTTTCTTAATTATTCATTACAGAGAGGTGGCCTTTGCTTTGAAACCTGTGGAAGTGGATGAGGCTTGGCGCTGACCCATGAAGCACCAGAGGATCCTGGAGCCTGAGATGTGTCTTTGTGACAGAACACCTGTTATTTCCCCATCCTCGATCAACTTTGCCCCATCGCTTCAAGCCACACATCATCAAATCGGAAGGAAAAATAATACCCAAACAGCTTTGAGAATATTAATGTATTACATATAACATTTGCCAAGCAAATGACAACACAATTAGTTTCAGTGTTTCTGTTCTGAGTCATGCACATGATACAAACCTAAGTAAATGAGACGAGATATGCAACTGCTTAATCAAAATCATGTAAGTCAGCAAAGTGCTCAGAAGGTTTGTACTTTGGAGGCTATGTAAATATTATTTTGTAAGTTCTATAAACCAATAGAGACTGTACTTTCCTGCTGATGTGTGTGTAACGGTGAAGGGGCACTCTCCACGGTGCCCAGGGCTGCTTCTATTCTCACGCTGTTTTTGGTAAAATATTAGCCCCCGCAGCCCTGTGCAGGGCGGCTGACAAATAGAGGGCTGTTGTCCCTCTTCTCTCACAGGGCTGAGGGTTAATGATCCCAGTTTCGGGGGGTTAAAACCTGCCAGTATGCCTTTCTCCTACACCCCAACAGATGTTGCTGGGACTTTAATGTGGTTATCAAATCGGAGTGCCCTCTGAGCCCCAGGAACCCATTGTGTGCTGGTGCATTCCAAGGCCTTGCCGTGGTGACAAGACATCCCGGGGGCCAAGCTGGACTCCCGCTGAGTCTTCCAGCAGCCCCTCAGAGCTGACAGCTAGGGCTGCCCCTCGCCCCACCTCCACCTCCACCAGGCCCTCTCTGTTCCTGCCCCTGATTCTGTCCCCTCAGTGTCATAAAGTCATCCTCCGTCTCCCCTCCATCCCACGTCAGCCCTCTCAATCACACTGCTTTCATAAATAGGCCCACTCACTCATTCTCAGTAGCCCACTCACATTTTTTGGTCACACATGCACACATTCACCACACTTGCACTGTATGTTCACTGATTCTAGCTATAGCAGATGTATTTAAATATGTTGACAGATGATTCAGATGATAAATAAAACTAACCTGAAGCGTGTGCATACAGGTGAATGCAAACTTTACATTTTTAGTTTTGTAAAAACAACACATAGCTTCAATGATGACCTGTTACAAGCTGCTATAGCATGTATGTGATACTGTCAAACTGTGTGGAGTAAGATTGTGTTTCACTTAAGAGGGAAAAAGGGGGAGGACTATCAAAGAAGTTCAAGCCAAGCGTTCAAGCTTTTGTGCCTACATGTAGGCTATACTGCATGTTCTTCTCTGGGAGTTTATTTTCTTCACACAAATGACACTTGTGTGAATAGAATATTTAGGCCAAGTGGAAAATTTACACTTCAGACATGTGCTACAGTAGGCAGCTAATGATTTTTCTTGTTTGCATAATGATACAAACATTTCTTCAGCGTTCTATATCAACAAAGATCAGACACTGTGGTAATCAGTATGTGACAGCTCATTTGAAATGGTAAGCAGGTCCACTGTTCATAGGTGTCACAAATACCTCCCTAGATGAATAGGTCATGGTCTAAGAGGCGATACTGAAGCCCCAGGGTCAAACTGAGCTTTCTCTGCTCTCCTCTCTGCATATACAATGTTAATGCCAGCAGATGTGGAATTGTTTGTACACAGATGCAGGGGTGCTTGATGATAATTGCCTCGCAGCTGCACTCTGGGGCTGGAGCTGAGTGTTTTTTTTTCTCCTTGGTGGCTCATAGTGTGTGTGAAGTGTTAAGAGCAGGAATGTAGGAAGCAGTCATAATTAAAGTATTCTGTAAGTCAATTAAGGGATCCCCCCTTATCCCTTTACACTCATCCCCTGCTAGAAGAGATCACAGTCTGTCTAGATGAGAGCTGGTGGCCGCTGCAGCCCCAGTCTCCTGGCTCGGGGCCTTTAGTGTTTTAACTGATTTTTGACTGGCTGCAGTGGGAAAGTGGGATTTGCTGGGTGAACATGTGAAGGTGAGAGGGTAGATGAGGTGGAGACAGTGGAGTGGAATTAATGGGAAACTGCTGTTCCACAGAGGGCTGTGAACCTGGCCACCACTCGGAGGTGAGACACCCATTATAACCATTAGTCATTTTTCATAGGCTGTTATCAACTCACTGTGCACAGAAGATGGATGGATGACAATTACACAAATGAACACCTCATATACCCTTATTGGTAGGGATAAAATCATTATACCCTTATTTTTTACTTACCTTTTCAAAACAGCAGCAATCTATATTACATATATTAACAAAATCAAAAACACCCTTTACTTTAAAATGTTTTCTAAATATTAATATAACAAAACACATGCCTTTTCTCGTAATTCCCCCAAAACTGCTGCAGGTTGCTTGCTGAGCAATGTATCTGAGCACTTTGAATAATGACAGGCAACAATCAAGGTGCTCAATTAACTGTATAATGATAAAGACATCAATTACAGAATTGATTGATGAGGCCAAATGATCCGATTCATTTTCTCCATCCAGCGTAAAAACTGGGAGCAGCAATATGAGAAAATCTGTTGATTAATGGTTTGGATGAGCAGGAAGCCTGTCACCACAATAATTTGTGCAATTTAATATGATAGGAAAATCACTGTAAACATTAAAATATATATTAAGAATATGCAATATCACATTATAGTAATATTTATATTCAAGATGCAATACAAACATACTTATAGTTCTAAAGTACAAACATAACTAAAATGGAGTTTGCAAGTAGCCATCGCTATAGTTTTTATTTACTTTCTTTAGCCTTTTCTTGTGTTTGAGTTTGTGTATCAGATGAATTTATTTCTTTTCTTGGTTGCCATTGATGCTGATGATGTTCCCCTGCCCCTCTAACAATGGCCAAAACAATGTTTAAAGAGCGCCTTGAGACCAGCTTGGACTGGGGCTTTAGTTTTTATTCTGTTCATGTTGTCAGTGTGTAAAGGGATAATTGAAGTGATCCTTGACTATGGGATCTATTTATACAGAGCATAATTCCCTCTGTATTCAGGTATTATCATGGTGTCACAACCGGCACAATGGCACAATAAGGTCAATATAATGAAAACTCCAAAACAATATGGTGTCATTGGTATAATAAAAAGTGAGCCACTCCCGGTTTGTTTGGTTTTGTAATAGTGGTTGAGCTTTGTTGAACTCTGCGCAACACTGTTATTATCATAATATGATAAATATACTCTAAAAATGCATTTTGTGGTAGTGTCTTTGCAATAATATACATGAAGGTATAATGTCACAAACCCCTCAAAAAACAAACTCCAACTCTTTTGATTTTTGGTATAAATGAGGGAAATAATGCTTGTCTGATTTGCTTTATATCTTGAGGGTTTTTCAAAGGTTTTTAATTTCTAATTTTGTAACTTTTATTTTCCAGAAATGCTCCATGTATTGGTCCATTGAAGCAAATATTTTGGAACACTTATTATAAATCTTCATAAAATTATCGTTACATTATCTTTCATGTCATTAGTCGTGGTAGGTTTACTAGTAGTAAGCTAGTTGTTGTATTATTGTAATATTAATACAATTACCATTATGAAACTATCCACATAACCAAATTTTTTCTGCTGCTATGACTTAATTTCTTTATTTTCAGTTTCACTGTTAAACCCGACAGTATTTGGAGCCCAAATTACATCAGTTATCTGCTTTTTCCCATTAGCAATTTGACAAATACCCCCTTTATAGCAGCCCCATATCATTCTGCTTGACTTTCCCCTGGGCCTGAATTCAGTTATTGATTGCCTGTTCAGTTTCACTTGGAAAAGGTTGATAAAAGGAGGTTTTCACTTTCTCAATTCGATGTGACAGCTCCCTAACAAGAATAATGGAAAGCGCCCATTCACAGGCAAATCAAGCTAATCCAGCGTGCCCCTCCACTCTCAATGGAGAAGTCACAGTCCTTCCCGGCCCATTCCATCACAAGCCTCTCTCTTCAGAAACCTTCAAAGTTAGCCCAGCTCCTCCAAAAGACAACATTGCTCTTTGTGGGCCCCCCTCACTCATCATCAAATGGATAAATAGGTCGATAAATGTATACAAAGTCAGAGAGGAAACAAAACTCAAGCATATAATCGGTTTGTTTTATGTATAATCTTATTTCACTGACTCCCACTCTGCATTCTGTTCATTGTCAGTGGCTGTTAGATATTACCAGTCCCTTTGGTATCAGAACACATAGGTCAAAAAAAGGAAGAATTCAAGGCATATAATAGAAAAGAAATTCACTGGTGACACTTTATTGCATCAGTATACAAATAACTTTATAAAAAAATACATTAGTTTCAGCAGTGTAGTTACAGGAGTGTGTGTGGGATTGGTTAGGTTCACCTCGCCTGATCTGTGACTTTCTCTAATTCTTTGTCTGGGCAAACCGGATGATGAAGCAGCTTTGCTTGTCTGTGTGAGTCACAGTGCATAAGAAAGTATGCATGTAATATATGCCAACACACATGCCTACATGTAGTGTATATAAGCATGTAAGCAAACAAGTTTGACTATGTCTACTATGTCTGTTGCAGATATGCCCACGCATGCCATATATATATATATATATATATGTGTATAGTTAAAGTAGTAATAGTTAATAGTAAAAAACTTTTTTCCAAATCTGACACAGAGACAGACATATTATTACAACCTAAACTAAAACAAACCCTTTGCAGTCTCTCACAAAGGCATTGTGATTCTTGAGTTACAATATCAGGTGCAGCAGGATCGTTGAACGTATCATTTATATGGCGTCAAGGGCGGGCTCATTAATAGGGTCTTTTGATAACAGGCAAAGCGTACAGGAAAAGGTGAAAATACAATAAATAATCTCATTGTAACTGTTGCAGTGTTTATATTTACATTTTAAAGAATACTAAACCATGTCTTCTGTTTTTGGTCAAGAGACCAAAGAGGTCTCATTCACATTTGACTTTACAAGGCTGAACAATGACTTTGTAAGAAGTTGGTTAGACCATTAAAGTGCCACAGGTTCATTCCCATTCTGCTTTTAGATGGGAGAAAAGGGAGATTAACATGATTTTGCTTTATCCACCACACACAAGCGTCAAAACCATAAAACACAACCCAAAGGCATCCCCGTCCTGCTCTGAATGTGCACTTGTTACCGCTCTCAATTCGGCTTTCAGCTCCCTCTAAAGAGACAAGGCCCAATCACAATATTGTCAAGGCTCTGTTGGTTTTCTGGTTCAAATCCTTGTTCACGCTGTTTGCTGAGTACTCATCTGCTGTGACAGCCTTCAGACAAACAGCTAGTCCTGAAAGAGGTCTCCCACAACCAGATCTTTCCTGCTGAAATGCTCCTTTCTCTCTCCATCAAGTGGAACCCGGGCTATTGAGTTGGCCCCTGGGATCCCTCCATTGAGGTGGGCTATGGGCCAGTGCTTTGCCCCTCCTTGCCCCAGGCCACCCTCATTCTCCCAGGACACCTGTACCCCAAAACCCCATCGTGGGAAACTCCTCACTGCCTCTGCCACCTGAGCTGCTCACTTTGCCAACTGGGCACATCTGACAACACCATCAGGAGTCCAAGCCCAAAGACCTCAGAAAGTCACAGTGTGCCAGCTTGATCGGGCTCATAGAACTTTTTACCGGAAAACTGTTGTGGTTCAAGTCAGAGAGACTGAGGAATCTCCATGAAGTTATGACTCAAACTTGTGTCAGTTTGTGATCTATAGCAATCATTTAAGATTTGCATATCTGAAAAATGCACTCACAAAAACACATTTCCAGCCTCAGATCACAGCTCTACCAGCTCACACACAACCTCCCTCGTGCACCCCTACCCTCTAAATCTCCATGGCACACTGCAAAAAATGGCATCAATTAATCAACATTCATGAACCGTTTACTTGAGCTCTCCTTTGTATGCCGCAGGGCCTAATCCAGACAGAGACCAGGCTGTTCTGCAGCAGTGCCGACTGCGTCACTCTGCCCTTTGTGGGAGAAACCCATCAACTGGTGTTTCAGGGAAATGTCTCCCCCCACTGAGAGCCTAACCTTCCCCATCTCTCTCACCCTCTCTTCCTCTTGTGCCCCCTCAGTACTCAGGGCAGGAAGCGCTATGTCTTAGAGGAGGCCATCCATCTATGTTGCTCCTTCCAATCCAATTCACAGCCGCTCCACATGTATGAAGACATCTGTCCATATTTGATCAGATATTCCATTTTGCTGCAAATGATCCCACCCTCCATCCCCACCCATGAAGGAGGCAGCTATTTAAATGTGCTGATACTTTCCTGCATAATAACCTGCCAATTCTTTGCCTTGCAGAAGAAGCAAGTTTAATTGGGCTGTGCATTTAGAGCTCTTCTACAATTACACAATTACAGCGGAGATGCATTTCTGCACGTTGTGATGTTTGCCCCAATTTACTGCACTTTTCATACAGTTTAGCCCTGGTTCCCTTTTCAGAGGATGCAAATTTGGCTCATTTGGCTTCAAATGAAGCATAATTGCTCATATTGAAATCTACACCTTTCCACAAGAGGTTCCTGCCAGTTAGTTCTCATTAAACCTAAGGAGAACAAAAATTCCCAATTCCATTTCAGCACACATGCCATCTGTATCATCTTGTGTTAAAAGCAAGGAAATTGGAGACAAAATGGATGCTGAGTGCATGGATGAAAAACTTAAAAATCAGTTTGTTCAAGTTAGTCAGTGCAGACCCCCCCAAAAAAAAAAAATCCTGTTAGCTAATTTTATCAGAAGGAGAATGAGTTGGAAATTTAGCACAAATGTTTTCATGACAAAAACAAAACAAAGCAAAAAATTCTAAGGGACACGGCTGATTGAAATTAAAGCTATTTTCATTGTTTTCAAATACAGATTGTGTTTACTCTATGCAACCAGAATAAGCATTCAATTAAGCACACCCTAATTAGTTCCAAGGGCATGTACGACTGGCCTCTCCACATTCAAAAAAAAGAATGGTCTGTCAGCCCTGACATGTGATCACCATCAAAGTGTTTTCCACTCTTTCCTCTTCCTTTATATCACTGTCTTGAAAGTTATAGAAAAAAAACTTCTAAAAGTCCCTCTGAGTCTGAAGTGGTGGCCTGAGCGCACTCCAAACAATACCGTACAAGATACTGTTTAAATTCATATCCGCTCTTCCTTTCTTACAAGGGGACAACACAACAAACCACTGACCCACTGATACACAATTAGAAGTGATGCGGCAGTTAAGGCTACAAGCAACTCTGTTTAACAGTCTGTCTTTGACCCTCTACCATTGAATAAATATAATGCCCCCAATGAGAGTAAGACACTGAGATGGAGTGAAAAGGGAGCCGGGGAAGATTTTAAGCCACAGATAAGTAGTTAAAGACCTTTATAGAGTATAACACCATTATCCCTGCTGAATAAAAATAGGATTTAGTGTTTTTTCCACTTAATTTAAATCAAAAGAGTCCCCACCTTACATATTGCACTGGTAATGTAATGGAGAGAGACCCACAAAAAAGGCATTGTGGGTCTGACACCTCCTATAGTGGGACTGTGTTGTCCTGTGAGCAAAAGGGAGAGAAAGGTTTTTCTTCCCTGCATTGCTATCTGCTAACACATTCTAATTGATGCTGCTGCATTCCTCCACTGGATGCATTCAGTGAATAACGAGCTCTGGGCTGAATACCCATGAATTGGTCCCCACCAAGCAAAGCAGTAAAGCTTTAGCCCCCCCATCCCTTAGCCTCCCCGCACCGCCACCATCGCAACCACTACCAAGCACCACATCCCCTTCCAGGCCTTCCCCAAAGCTCTGCTCTAGCTTTACTGCCCATTAAAGCACAACCATTGTGCAGAGATTCAGTCCACAAAAGCTGTCAATCTCTGCAGGTCCTCCAAAGCTTGGACTCACACAGACTGGAGTGACAGACCTCCCCCCTTCACTCCCCAACCCACCCCCGTTCCCCCAAAAATCCTCTGCCTGAAAACTTCTCAGCTAACTATCCCCCACAACTCTCCCTCTCCCTCTCTCTCTCTCACTGCATCTCTGTCTCTTGCTCTCTCTCCCTCTCTCGCTCTCTCCAGCCCCTGCGCACAAAGCATCAATCTGTCTTCAGCCCCAGTACCCTTGGCCCTTTGTCCCATCTGCAGGTGCCTCTGAAAGCACCCACGGTCGCCCCAGCCTCTGCACACGCCACGCCTAGTCCAGGAACAGGAACTGCTGACAAAGGCCCAGTGTGGGAATGAGGGATGCGTGGAGGGAAGGGGGTGGGGGGGATCTAAGACAGATGGCTGGGGAAGTCTCCCATCTCCTCTGCAGGGGCTGTCAGTTTGAATTCTGAACTACGAAGGAGACACACGGGGGCAGAACCAGAAAAGAAATGCCTAATAAATTCAACTGCTACTGTACTGGACATTCAAGACTGGGACACAGAACCAGCAGTTCTATCTGGCTGCCTGATTTAATATCATGTTTTGAAAGAGATTATTTTAACCAGAAAGATTCACTCACTCAAAAAACACCTTATGTTAATTTCCAATTAATTTTGAGTGTTTCTGAAATATTTTGTATATATAACTAACAAATAAATGTTATTCTTATTATCCCTAGAGCTTGTTATTATCCATTGAGCTTTACTGTCACTTTGAAATAAAATTTGAATTTTCATGCAATTCCTTCAAGGTACTGATTCCTGATGTTTACACGTACAGAGCTGACTGGACTGAAGTAAACCAGTACATACAGTACGTCCATAGTATACTTAGGTATTTTTCCTTCTTCAACATGCATGAGCATGTGGTGTCTCGAATACTGAAATCTTACCAAACATTACCTTTAAAGGACCACCATGCATAGATGCTTTAATAGTGTGCAGATGAGTGACAACCTCCAGTTTCAGTCTTGAAAAGCACCTACTATTACACTTGTCAGTGGGAAAAAAGAATAGATTTCTGACTGTAACAACAAACAAAGTTTAACTTGAGACAAACTATGATCAGCTTTGCAGCCTTGCTATAATGTTCTTTCCTCAATGCAACAAGTTCGTGACACCTATGGATGTCACTGGGCTGCCACCATGTGGGCACACATTGAATTACAACAACCAGTTGCTGCTGTCAGTGACTGGCTACACCATTGATATGAATGCAGTAAAAAATTCAAATAGGTGTCTATTTCGTTGAAATATAAAACTGCTTTGTGTTTTGTTCACGAATGAGGGATTTATCTCTAAAATATTGTTTTATTCTTCCTATTATTATTATTATTATTATTATTATTATTATTATTATTATTATTATTATTATTATCATTATATTGTAAATATAATATTACCACACAATCCATTCACTAGATGTTCTGGGGCTTTCAGTCATGTCTTTTACTTTGAATTTGTCTGTAAATGATCAGGGAATTGACGCAGTTATTCTCAAGGCTCAGCATACTAAACAAAGTGAAATACGGTTAAATGAAATATTCCTTCATTTATCCACAAGGTGGCGATAGAGTCCATCTTATGATGGTGTATCTATTCAAAGTCATGGGTGTGACGTGACAGAAACTTCCTCTTTATGCATACGTCAAATTTCTGTGCCTGCTTTTGCTACTTTCAATGGTCTAAACTAACACTGATATGACAGAAATATATATCACGCCCTTGTCTGAAATAAATGGTGGTGGAAATTCTTTTTTTGCATTTTGAAAGAAATTTAAGGAAGGAATGTATTTAAGATTTTTGATGAATCTGCAGATTGTGAGTAAGCTCAAGTTTTAAAGTGATCAGTATTAATGATGAGTAAAGTAGCTTTTACACTGAAAATCACGTAACCACAAATATTGTTGTGGATTCTTTGGCTGAAATATGGCCAGAAGTCAAGCCAGTTATGGCAGATGACTCAAAAGCTTAAAGCAACATGTGAGGTCATAGCAAAATCATCTCTTTTGCATTTCAGTGGAATCTGAAACTCTATATTATATTTTTCAACATTTCATTCATGTTGCATCAGCTTGTACTCTGACTTTATGGCAGCAAAAGAGAAAGAAGACAAAGGTGTGATATACCCTGAACCTCCAGCCCTATGTAGCATACTGCTGTGTATCCTGAAGAACATTTAAAGATATTTGAGCTAAATAAGTGGTATGATAAGTAATCAAAATGTAAATGGTTACATGGATACTTAGCCTTAGTGATGTTGTCAAAGATGACAGTGACTGCAATTGTAGAATAACTTTAAGTTGGGCCTGGTTTGATGATGTGTACATGCAAATTTGTTACTTCCTGATTTGATCACTATGAAGTGCATTCAGTGACGCAAACACTGAAACCATATACTGATAAAAGTTTGACCCTTCCAAACTTTTGATGATGACAGCTCTGATCTTATCTATAATAACATGAACAGGATTTTGACCTGATAGCATTCAGGTCAAAACCTCCAAACATTTGCATTTGGAACAAGTCAGATATTGCTTGCAGCTTCAGAGCCATATTTGTGCTGAAAACAAGGAAGTCACCAGAAAAAAAATGCAAACTTGGTGCCATATGCAAACAGTTGCTGGGGTGACTGATGCAATGACACACAAAAATACATATTTGCTTATACATGAACCACAGGAGAATCACATTTCCATCTATAACCACCATACCCCACTACCCATAGCATGTAGCCTGAGTTTGGTGTTTGGTGGCCTTTTTTGCAATTTCTAAGTGAAAGAAGCTGAAATCCAAATGATATAATTCATGACATGAAATATCATTAATTAAAATTCCTGTGTAGTTCCTAAAATTGACCAGTGTATTGTAGCAGATGTCTTTTTTAATCATGCATCTTTATTCCTTATATATCTCAGTATGGCCTTTGGTGACACAGAAGTATTGACAGATTGGTAACCTCAGATGTTAGGGACATAGTTTTTCCCTCACTCCTTGTTCCACAAGACTTTAGCTTATGTGGCATTTGTGTTTCAACATTACCACAATAACAAAAAAAAAATCGCAAAATATGCACATTAAATCTGGTGACATCAGCATTTAAGAAAAAGATGTATTTATCCATAAACCATAGTACTCCAAAAATAGCATCTCAAATTTCAAAATGGTTAGCTAATACAGCGCTATTGGTAAAAAAGTGAGGCTTCAAATTTGACTTTTGATGAGCAATTTAAGAGATCTTTAGTTTTGCATCACTGGATGTGATATTTCCAAAAACTACTCCTGCCCCATGACTTCCCTTCACCCCATCAAGGATATTGCCAAAACAAATAGCTCATATCAGATTACTCGTGTTGTGTTACCATTTCTCCCAGGTTTACACATGGCTTGGCTTTTAAGCTGTGTAAAAAACGTTAGACCAATGAGTCTACCAATGAGAAAGCAGTTAAAGGTCCCGAGGTGGTTCCCTTTTGGTGGATCCAGTGTTAACAAAACGAGAAGTGATGGGATCTTTGATGCGCAAGTTTCCTTAATCAAGATCATCAGTTTTTCATCAGTATTTCTCTCACCGTCTTTGCAAATTTTGCTTTTAACACTGCAGCTGGCTAAAACCTGAAAGCACAAAACACTTGCATGCTCAGGAAATCAAGACAGCTACAGTCACAATTATTATTGTTGTATTATGTTTATCGTTTAAATTTGTATCAAGGATTGTTTGTTGTAGCCCCTTTACCACATGAGCCGCATCTTAGGCTTCTGCTGAAATATTTGCATAATATCCAGCTAAAGCTTATTATCCATCGTTCTATTATACAGGATGGGTTGTCACTCAAGAAAATCCCTTCTCTGCACCTTATGCGGGGAATAAATTCACACGAGGCTTCTGTTCAATGCTCAATAATCAGGAAGTGCACCCACAAACAGCTACCTCTGCCACTTCCCACCTTTCCGTAGAACATGCAGGAAAATAGGAACGATTGTAGTTCAAAGCCAGACCACATTACCCACAATTCAGTGTGAGTTCCACTCTCCGCCCCTTCGCTGGACGGAGCTCGTGAACGTGGGAACGCTTGCGAGTCGCCGCGCGTCGCTGGGTGAAAATTGTTTGACAGGGAGGCGAGGCGACCTGCGCGCAGGGGCTGAGAAGAGGAGTTAAGTTTTCGGCGTGTCGGTGCGCAGTTTCGCGGGTCAACGGGGAGACGAACCTGAGAGCGACAAATGATTTGCACGAGTATCAGCAACAGGGCACAGAGCGAAATGTCAGGGAACGTCTCAGCCTTGAGCCAAGGGAACCGCGACTAGTACACCGCAACGCGGAAAATATTCAGGGGGAGAGAATGCGAATGGTGCGGAGAAACCGAAATCAAACAAAATGGAAACGATGTAGCGTCGCTGCGGCATTTCACATAGCTAGAACTAACGTTAAAGTAGAGAGTAGATAGCTAGGGAGCTAGCAGGTTAACTAACATACATGTAAAGTTATTCCCCGGAGGAGCTGAAGCGGAGCCTGGGGGCGTCTGTTGAATCAGAAGAGTTCACCAGTATTGCGAAATCAAAGAAGATAAACAAGAAGATGCTACGGAGAAGACTCAACCGTTTGGTACGTGTGCCTGGCATCAACACCACACCAACACCGTTAGCTTATGACATCTAGCTACTCGTGCTAGCGTCTTTTAACTGCCCTGATTTTGCCCTTAAAGAATTTAGACTGGCATTTCCAGTAATTTCCTATGCAGCTGTCGCTGTAATTCTCGAGACACTCGGTAGCTTACAACAGACTGTTACTCCACACTGCCAGGTGTCAGGAAACAGCTGTTGTCTGACTGCGTGGCTCTTGTTGATCGGTCAGTTAGCTAATCGCTAACTAGGTAAGTTGGTACCAGCCAGGAAGTCACGACAGATGCGGGCTGATGTTGGCTAAACTAAACTCTCAGGATGCGCCGCAAGGGTTGTTGTGTTGCATGCTCTTTCTCCACTAAATATCCCCAGCTCCTCTCACAACTCAGCAGATTGACAGTTAATACAGCGTGCCACCTGTATATGCGAAAAAAGAAGATAAAGCTACCGGTTGCTCTTCTCCCGGGTCCCAAAAGTTTCTTAAAAGTTGAGGATTCTTTAAACACGAACGCCTCAAGGGTTTGGAGTCTGTCCACTCTGTTGCCTGGACAAAATCAGACTTTTGAAGACTTGCCCTTGGGCTGTAAAAACTTGTGATGGAGCATTTTTCATACACTACACTAAGCAATTAGTGAGCAATAACTAGAAAAAACCTATTACTAGATTAATTGCCAATGAAAACACTCATCACTTGTGGCCCTCATTAGGATGCATAAGAGCAGTTCTGCTGCCATTGCTTTATTCTCTTATATATGTGCATATGCAGCCACTGGATTTGTTCAGTATAAGAAGCTGGTGTTTTGCCAACAGGACCTTCTTTGACATCATATTTCACGAGTGGTCAATTTAATGCTTTACCCTTTTAAAGTTCAACCACTGATATCATTGTCCGTCACACATTAATCAGTCATGAGTGAGCTAGTTGAAAGTGGAGTAACTGTCCGCCAAACCAGGTTTATAAATCCTGAATGGCCTTTACTGCCTCATAAGCTTCGTCTTATGCACCAGTAACCTGTTGTCACCAGTGGGTTGAATCCCCCACAGGCTATCTGAGCAGTATAGATATCGACAGTGAATGAGGAGAAGCAGTATAATAATTATAGTGCTTGACCCTCCTCCTGGTCTCTCTCTTAGTGTTGCCTGGTCAGCTGATTTCCCTGCCTCTGGAGAAGATTGCTGCTGTAATTTCTCCTCAGTGTGAGCTGTAAATAATATTTTGTGCGGAGCAGCCAGCCACACTGTCATTGATGCACACAGTGCCGTTATCGCTTGCTCTGGCTCTCTGCCTTCTGATTCACTCCACCCTCCCCTTGCCCACGGGAGGTACATGTGCATCATGAAGAGGGAGAAAGATGAGGAGGGGGGGGTGACTGCTACTTACCAAAAGGCGCTCAGGAGGCTTCACGTGTCTCACTTGACTCTCCCACTATGATGCTCTTTGCCACTAAACCCTGAGTGCGTCTTTGGAAAATCATTAAAGATGGCTGTGGGAATGAATGGTGATGGGCTTCATTGGGGGCGGGGGGGTGTCTCCAGAGGTTGTAATGCTCTGAAAGGAATGCAAAACCACATAGTTGACTTTGATGTTTGATCAAGCCCCCGAAGGCACCAGTGTGATCTGTGAGAGGTGGAGCCTGGTGGAAATATGATAGTGTTCATTGTGGGAGCCTCTGCCTTGACAGCAAGGAGAAACAGTACCAACACAGGAAAACAACCACTGCACAGGCAACCCCTTACTATCCCTTTTTTCTTTTTTTACACTGTGGTCACCAAAGCGCTCCTCCTTCTCACTCACTTGGTTGAAATCGCATGTGTAAAGTTCCCACGTTGTGTTTTGACTCAGTAACAGAACTGTAGCAAACACTCCTTTAACTCAGTAGTGAAGGACGCCTCAGCTGCAATAACATGGTGCGATCCGGCACAACCCAGTCTGAGGATGGACAGGTGCTCTTGTGCACAGTGGGAGTAAGTGGCCACACTGACGCAGAGTTGATTTGTGCCTGGATTATAGGATAATCAAGCGTTGTGCAAAAAAAAAGTATTAATTAATTTGTGTCAGTATTTTCTTAATTAGCCGGTTATTTTGGACACTTTCGAAATGATTAATCAAGAAAAAAAATTGTGTTAGAATTGAAGATGAAAATAATCAAATCAATCAAAAATAAGAATTCTTTCTGAAAGCCCTCCCAAATAAAAAAAAAATGTGAAGCCCTAATATGACAAGTTTAAAAGAAATGAGTTGCCTGTGTATAAATACAAAATATCAAGGATTTACCAAGATGTACCATTAGATTTTAAAGGCAGCCTCTCCTGGTTTTTTAGGCACAAGATGTTCGACACTTAAATCTAGAAATGTGTTTTGTCTCAGAGTCATTTGAACATAGCATTTGACACACATTTCCATAACATAGACAATGTTTGATACTGTTGTTTTTCTTGTGACCTGGTATAGCTTTGAAGCGCACTCTTTTGAGGAGAAGACCCATGTAACTCTCTGTTATGGTAATTCAGCTGTGTTTTAAGGCCTGCGTAGTGAAGTCTGAAATATTTTCTGCCTCTGCTCCGGGTGCAGCGTCACTCGGGTCAGTAGGGCTTCCCCCCTCACCCTTCTGTTCTCCGCTCCATCTGTCTCCAGTCTCTCCATCCTGCTGCAGGCTGATGCACTGAGGCCTGCCAGTCTCAGATCTGGCTCTGCTTGACTGTGAACCAAACACTAGGAAACATGGCCCGGAGGGTTTGAAGGGCTGCGTGTCAAATGCATTTGGAGACCTCAGGGCTCTGCAGACCTGTTTCTCAGGTCGTCTCGGAGCACCCGTTAGTTTGTACGCACGAACCTGTGTAGACCTGCACACGCTGACATGCACAAACACCGCGCTCCTCTGTCCATGAGGATCATTTTATGCAACCAAATTTTGTTAACGTTAACACACAAGATTTAACTTATTTGCAGCTGGTGTCACTCTGCCCAAGGGATGCTAATGTTTTGTTCAACATTTCATTTTTTTTTTTAGCCTCTGTTTTACATTACGACCCCCGTCTGTTCTGCAGGTATGGGCCATGAATCTAAAATGCAGCATTATTTGCACTCAGTGAAGTCAAATATACCTCATGCTTTTATCATTAATGTATTGCTCTTGCTGCATCATCTACCTTGCTTCAGAATGCTCTAATTTTATTTTCTTTAATATTGTTTGCAGGTCAGTCTTGCTTTCATATACAATCAGATGTGACCAGTTAGAGGCACCAGTTGGAAATGCATTTATTAACTGATGAAATACTAGAGTCCACAAACAGATTTGTCACTCCTGGGTAAGCAGTAGGGCTGAGTGCATCTGAAGGCCACACACCATCCAAGGCAAGTAGGGCCGTTTGATTTATCAGGCCTGTTTGATTAGGAGAGATGCCTATTGATTAGAGCTGTGCTTAGTTTTGCCGCCATTAGTCTTGCGCCGGCGAACTGGCTGGCGAACAGAATTGCTTACGCTTATTTCTCTCTCTACCTTCCTCTCTCCGTCTGGTCTCCTGCGCCGCGCCCGGTAACGGCAGCCCAGCCAAAGGAGCATCTGCAACACACAGCAGGATAATAAATATACGTATAGTGTGGTAAGGGAGGCAGTGTGAGGGAATAAATGACTGGCTGCCGGAAAGTGGGGGGATGAAATATAGTGGGCGGGGTTTAGGAAAGTCCTGTGTGACTCAAACCAGAGAAACTGGAGTGAAACCAAGGGGTGGGCCTGACCTCCCTTTCAGCCCACCTGGTTAACACTGGATCGGGTGGTTGAGGTTAGATATGAGGGGACCAAGGATGGCTTTTTGTGGCAATTTTCCACTTCCTTTTAAAAGCTAGGTTGAATTCTCAGTTTGTACCTCTAAATAATTCAGGTTGCCTCATTTATTTTGAATTCTCCTCACACTGCTCCTCCCTTTCCTGACCCACGTGTCCTTGCCAGACTAGTGGCATTCAAAATGCATCCTTTTCATCCATATATGTATTAAGGCTCATCCAGATATTTTCTTCGCCATGCTCCAGCTCCAGCATTACTCAGAGCATTCGCAGTGAGATGTGAAGAGAATGCTGAGATGTGCTTGTGGTGTGTGTGTGTGTGTGTGTGTGTGTGTGTGTGTGTGGGGGTGCCGATGGCGGTGGTAGTGGCTTTTTTTTTTTCTTGGTCTATGTCTCACTCTCTGTGTCAGAGCACGGAGGGAGGAAAAGAGACGGCAGCATCTGCGATGTTTCATCAACCCAGTTTTTCATTGTCACCTCAAATGATAGGCTGCTCGCTGACAGGGAATAGAGGAACAAGCAAAGTCCGCCTGAGGATTTAACAAACGCTGAAAGACATACAAGCAAGCCCCCGCCCCCACACACGCTGCCGTGAACACCTAGGTTAGACAACAGCCTACAGTGATTATCTCCATGGCAAACTCCTAGCGAGGTGGAAGGCGGTGGTGCACAAGTCAAGAAAATTTGTCTTTTTAATGTGGTCCCCGTTCAGCAGCAGGGAATGCTAGGTGAACCCAAATTCAAATAAAACATGCCATCTGAGTGGAGGAAGGAAGGAGCCACATTGATTTTTGTCATTAGTCTCATTGCCCTCCTGTGCAGTGTCTCGGGATAATTAATTGAATTGCAGTTACAGCCACTGTAGCCCAGTACATTATTAAAGATAATGCCATCAGTGTGGCAGTAGCTGAGATGGAGCTTTTTAAAACCTGTCAGCAGTAGGGTGTAGTGTCAATGCCTTTTTGTTGGCATTGCATTGCTCTCTGCCAGACATTGTGTGTGTGTGTGTGTGTGTGTGTGTGTGGGGGGGGTAAGCAGTTGTAGTGTTGTGCAGTTTAGTTGAGTTACAACCAATATATTCTACATGGAACAAGCAGCTGGATCATGCACACAAAAACAGAGCACAGAGAGGATGTGCACTCGGCTGAAAAAACCAACCCAACCTGTCCTGCGTTTATGGCTACACTGCATTAAATTCTCTTTAATTATACATTTAAGTGTGACTAGGCTGCAGCTCCAATTCTGCTCACTTTTCCTGTCTTGAACCACAGTGCGGGGTGTGTGTGTGTGGGGGGTCTTCTGGGTAAAAACCCCAGGAAAATAATGCACTTTAGTCATTCTCTCCAGGACTTACCCAGCTGACATGTTAAGATGGGCTGTAGCTATGGGGACACAGTGAAAGCTGGGGGAGGAGGAGTAACATGTGATCTCAAAACCCACACCAAAGCCTCGGGCAATGACCTCTTTAAGACGAGTTAAAGTATAACTTATAACTGTGAATGACAAACTGGTTGTGAGAATGTTTTTCGTGAAACTGAGGCTACCCTCCTGACTTCTGCCGTGCCTTCGCAACACTTGGTTTTGAGAAACAGCGTGCCTCGGTAATGTGAATGAATGCAGACCTCTTGTCAGCATAATGTGACCATATACATTTCCTGTTTCGACAGCTATACACCCCCCCCCCCCATCTTCTCTCACGTCAAACAGCCGAGGTAGACTTGCAGCGCTCACAAGTGTCCCCATGAAGGTTTTAATAGATTGCATTCACGCTGACTGGAACTTATTAGCTGTCCATTCTTCAGTTTGGGGGAAGATCTTCCATCTCACGGCCATTTGTCTCTTAGTCACTAAATGTGTCCATTTTCGCCCCTCAGATGTTTCGCAAGCTCTCGGTAGTCTCCAGCCGTATTTAGCACATCTGGCTGCGGCTTTTTGAAACAGCCACATGATTGAGGAAGCGGCGCCCAGTGCGAGGTCTATATGAGTTTCCCCTCCCTCCCTTTTGTCGAGGGACTCGGGGTAATGTAGGCCAGTACCAACCCATGGTACAGTACACTCTGTGTCTTCTGCAGCTGCGGGGACGCTGGTGGAACAATGAGCCTCTCCCCGTCCACAACAGCTCCTTAGCATCAGCCCTCAGTTCAAGTTGGACTGTCATCACTCTGTGGGGCTATTCATCACTGTGTGCGAGCAGCGGACAGAGGAGAGGGTAGCCTCTGATTATGGGGTCTGTAGACTATGCCAAAGGCCAAATGTTGGTGAATCCATGATGGAGGTAACTCCGGTTATAGCTTCACTATGAAGCAATGACTCTGCTTTTCTTTCATTTGGTGGCTTTTTGCGTAATACTGTTGTCAGTGAATATTAATCTTGATCTTTTTGACAGAGGTGCTCTCGCTTTTGACTGAACTGCTGTGTCGAGCTCTGTAACATTGTGCCAACATGCTTTCTTAAGGTGGAACAGTAACACAGTTAACAGAAGGTCTTGTCATTGGTCTCTCACCAGTCTGAAATGCCGTTCACATCAGTTGTACACAATCTTATTTGTATCTTCATTTCATAACAGAGTTTCACCAGAGCACTGCTTGCTCGCTCCTTTTCAGCGACATCTGCATGATGAGCGTTGTTTAAGTCACCCCACCTTTTAAGGAAAGGAGGTGATAAGTGGGTGGTCAACAAGTGGGTAAATTAGGAATTGGCAGCATTGCGATTATGGACAATGATTAAGTGCCTGTGTTTTCATTGCTTTTAAAAACATGCAAACTGAAAAAAACAACCTTTAAGTTGTACTGTTGCTGATGTTTCTTAGAAATGTAGATGGAAGACTGAAGTAGGCTGGTCAAGAAAATTCTTACCTTCGGATTCAGCGTAATTAATGGTATAAAAGGTTAAAAATGATTTTCCTGTGAGAAATAAGCTGGTAAAATTAGACTAAATTAAAAGTCCATTACACTGAATATAACAAAGACTCAGTTTGCTGGAATTAGACAAATTAGCCCATGTGAAGTGGCTTTATTAAGAACTCTTTCATAGCATCAGAAATACAACAAATACATGCTTCTTAAAATCCTTGTGGTGACAGATCTTTGGCTCGATGTCTTTGTGCTGTGTTTTCTTCAAAAGATTCTGTATTCTCTGTAAATTCTCTGTCTCGGTGTGGGCGATGAGCACTTAGATGTGTAGTCAAAACTGAAAGAGTTAAAAAAAACTAATGAGACAGAGACAGCCTGTCCTTACAGCACCTTCCTTTTATTGTTGGGCTGTTCTTACTGTTGTCATTAACTTTTCTTGAAGCGGTTTACCAGAGGTCAGGCGTTTACTCCGGCGTTTATTCGTTCCATTATTACCAGAATGCCGTTTGATGTCCGGGCCTGTGTTTACTCTATGTCCTGGAGCTTCTCTCAGGGCTTCCTTCTCATAGTTTCTCCTCTGTGTGTTGTGAGGAAACTGCTGACAGGTGTTGCACTGAATGGCAGATAAGGTTGACCTGCAGTGAATCCACTCATAAAACCTGATAGGGCAGATAAGATGCAGTCGGGGCAGATGATGTTATGCAGAACGTGATTAAGGAGTGAGCCTCTTGCACACACAGAGTCCGCGCTCCTCATGTACTAGTGAATGAGACATTGCTTTTTGGACGCTAAGGTCAAACGGGAACATGGACTTAACAATGAATTTGTTCGCTCTCGGTGCAGTGCAGAGTCTCGTTAGCACACGCGCAGGATGTAAAGAAGTACAAGTATGGGTCCCCGGTGCGCTCTCTCTGCACACCTCATTAAACGTGTTGGAAGTAGATTTTTTTATGGGAATTTCCTGAATGAGCTTGGTGTTTTCATCCACAAGAGCAGACGGATCAGAACAAAGCTTAACCTACTATATTCTTCTGGGCTTTCTTTTTTTCAATTTGCTTCAGCACTTTTGTAAAAAAAAAAAAAAAAAAAAAAAAAGAAAAGTTGCAGCTTCGATTTAGTTCAGACCACAAAATCTATTTGCATCAGGGTAAAACCTAGCGGCTGCGTCGGAGTAACACCTGCTGTCGCGAGCCTCTTTTTCTTCTGTGCATCATGGCGTCATCTTTATTTGCTTCTTGCTTACAGAAGCTTGTCAGATTTACTTAACTGACACCAAATGCGCCCCGTCGGTGCCGGGCCTCAGTCAACCTTGACTCTAAGCCAAACAACTAAAGATGCGAGCATCAGAACACTCTTTACTGTCCAGAGCTGCCGTTGGAGGAAAAAAAAGAATAAGTCATGGCATGAATTGTGTCTACCCCAGGTTTCCCTTCGTACGACCATATCTTATGTAGTATTGATAGGATTGCGTTTTTTTTCTAGCTGAAAAACTCGGCTGAACAACAAATCAGTTTTAAACTCTCCTGTCATTTTTGGAGTAATTTTTCAAGTGAAAATGCCGAATATTTCCTCGTTGCTGCTTATTTAAGCCCAGAGTACATTAGTTGCAGCCCTAGAGTACATTGCTTTCGTTTCACTTCCACCGTCCCTGTATTTCCCAGGTCTTGTGTTTGACAGGTTGGGTCGCACTGTGGTTGAAGTGATGCAGTATACTCGTCAGCTTATCTGAAGATGTGCCCAGGCCCACGCTGCTTACATCAGAGGTGCTAACAGGTTGCCAGGACGACATGATACACCACTTTTCCAGGAAAGACGGTGTTTCACCTCGTGGTTTGCTTGAAGAGGATGAATAGATGGAAGTCAATAGAGGTCAATGCACCCCTCTCTGATGCAGTGTCAGTTACATAAAAAAATAGTTTGGAAATTATGTTGTGAAAAGGTTGCACTGTCAGAAACTGACTGACGGCTGTGGTGGATTGCATTACAGCGCAGAGGGCCTTGTAATTTCCTGGTTACCAGTGTGTCTGTTCAGCTGACAGCGTGCAGATTGTGACAAAGCGGGATAGTTAGTGAATAGGGAGATGGTGCGACAGGACGCGGTGTCATCAGACTCAAGTCATCATTAGGAGTTTGGCAGAGGCTGAATGCAGTCTTACATTCCCCCTGCTCTCAGTGAAGCACCCCCCCCCCCACCCCCACCCGACCCGCTCCTTGTCCCAGCCTACGCTCATTTCACAATGTGTGCATGATTTAATTTAGAGCATAATTTAATGTAAAGTTTCAGGCACACTCAATTCTCTAATGCACCATTTATTTCCGACCGAGCAATTAAATCTCATCTCAATCGAGTATCGGATGTTTGCTTTATTGATCTCCATCCAGGTTTTTGAAGCTGATGCTTTTACATCAAGGATGAAGCTACTTTGGTATTGACATACTGGCACTTGACTCCTGGCCACTTTAGCTTTACTCGCTAACATCATTGGCATTGAGCGGCTTTGCGTGTCCTCTGACAATGAGGCAAAGGTAATGCAATCATTCTGTTTTTCCTTACATTAGCATTTCCAGTGCAGCCCTCAGCTCATTGTGCTGGAGATGAGCATTACGATCACGTAACGGCTCAAAAATGAAGTGAGCCTCCTGGTCTGACCTGCATTACACTCCACAGTGAATCCACCGCTAAATCGATGACCATTCAATTCTTAGATTCTTAGTTTTAGGACCCCAGGACCCCAGGACCCCAGGGTATATACTACTTCCTCATAATGTGTGTGTGTAGAATCTCCTTGTCAGCGTGAATTAAATGTGTGTTGGTGGCAGCATTTATTTTCGAGAATCATCACTGAGACTCCCAGCTTTGTTATGTGGCTTGTTGCACAGCTTTTGAGGCGCAGCGTTTGTTTGCAGAAAGGGCTGCAACAGTGAAAGCGTGCATTGGCATGGCTGTTGTGCACCATAAATCCTGGAGAGATGGGCACAGGTGGATTCATACTGTTACTCATCTGACCTGTAACTCGGCCGGGGCCCTCGCAGGTTTGACTCAAGACTAATTTGGTTTGTAAATTGTTCCTTACTTGAATTTAGTGTTTTGCCTGCGCAGCCCTTTGTACATAATTACTTTTAACAGCTCTCTGCACTTTTGTATACTGGAAATGCCACTGTTACATTTGTAGCTGACATTCACGCAGAGGAGGAATAACTTCCAGCTACACTGCGTTCAAATAAATGAACAATGGCGGGCTGTGAGGGGTGTTCTTGGCTGCTCCTCCTGGGGGCTGTTTGTTGTTTGAAATAGAAAACCTGGATGTGTTTGTGTCCTTGGATCTCATTGTGCTTCCTTTCCCTCGCACTCTTCCTACCGCCCACTCGCCTCCTTCATCCTCTGGCAGCCAGGTCCGTCCCATTGTGCTGAAGGAGTGTCAGCGTGTGCCAAGCGGGTAGGGCATGGTAGATTTGACAGCCATGCTGAGGTGTGAACGTGGCTGCTCATGCAAACAGCAGAATTATGTAAGACTGTTCTCCTCTCTGGTGTGGACCGGAGAGACGATGACGAACGTTGAAGTGTGGAATCTTATTTTTTTTTTTGTATTATTCTATGATTGATTATCCAGCAAATGACTGCACGAGCTGGAGGTATGTAGTCTGGGTTTTTGTCCCCACCTGCACAAATGAGGCCTCCAAGTGTCTGACGCTCTCCTTTGATCGAACCCCTCCAGACTTTGGGCTGCTTGCTGTCCAGGTAATTCACATGTTCCCTGGCAGTTGTCCAGGTTCCACATATTCATGGTAATCTGCCCCCTCAGCCCACATGCTGCTGGCCTTTATGTTAGATAACGCAGATCCCCTGCATGCATAGCCTTAATAATTTACAGAGTCAGTAATAGATGCGCAACTTGCACTTGAGCTGAGGACACAGGTGCATTTAACAACTGACAAATGAAGTAAAGGGGAACTGGAACACGAGTCACTATCACAGTACATTTACAAGATGTAGTTTCCTGCACCACTCCACAAATATCTGCCCATTTTCTTTTTGGTTGGATGTGTAGATAGGCAAAAATGAAAGAAAAGGAGACTGAGAGTGGGCGAGCAAAAAGTCTAAACAAAAAATCTTCTTTTTAGAGACACAATTATTAAATTAGTAACACCAGATTCCTCATCAGCTCCGGGTTGAGCTGAGGACACAAACTTTATTTGGTGTCAGTTTGTTTGTCTTTGAAAGAGGAGGGAATAGTCTTTGTCCAGCTCTGGTTGATCCAGTGTAATGGCTTTGTCATTATCATGATCCTCCGGTCCTTGTGGCAGTCCACCCCAGGCCTCAGGATTCCCGTATGTAGGACGTCAGGATAGAAATTTAGGCCACAGAGAGAGCAGCGTAGGCCGAGGTTTCGAGGCTAAACTTGGCCCTTCTCAGTTGTAGGTTTGGATGCAAAGTGACAGTGAATCATCATGGTACTTTTATGCTAATCTGATACACTAGATCCAATATTCTTATCTGATGGGCATGGATACTGACCTCGTTCAACTGACTGGGTAACAGCCAGATGGTTCCGATCCCCATTGAATCCCATTTCCCATCCACTTGTAAAGTTGCAGCGATGCAGCTTGCTAACCCTTTGTAAAAGAATAGAATTCAACATTTCACAAGCCTGGAAAGAATGCTAACGTACGAATGTCTCTGCTTACACTGCAGTTAATCAGTGATGAGTCGTTACAGCCCCAGGTTCCTTCACACACAGAACAATGAACGCAGTCAGTTCCACAGAGCGCTGGAAACGGATATTAGATTCTCAAAAGAAAAAGGAAAGAATTAATCACTCAGATTTCTCGTCGGGCTTTTCACAGTTCCTTTTTTTCAGATTCATGTGTGAAAGAAGAATGATCCTTGCACCTCGTACTGAGGGGTCAGTGCGCCTCAGACGTAAGGTTCGCGCGTGCACGCGCATACTGCATATGCAGGGGTGCGTGCGTGTACATCTGCCATCTGCATCACAACAAGGTAGCTCCAGGCGTAAATCTGAGCGCAGCGTTTTTCTCTGGGCTGCCCACTTTCATTACTCTTTTATCATCGATGAGAGACCACCTGGGAGGGAAGAAATTAAGTTTTAGTCCCTGCACAATCGCAATTTCGGCCCGTTGACCCTTGTCATACTTTTCTTTGCCCCCCTCTCTGAATTATTGGCTTGTGTTCAACAGTTTTCCAGTGGAGTGCTTTCAAGTCTTTTTTTTTTTTAAATTTTCTGCACCGCAGTAGAAAATCTAAACTTTTAATTCTTGAACTTTGAGTGTAATTTAGGCCTTATAAAAGTGCATTTGCTGCATTGCATTGATTTATTCTGCATCCCCGGTGACGGTGAGGAAAAAAAATCTGGCGTACCTTGATGTAATTCTTTTTTTTCCACATGTAGCATATTTTTGATAGATTTGACTGGGCAGGTTGAGTGGCTAATATCTTTTTCAGTGAAGAGAAGTACTTGGAATTACTAAAGCATCCTCTCTCCCTTTCTCTCTCCATCTTTGCATCGCCCTCTCCCTTCCGCTGCTTCCTCCTGTAGCTTGGCGGTGATGAGAGAAGAGTAGACAGCAGGACTATCTATGTTGGTCATCGGTCGGGCTCCACGAACGAGGCTATCATCCCACCCAAGTTCTGCGATAACAGGATTGTGTCCTCCAAGGTAAGAAGCATACTCGCAGGCACATGCCGGGGCTCCAGTCTGGCCATGTACCAAGATGAAATTCTAATACCTCTGTTTGTTTCTCAGCTTCTCTGCTGTTTTAGGTTTCAGTTGCCTTCAGGCATTTCCCTTCTCTTATCTAACACTTGGAATGCAAAATGAACTCTTGAGCAGTCCTGAGCATTCCAATGTCTTCCTCTCTGTATTCCTACTCCCACTGCCTCGCCACACACTCCTTGTCTGTCATTCTCCCAAGGGAAGGCGATTATTTGTCTGTCACCAGCTGTGGCAGTGAAATACTTGGGTGCTATTAATGTATTGGCAGGGTGGGCAATTTGCCCCCTTCCACCCCCCCAGCTCTGATAGACCCCCCCCCCCATTGAAATCTCACCCCTCAGCCCTGTGTCAGCAGCCGGCTCAGGCAGGCGCTGGCTGGCTGGCTGGTGGATATGAAGGGCGAAAATGATGAGGAGCAGGAAGCTGTGCAAGAGTAAGACGGCAGTAGGATTTATAGTGGTGCAGAGGGTCCCAGTGAGGATGGGCCAATCAGTTGGCTCCTGCCAGTATGTCAGGGTAAACAGTCTTTAATTACCCCAGCTGTAGTGTTTATGTTCCTCCATGTCTCTGCCCTCCATCATCCTGTTGCTGTTGCACTCTGCGAGGACCAATCTCCGCCTCCCTCTCTTGCTCTTGTTGCTACTGCACCACCGCACTCGGCCACCCGCACCACTGCCACCCCCCTTTTCTCATTACTTTCACTCTCTTTTTTCTCTCTGGCAAAATGAGATGAGCCATTCTGCTGCCTCTGCATTTCAACGCTCTCCCCATGCAGACATTCCCCTTCATAAACAGTGCCTTATTGCTGTGCCCGTGTGCATGCAGGCACGAGTCTGCGCTACTCACCCCGGGTACTTTGTTTTGTGGCACGGAGTTGCTCGCAAGGTATTGTTGCAAGCCGTCTCCTGGGGATTTAAGCAGATAAAAGTGTTGCTTCAGCCCTGATGATATCAGCTACATAAAGAACAAAACACACGGTCACCAGCCTGATAAGTTCATTGGCTCTGCATCCAAGGGTAGTCAAATCACAGAGATAGATCCTTAATCTGAATCAATGGAATACCTGTGCCCCCCCGCCCCCAGGGGCTGTCTCCCTTAGCAGTACAGAGAACAGAGACTCGGAGCTATTGAAGTTGCCTTTCCTTTTCTCCTTCCCTAGCTCAGACAGATTACACATATGCAGGAGTCTGTGAATATTGAAAGCCTCTAATCTCTCTCCCCTTGCCAAGCCTTTATTTAACCTCCCTATGTTTGGCTAAAAAAAACCCACCAGCAAGTCTGAATGGGGAAATTATACAGGGGAACTATGCAGCAAAGAGCAGCAGGAAGCAGTCCACAAAGTGTAATTCCTGTTCTGTGACTTACATGCATGTTTTTCTCTCTCTCCCCCACCACAGTATACAGTTTGGAACTTCCTACCAAAGAACCTGTTTGAGCAGTTTAGACGAATTGCCAATTTCTACTTCCTTATCATCTTCCTGGTGCAGGTAAGGAACAGGTTCATGAGTGTTCAGAACCAAACAAAGATAACAGCTTATTGTTGTTAAGTAATCACGGACGTCCGTGACTTTGAAGCCCCTTACGACTTGATCAGTGTGTGTGCATGTGTGTTATTGATATTCTCTGAAAAAAATCGTTGGTCTTACATGGTAATATTATTTCTGTGCGTCTGTCATCATTGCCTTGTGCTCGGTCTCCTCTCCTCTCCTCTAATGGACATGGAAACAAACGTCTTTCCTTTTAGCAGTAGCCTAAACTATGGCGCCAACCAGCCCTCTAGTATAAACAGGTGCTGGTGTTGGGCCTGCTCAGGAGGGATGTGCTGTCTCTGGTCACATACTGACTGGATGAGCTAACAGAGTGACTGCTCCCAGAAGCACAGCACTGTACTCAACTGAGAAATATCCATGTGCAGCTGTCACAAAGTTATTCCATCAATAGCAGATCAAATGCGGTGTTGATTTCTTCCTCCCAGCCCTCGTCTTCACCTCCAGCCTTTATTTTCCACTTTGTCTGGTTGAACTTGATATGATCCTCAGCTAATGGGCATAAATTCGGGATTTTGAGCTGCGGTGAGCTAATGCGTGAAGTTATTGTGTGCTAATGCAGTACCTTCACTGTATGAGGGCGTAAACCACCAGGCATGATTACATCACTTAAACTGCCCATTGCAGCGTGTATGCCCGCAGCTTATCGCCGTGGGATGTGTGCAGGGCCGAACGCTTGTCTGTGTGTGAATGCACCGTGTGCATGCCTCTGCCCATGTGATGTATGACTCAGTGGGTGTCCTGGGTTTGCTGATGGTGTTTACCCAAGCTGCAGCGTGGTTGGCATTTCTCCACTAATCCAGCCTCTCTTGAGGGGTTCCTTATTCTAACCGCTCAGTTCTTCCCATCCAGCCTGCTACTATATCAGAGAGAGAGAGAGAGAGAGAGAGAGAGAGAGAGAGAGAGGTACACACAGACCCTGTGTGCACTCATTTGACACTTGCATGTCGCAAATAGACATAAACCCTCCCGCTCCCCCCTGAGAGGCTCCATGCAAATGCTCTGCCACCAACCGAACGTCACGCATCCTCTCACTCCGTCCTCCTACCTTCCTTTCACCCTCCTTCTTTTGACATCTGTTCTCGTCCTCTCTGCCTCTCTTTCTCCCTTTCTCTCTCCCCCCCCCACCCATCTCTCTCCGCAGCACTGCACTACTGACGTCAGCAGCCAGGAAGCCCTCCGTGCTTCTGGGTGCCACAAATAGACATGGGCTGATAAAAAAGCACCACTATAAATAGCCCAGCATGTCTTTGCTCGAATTTGATCGAATGGGAATAGAGCACTGTGAGAGAGAATAAGAGAGACGGGGGGGGATTAGAGGGTGAAGGGGTAGAAGGATGCAGTGGCCCACAGCCCTGCCCTGGGACCCTGGGGACCTGCTGTCTGTCGCTCACTCTGACACACTTCTGGGCTCAGATGAAGGGCTTTGTGCTGCTCCGCTCTGCTGCTCTGACATCACACCGGCACATAGGCAGCAGCACACACTTCTCCCCTATGGTTGAGAGGTTGTTGTTTTTTTTTCTTTAGTGCTTTTCATTTGGTGCAGAGTAGGAAGGACAGATTAAGAGGGAAAGATGAGCTGTGGGAAAGTTGTGTGTTTGTTAGGCAGAAGTAGAGCGGGCAAAGGTTTCGTGTAGGTGTCACAGGGTTTTCCCCACCACTATAAAACTGAGGCGCGTTTTTCCTCAGCGCCGAACCCGAATGAATGGGGGAAAAGTGCAGAGAGTTCTCTGCAAAACAACGATGAGGCCGAATTAAAAGACCACATTTTTTTTCAACTTAGGTTTAAAAAAAAAAAAAAAAGTGTGGCTCGACTTATACACCAGAACTTGCCGACTAGCGTGTGTGCTCATTCATCACGATAGATATTCTTTTTGAATGGACTCCATGTCGCTAAGTCGGTGAGTCACAGCGCCCAAGGTTTCCACTAACCTAGGGGAATTTCCTGTGCTGGTTTTGTCAGTAGATTTTTCTGCTGCAGTATTTTCACCGATGATGCCATCGTCACATTAAGGGGCAGCGATAATGAAGCATGCCAAGTATGATTTCGTAAGGTACTGTAGTGTGAAATGAAAGCAGTATTTTTAAATGACAGTTGATGAACTGATACCAGAAAAGGCACCACTCTAATTAAGCCCTCTTTAAGGTCCTCTGTTGAACACTTGCCACCATAACCGTCATAGATTTGCCGAAGATTTAGCACAATCACCGTGACAGTTAGTGTGAAGCACTCCCACCGCGCTTTCTCTCCGCCTTCTTCATGTCTGGCCCTCTGGTTGCTGCATCAGAGCGATACGCCGTCCCCAGTCCCTCCTGCAGTTGCCTTTTTTCTTTCTGTGATGAGGCAAAGTTCAATCCACTCATGCGAGTAAAGGTATAATAAGTGTTCAACGCACAGCCCCGTATACCAGCCTCACGTACACGCTTTTTTTGAAGCACTGAGCACCCTCACCTCTGCCTCTCCACACCTGGGGCTACTGCGGCAGAATTATGACTTTCACTTCCGTCTTACTGGAATCGCTAACTACTACAAATATAATGCAGACTCTCCTCTGAATATGCACTCCTCCACGTGGTCGATGTACACCAGCACTTCTCTGCCTTGTAACTGATTTATCCTTCAGGTAATTGTAATCACAGTAAAGCTTAGCCAGGCAAGCAGCCCGTGTGTGTGTGTGTGTGTGTGTGTGTGTGTGTGTTTATGTCTTGTCTGGGATGACCAAGCGAGCAGCAGCAGGTTCGTTTCATTCTCAGTCTGAGCACAGGTGATGAAAACACCAGCGACCGCCTCAAAACACATCTCCCGCTCTTACTTGAGCTGATGTCTATCTGGCAGCTTGTAGCGCTCCTGGTCGGAATACCAACGAGCTGGACGTGTTGTGTCTGTGCGAGCCGTAATACACACCCCGTCTCGGGGGGGGGGGGGCAGCCTGTGCTCCGCAGGATCTGAAAGCCCAGACCAAATCCATCGCATGCTGGTTATGAGGAACACACAAGGCCGTTTGTGTGCTGGGGCTTTTAGCTGGGAGCCTTTGGTCAGGTGCTGCTCCTAAACTGTTTGGGATTACCTGATCGCTGGTCTCATGCTGGTTACACGCACGCGCATGAAAAATGCAACACATACTAAACCACTAGATCCGCTCAAGCACAGTTCAAGCAGGTAAGGTGAGTCCAACAAAGCTTTTTTTTGTTGTTGTTGTTGGCCCTTTCTCATGCCTTGGCAGATGCACAGAAGTGTTGGCATGCCTGCAGATTAAGCACTCTGTCCCTGGCTACGTTGATTAAAGTTCTGTCCGGAAACTCCCTTCATCCACTCAAAATGTAATCCTGTGATTCCTGCTGATTTAAAAAAAAAAAAAAAAATACAGAATAGCAGGAATGCCTCACACAAACAGACTACACCCTGTATTTAGAGAGCTAGTCCCAACTTCTAAAACTGTTACCACAGACTCCTCCCTCTGTACCACGGACACACGTGGGCTCTAGTAAGACTGTGTTGTAATGTTTATCATTCGGTGCAAGCTATTCAGTTTGAATCTCATATTTTTTTTCATTGACCTTGACATTTCTCTGAATTGATTTTTTTCCTCAATAGGTGATAGTGGACACCCCCACCAGCCCAGTCACCAGTGGCCTACCCTTATTTTTTGTGATCACAGTAACGGCTATCAAGCAGGTAAGACGGTGTCTAATGAGGCCACTGAGCGTGGATGATAGACTTTTTATTGTTATTTCTGTTTCCCTGTCCCCATTTCCTCTTATTGTCTCTCAGCGCGTTATATCCTTCCTCCCTCTCCATGGCATAATAAGCCCCGCTGCCTTCCTAACTCCCTTGCTGTGATTTTTGTTTAAAGTACGTGACTAATGCTCCCTTGGGTTTCGTATTAATATGCTCCGCTGTTGAATTTTGATTTATGAAAAGACAAAATGAGCTCTCTGGGAGTGTGAGCAAATGGCGAGAGAGCGAGGGAGAGCAAATCTATTATAGACGCACAAATTATCAAGGGTAGTGTCTCTTTTTTATTTATTTTTTTACTATGTTTACTGCAATGTCCCAGCTTTAGATGTATTGTCTTAGGGTTGGCTTTTTAGTTAGTGTACTGCTGGGGCTTTGAAATGCACAATAGTGGGCGGACTTCCTTCTGAAAATATATGGGGCGCACTGATAGCCCGGGACCGCCTTCAGCCAGCCTTTGTAGTGGGACACCAAGGCGGCCTGAACTATTAGTCAGGCTTAAATCAGCTGTGTAGCTCAGCTGACCATGCGAGGAAGCCTCTGCTGTTCTCTTTCTTCCTTTTCGTCCACTTGGCATCATTTCTTTGCCTTACTCAACCAGACTTTTTCTCTCCTCCTATCACCTTTCCTGCTAATCCCACTTTCTGGCCCCAGTTCCACCTTGGCACACAGTCTGGTTTCCCTCTCTACCCTCTGCATCTCTGCACCATCTCCTCGGTGTCCATCACTATCTATAAGTGCTTATGAAGTCTACACTAGGCTTTGTGCCTCATGCAGCTGCAGTCCCAGGATTTTTCTCCCCTGACTCTGTATTATTACATGCTATATTGTTCCAACACGCTGCTGGACCGACACTATCCCATTCCTCTGTTGCAGGTCTTTTTTTTTTTTCAAATAATGGAACACAAAATGTAAAGATTATGTCATACATGCAGACATATCTTTATGTCATACACTCTTCCACTATCATTGATGAGAGCATCTATAAATCATCTACAGTGTGTGTTTGTGTGCTTATTTCACTGCACATTTGCACTTTTTGTTGCACTGAATGAATAACACAATTCTGTTTTTGATATGGTGCTATAGGGCTATGAGGACTGGCTGCGGCACAAGGCTGACAATGAGGTGAACAAGTATCCAGTGACAGTGCTGGAAGACGGCCGGAGGATACGGAAGGAGAGCGAAAAGATCAAGGTACCTTCCAGTAGCCACATCTTAGCCTAGATCCAAAATGTTTCCAAATGTTTCTTCATTGAGATGACTTAGGAGAAGCTGTTGGCAGCTGGACACGGCTGAATTTGGAATACATTCACAGGGGAGAACATGCTCTATCTACTGAAAAGATTACATATTCAAACATAGTGGTGACGGTTTAATTTATCCAGGGTTTCTGTAGGTTATTTTTGCGATGCATTCCTATCTATGCCTGCTTTAAAAAGTTACGCACGCATAACAATATCTTTCAATATTTAAAGTGAAACAAATGACTCCTGGTTGTGATAAAGGTCTGCTAGTGCTGCTGAAAACAACTGCTCTTCAAAACCAAAACAGTCTTTCTTTGTGTAAGACTGTGGACAGCTGCTCTCAACACAGCAGCACACACAAGTTAACTGTGAGCTGCCTCCTACTGCTAAAGGGGCTGGAGCTTAAGTAAACATTTAGCAGGCCCAGCAGAGGCATATTAGTTTGTTATTAGTTTGCCGGCTGAACCGGGGGCCTAAAGATGACTGAAGATTAACCAGTGGTCAGACAGAGGAGTCTGCAGTGATGCTCGTATTGTTCTGTTTGCACTCTGTTGTGAAAGCAGACAGTCGCTTGCTAACATCTTAACCACAACAACATGACAGCGACGTGCGAACAAGAGGAAGCATAAAGAACCAATCCGTGAGCAAGTATTTACAAGCGGTGCTTTGGCTTTGTTTCTTCAACCAGGTTGGAGATGTTGTGGAGGTGGAGGAAGATGAGACCTTTCCCTGTGATTTGATATTGCTGCAGTCTAGCCGAGATGATGACTCATGTTTTGTTACCACAGCAAGTCTGGATGGAGAGTCCAACCATAAAGTAAGATGGACAGCTCTGTTGTCCACCCATTGTTTTTTTTTTACAACAGAATGTTTAGGTTGCGATTTTTGTAAGTATTTCAGCACTACTGTTGTCACAGTTCTTTTCAGAGATAATGAATGTGTTTATCTTCAAAATTCTCTCTTGTTCATTTCCACATAAAAAGTGTCTCCCTTTTTGTGCTCAAGTATGAGTCACAGTATCCGGGATCTTTTTATTTGTCCCTTTTTATGCAATGTCTATGTGTGAGAGGTAGGGGAAACCTAAAATGATCCCTTGACCTTAGTCGGCTCACGCTCTGTCTCTCTCCGGCTCGTCCTCCTGTCCAGACACACTACACAGTGCCAGACACAGAGAAGGATCTGGAATCTCTCAACGCCACCATCGAGTGTGAACAGCCACAGCCTGACCTTTACAAGTAGGCACTCATTGTGTTGCCCCAACAGATTTACACTCCAAGAATGCATTGCCTGTGGTTCGTTTGGAAATGGATTAAGTCCTTGCCAGCAGAAAATGTCCTAAATGACCCCAATATTAACATGTAAATGGTTAAATTGCAAGCTTTTGGCAAGCCACTGAGTATTTCCACTAATCTTTGGTCTGCCCTGCACAGAAATGATAGTCATTCGCTTGGAAGAATCTCACCCTATTCTAGAGATAGCCTTTGGCTCCCCCTTGGGGCAATGAGTTTGAACATTGCCATTTAGCCAGCCATCATAATAGTGTTTGAGACGTGCTAAGTATGCCATGTCACCAAACCCTTACTATTCCGATTCAGTAACACTGACAGTGTGCTGTGGGCTAACCACCAGTATTCAGCTGACAGCCAAACTTACAGTCCATACTTACAGTCTTGTTAATGAACCCTGCATGGATTTTGATTTCACGTTAAAATCTGCTCTGGTTTTAACAGATTGAATGTAAGCATACATAATGTTCCCTTTGTTCCAGGTTTGTTGGCCGCATGCACATCTACAAAAATAATCAGGAGCCTGCAGTGAGGTGAGAGCAGTCACACACAACCATCTCAGTCCACTATAAGTGAGAGCAAAATGAAGACACACTTGCTTAAGCACTCATTTGTTTCCCTTTGCATCACCAACAAATCACTACTCCATTGATCCTTCATTGCAGACAAGCATTAAAATTAAAACTGGCTGGCATGGTTTCAGCCACTGCTTCCAAAGCACTCTCACAGGCATTCATCACTGACTGCTTTGTAATGGCCGTATAAACAAATGCCAGTGTCCTTCTCAAGAACACTGGGACTGGTGTAAACCCCGACTGCAGTCGTTCGGTGTTTTGTCACTGCGTATTTTAGAGTGGATGCCAGCTCGCCTGCCAGGTTTCCATTTAGAGAATAGGAAAGCGTGTGAATTACACAGCTTCTGTATGACTTAACTGTTTGATGTGCTCATTTGATCACACAGGTCTTTGGGCCCGGAAAACCTACTGCTAAAAGGGGCAACTTTAAAGAACACTCAGAAAATCTGTGGTGAGTCAAATGATACTGACTTCATTACAGAATGTTATATCAGTGAAGATGGCTCAGTATCAGAAAAGCATTTTCCTCTCTCTTTCTTTCTCAAGGCGTTGCAGTTTACACTGGCATGGAGACAAAGATGGCTCTTAACTACCAGGGCAAGTCTCAAAAACGCTCTGCTGTGGAGAAGTAAGTTTGGAGGAAAAGGTGGAAACAAGTTTAAAATGTGTGTCACACCTATGGTGCCTATTAATTTGACCTTTTCATATTTCTAGGTCTATCAATGCCTTCCTTCTTGTTTACCTTTGTATACTGGTGAGCAAGGCCCTAGTGTGCACTACCCTTAAGTATGTATGGCAGAGCAAGCCCGGGCAGGATGAGCCGTGGTACAACGAGAAAACCCAGAGAGAGAAGGACACCAATCTGGTGAGTACACACTTTAGCGACCTACCCTCACACTGCACTGTGAGTTAAGTGTCAGACAGAAAAATATCTCTTACTCTAACCCTCTTATTCTTATTTTTTTGGATGTGATACATGTCTAGAGCTTCATGAGGATTTTCCCTGCTGTGTGAAGAATAGCTAATGGGTTTTAGCGTTGCATCAGTATATTATCATATGAATAATATGGTAAATACTTACCCTCTGGTGGCTTGTAGCTCTAACCTCTGGGGGCAGAGCTCCATCCATCATATTAAAGTGTTTTACAAGCCCTACCCTCTTTGATCAATGCAAGTAAAACGCTTCTTAGCAAAATGGCAACTGCAGACATAGGGACACGGCCCATTTCATTGGCTGTTAACCTTATGCCCTAGCCCTCAAATGACTGCAAACATGGTGATGCAACATTGCAACTGCATTATATTTTAATCTTTGCTTTTTTGGACAATCTGGGATTACTGATGTTGCATTACATAAGAGGTGCAATGTCAGAGAAGGAGGCACCCTGCAGCCAATTTTGCCCCATTGCATTAGCATTTATCATAAAAAAGATGTGCAACATCAATGACAAGATATTATTGTTTAATAATGTAACTTATTGATGACAGAACACATTATACGCATTTTCATGTTAGTTATGAATATTAATGAATAAAACACAGCTTTTAACACAGCTTTTTTCACACTTCTTACACTTATTTAAGTGTGTCCCATGCTCTCGTTTTTCCAACAGTACCTAAAGATGTTCACTGACTTCCTATCCTTCATGGTGCTCTTTAACTTCATCATTCCGGTGTCCATGTACGTGACGGTTGAGATGCAAAAGTTTTTGGGATCCTTTTTCATCACTTGGGACAAGGACTTCTTTGACCCTGAAATCAAGGAGGGGGCACTGGTCAACACATCAGACCTCAATGAGGAGCTGGGACAGGTGAGACAGAGGGACCAAATGAAAGGAAACATCATTTAAATTTCAGAAATATGTCAAGTCCAACAACATTGTGCTTTCAGCACTGATATGAACAGTGCTACTGTAAAATATGAGATTCTTATAATAACACCAGTTAGGCTGTGCTGTTCTGACTTCTTTTTACTCACTCAGACACTGCGGCTGTAGATCAGTCACACTCGGTTTGCAAGATGATTACTTCAATTAAAGTTGATGCTTCGTTAAACTGATTAATGCACTGTAATTCTCTCCGGGAGTAACTGCCTAATGTTATTGTTGAAACCTTCTAAATGGGCACCTGAATTTTTATGGGTTTGGAACAGTCTGTCGTGTATTTTTATCGCATTGCCTGCAGGTGGAGTATGTCTTCACAGACAAGACGGGCACCCTCACTCAGAATAACATGGAGTTCATAGAGTGCTGCATCGACGGCTTCCAATACAAGTACCGGGACGCGAGCTCAGAGTTGGACGGGTTCTGTGTCACAGATGGACCTGTGAGCAAACTACAACAGAAAGCTGGCAGGGTGCGTCTTGTGGTGTCCCTCCATCTGTTGTAAAGTCACACAGGCAGCAACATATGGTCATTACATAGCTCGCTGCTCAGAAAGACCCTTCATAGGTCACCCGGATACAGTCTCTTTGACATGTCAACATATGCACTCAACATGGAGGGGGAGCAAAGTGGCTGTGTGCTGTTGACATTAGCACTTGATAAGACTTTACACACTGTTGCACTTCCACATGTACAGTATGTTGATAAGACGTCATTTTAATCACAAGGTTGTAAATCAAGGGCTTTATCTGAACACCAGCTACAGCTACTGTATATGACTCCACGTGTGGCTATAAATATATTTTCAAAGGAAGTGGTTATTATTTATGCATTTGTCTATTTACATTTACTTATTTCCCTGTACTTCCCCATGTTCATGTTGTGTTAACAGGAGAGGGAAGAGCTGTTTCTCCGTGCCCTGTGTCTGTGCCACACGGTCCAGGTGAAGGAGTCTACAGAGCAAGGTCAAGGGGATGGACTGCCAGACCAGGTGGATGGCTTAGGGGTGGATGGAGAGGTGCCCTTTCCACTGCAGGAGCAGAGAGGCTTTATAGCCTCCTCACCCGATGAGGTTGCTCTGGTCAAGGGTGCCATGAGGTGAGAGAACAAGCATTCTGTTTGAATATGAATATCGCAGAATGTATTGCAGCACATGAATGCATGAATGGCTCATTCATGATGGTTTGTCTCCATCTGCAGGTATGGCTTCACATTTCTGGGTCTTGAAAGTAAAACCATGAAAATTCTCAACAGGAACAATGATGTTGAAATGTAAGTCTGTAATTACATATAGAAATTTAATTGTCATATTTTTTTCCATTTACATTTGCACTTCAGCGTTTTGCCTTTTTTTTTTTAAACACCTTCCTCTTCCTTATTCCTCAAAGGTATGAACTTCTTCACGTGTTGAACTTTGACCCAGTGAGACGGCGAATGAGTGTAATAGTCAGATCCAAATCAGGTGAGCTATATTACTGTCAGGTTTACTACATGGAATGTGTTTTCTTTGCTGGCCCTCAGCCTTCACTACATTGTGTGTGTGTTTTTTGTTTTTTTTTGTTTCCAGGTGATACACTGCTCTTCAGCAAGGGAGCGGACTCTTCTATCTTTCCCCGTGTCAGACAGGATGAGGTTGAAAGGATACGCATGCATGTGGAGCGTAATGCAACCGTGGGTGACTTTAGCAACTCCAGCCTCTCCAAATTTAAATTAAAGTTTAAATAATAAATTATATCATCCTATGGTGAGTAGGTTTTGATGTAAGATTACAATGATTTTTCAGGAGGGCTACCGGACACTGTGCGTGGCCTACAAATATCTCAGTGCAGAGGAGTACGCCCAGGCAGATAAAGGACTACGGGAAGCTAGACTGGCTCTGCAGGACAGAGAAGAGAAGCTCATGGCTGTTTACAACCAAGTGGAGACCGGGATGAGTCTGATAGGAGCTACTGCTGTCGAAGACCGGTGGGTCCTGCTCATGCAATATACAGTAACCATACGGCTCTCACAGATTAAGCTGCTCAAGTTTCAAGCTGTTGAATGACTTGTATTTTGTTATCTTGCATGTTGCTGTTGTCCTTCCTCTCTCTTCCACCTCATTAAAGATTGGTGTCAAGACCTTTAGGCAGTGAAACATTTAGAATACACAAGTAAAACTGTGAACAGAACCTGTGTGTTTCCTAATGAAGAGGAGGCATTCTTAAGTAACATTTGCTGTAGAAAAACAACAGCCTTGATGGGGCTTTGTTTCTTAGTATTAGTGTAATAACTTTTCATGTGCCTTACTATTGTTCTTATCCCCCAAGGCTTCAAGAGGAGGCAGCAGAGACCATGGAGGCTTTGCAAGGGGCAGGCATTAAGATTTGGGTTCTAACGGGGGACAAGATGGAGACGGCAAAGTCCACCTGTTACGCTTGTAGACTATTCCAGAGAAATACAGAGCTGCTGGAGCTGACGGTGCGCACGCTGGAGGATGGAGGGAGGAAGCGTGAGGAACGACTGCACGAGCTCTTGCTTGAATACCACAAGAAAGCTGTGCAGGATGCACCGCCAGTTAAGGCAGGCGCCACCAGGTTGGTACCTAGACGTGATGATGTGCTCTCTTTTAACCTGACTACATCTCACTGTTGATTTAACTGGAACTTATTTCTGTGCTCTGCATTGTAGGAGCTGGCCTTCGGCAAACAAAGACTATGGTTTTATTATAGATGGAGCCACGCTGTCCATGGTCCTCAACTCTTCCTCTGAATCCAACTCAAGTCGCTACAAGAGCCTGTTCCTGCAGATTTGTCAGAACTGCACAGCTGTGCTGTGCTGCCGCATGGCACCTCTACAAAAGGCACAGGTGGGAAAAATCAGTCGAAATGTGGAAAATTGATTTATTAAAATAATAAATATTTTTTAGTGAACACTTGGTTTCAGATTTTTTAAAATGTCGCCTCTCTTCCTTGCTCCGTCTGTAGATAGTTAAAATGGTGAAGAACTCTAAAGGAAGCCCAATCACTCTTTCCATTGGAGATGGTGCCAATGACGTCAGCATGATTTTGGAAGCTCATGTCGGCATTGGTAAGTAATCTTGTGCTGAGGCTGACTAACAGATCTGTAATTAATTCCAAATGGAGGGAAGCGTACCTTTTTAGAGAAGGTAGTGTGTAAGGGTTTTTGTTGGTGGTGTTTCAGGCATTAAGGGTAAAGAGGGCCGGCAGGCAGTGAGGAACAGTGATTATGCCATCCCCAAACTCAAGCACCTCAAGAAACTTCTGTTGGCTCATGGGCATCTCTACTATGTTCGCATCGCGCACCTGGTGCAGTATTTCTTCTACAAGGTAGGAGGAAATTTTTATCAGGCTCCAGCTGTAGCTGGGTTTCGCAAAGTCTACATTTCCCAAACAAACCCACACACTAACCTGATCTGAGGATTATGTGGTGAAAACACACAGGATTTGAACTTGAACCGTTTTTTAGGTTCAACTCAGGTTAATTTGGGGATCTTTCGCAATTTTGACCTACATTACAAGCATGTCGGAACTTAGGAATTCATTGAATGATCCTGTGGCTGATTTTATCCCTCACTGTGTTCTTTCTCTCTTTTCCCTGCAGAACCTTTGCTTCATCTTACCTCAGTTTTTGTACCAGTTCTTCTGCGGCTACTCCCAGCAAGTGAGTATGTTCTGAGGCCCTTTGAGGTTCAAAGACGTTGTGAACATGAAAGGGAGACAGCGTCCCTTGAATCCACATGTCCTCGTCCTCCTGCCAGACTCTTTCCCTCAGATTGCCCCTCCCTCACTGCCCTGGGATGTTTGAGCTCTGACTGATATGTTTATGGACTGACTTAGATGACACAGCACATGACACATTATGTTGTGCCACCATGGCACCTCGGACATGTGTGTAAATACACTGTTATGAACACAGTAAATTAGCAGTACATTATAAAAGATGAGTTTTGGATTAGATGGCTTGATTACTGTTTGGAGCACAATAATGAATTCACTCGGTTATTAATGACAAATAAATGTATTTTTGCAAAAAAACCTGTATAGATGGTTTCATGGTTTCATGGTTCGATGTTCATGTAAAAATTGCTCCTGGCGTAGAAATAACCATCTAGTGCTTTGACTAACATATATATCATTCTGTTTGATGTAATTGATTATATTTTGTTATGTCTGTTTTTAAAAGGTGAGGGTCAATATGTCACTCTCCCCTCATGGCACATGGCCCCCAGCTAAATCTTTCATAAGAACATGAAAGATGTATATAAGCTTGCCTGTATAACATAATGTATGTGTAAGTATGATGGGGTGTATGAGTTTTGTCCTGTCCATAATATTAACCCCTGGTTGCCCCATCCATCCTCCTCCCGCCCTTACCAACCCCCCACCCCACCCCTCGCTCCCATACTTCCCAGCCCCTGTATGACGCGGCCTATCTGACGATGTACAACATCTGCTTCACCTCTATGCCCATCCTGGCTTACAGCCTCTTGGAGCAGCACATCTGCATTGAAGTTCTGCTGGACAATGCTACCCTCTACAGGTGAATGTGGGAAACTTCACTCATACACGTACACGTCATGGTAGACGTACCGTACATGTGCTTGTTCAGCTGCTTCTTTTACCTAAAGAGGACCAGTATTCATCTAAATAAATAAGTATTGTTTGCTTTGCTAGAGTTGTTCATAGTCATTACTCAAAAAGGCTTCTTGATCTCTTGTACGTTATTCTTTAGAGAAATCGCTAAGAATGCCATGTTACGGTGGCAGCCATTCCTCTACTGGACAGTATTGGGAGTCTTCCATGGCTTGCTCTTCTTCTTCGGTGTTCGGTATCTGTTCAGTAACCCAGCGCTGCAGGACAACGGCCAGGTTTGTCATCTCATTTAATTTGTGCGGCTAAATTACTTGATCAAACCTTGTCTCCAAAGTACATTTCCTCATTTGTGTTATTTAAATCCAGGTTTTTGGGAACTGGTCATATGGAACAATTGTCTTCACTGTCCTTGTCTTCACTGTCACACTAAAGGTAACCACCTCCCTCGTTGTTTATTTATCGCAACTTATGAAATCGTGTATCATCAGAGCAGCTGTTTCCCATGAGAGAGAACAGACATGTTTTCTTTCACAGCACCGGCTTTGGCAAAGTGTGACTTTTCTTTTCTGCTTTAGCTTGCTCTGGACACGCGGCACTGGACATGGATCAACCACTTTGTGATCTGGGGGTCCCTGGCCTTCTATGTGTTTTTCAGCTTCTTCTGGGGAGGAATCATATGGTTAGAAAACAAGTCAAGATGAATCAGCCTATGCAGTCACTGTGGATGAGCTGTTAATTTTCACTTTTATGCAACCCCTGTGGCTCCCCCAGCCAGCGTAAACCAAAGTGTCCTCTATCCTTCAGGCCTTTCCTGAGGCAGCAGCGTTTGTACTTTGTGTTTGCCAACATGCTGAGTTCGGTGTCAGCCTGGCTGGTCATCATCTTGCTCATCCTGCTCAGCCTACTGCCAGAGATCCTGCTTGTGGTGTTCCGCAAGCCCCGCGGCCCCAACGCTCGACAGGTAGAGCTGAGACAGACACACACACACACACACACACACACACACACACACACACACACACACACACACACACACACAGCTTGACACACATTTGCTCTCTCTCTCTCTCCCCTTCTCCTTCCTGCCTTCTCTGTCTCTGTACCTGATTTACAACACTCAAACTTTCTATATTATTTGTTGTGATAATTTACCAATTTTCTTTCTCTCAAAGCTTCAGTTGTTTTTAATGGAGCCTATCCTTGATGTATTTCCAAGTAAGGCGAAATACGTGGGTGGGATATTCTTAAGAGAGGGGTTTAAATTAAATTGATATCTCATACAGTATTTACAGAACAATACTTGACTGGAGAGGACTGTTGGCCTGCACTCACACCTCAGTGTGGTTGGAGCAGGAGGACAAGGGAGAAGTCAATGAATTTTACCTCAACCACATTCTTTTGAAATGTAAACATGTTTCTTGTTGGCTGACAACCAAACACACACCTTTGGTCCCTGAATGCCACTCTGACAGTGTTATACCACGATATGACAAGATGATTCCTCAAAAAATATCTTTTATGGGAAGTAAAAAGAGGAATTTTAATAGTAAAACAATTGACATATATTAGCATAAACCAAGAAATAATGGAACTATTAACACAGCGACAAAAGATTGGAGCTTTTAATATTCTTTTTTTCCACAGCATTTACAAGTTCAGGCTCTTTCTCTGCAGGGATACTTCAATTTAACTTTCATTTCCTCCAGAAGATAACTTTCCCAGACCTATTTTGTCATTTCAATCAGCTCCCCATGAGGCTAATGTGTTTTCCATGCATCTGGAAATGTTTGGTGGTATACGTGTGCTTTTGGGTGCGTCCCATACAACTTTTTTTTTGTGTGTGTAGTAGTGTCTAGACTTGTTTTATTTGGGAGAAGTAGTAAACCAAACCAATGTTTTGTACATATTTGTGGAGTCATGCTTTGCTTCTAATGTAAAAAAAGAGATAATTTTGTTAGTGTAAGTCTTGGCACATACTTTGAACAATTTTTTATGAATTGAAATCAGAATATCAGCCGCTTTATTACAGAACACCCCCCTTATCCCAGTTTGACTCATTTCCAACTTTGTTTTCCTTACTATTACACGCACTTTAGCACTTTAATACTTTCCTCTCATTCTGTCTCACCCTCTTATTTCTGCTCTCTTCCTCTCTGGACCTGCCTCCCTAAAGATGAAACATCGCCTTCCTTCCTCGGGGACATCCACTATCTTCATGTTGTCGCAGACCGCTAGCACTCACAGCTTCTCGTGGAGTGACTGAGGTCTCTTTTTCCTTCTGTCAGATCTTATACTAAAGACTCTTTATGCAGAGTTTCTGTGTCTGCCAGTCTTGCTTGTTTTCCTCCCTGTTGTGTCCTGTTGTGGCTGGTGTTCTGCACCTTTTCACGGTCCCCACTTGGTCTGATGGACTAGGTCAGATAATTCGGATGGGAGATCATCACCTCAGGAAACTTAAATCCCAGAATTGAGTGCTTTTCTTGAGATATGCAGTATGTTAATGATTTTTGGGAGGAATGATGCTCACTGGGGCATTGTGTGGCGTAGGACCAGTTACTCTTGGTGAAAACAGTGCAGTCAGCCTTCGTCCCTTCGTCTGTCCAGTTGTTTCAGTCGGTGTCTCCTCCCAGTTGCCTGTGCTGGTCCGATGCCTGCTGCCTCCGCATGTCATGTCAGGTGAATGCAGCACGTCAGAACTCCCAAACTTACCTGCATGAGGCTCAAGTCAACGACTTCATCCTGGATCCTTACCACTATCCCTCCGAGCCACTGCATTTTGTCGTTGCGTGTGTGTGTGTTTGTGTTATCGTGGATTCTTATGAGAAATTAGCAAGGATAGCGGTCCTGTGTTAATCTGGACCGATTGATATGAGAGTCAATGTGTGTGAAAATTGCAATTGCAAGGAAAAGGTATCTGAAAAGGCATCCGTGTTCAATTTCAATATCCACCTGTCCTGCTTTGAAGTCCTTGTGTATATGCTGTATATGTTTGTTCCCTGTGTATGTCTTGTTTGCAAGAGAGAGCACAAGTGGAGCGAGAGACGAAGTGTGTAAGCTTCTGTCAGCGTAGTGACGTCATTGGTGTTTCTTGCCTCACCTTTCTAGAAGAAGCTGGCTCAGTCGAGCAAGGGGGGCCTCCAGTCGCCCCAGTCATCAGCCAGACCCCTGCTCATGAGAACCTTTTCAGATGAGTCCAGTACTGTCATTTAAACAGGTACCAGCCAACCTTCAGGCCATTTAAACCAATCAAAGTCGTGTTGACCCCCAGCCAACCTCTCCAGCAGTTCTGGTCCCTAACTCTTGAGTTTTAACAAGAGAATCAAAAGCGTAATGGCATACAGATCACATCCAGCACGACCCACTGTTTTCTTGTGAGTTGTGTAAGCTGCTATTGGCTGGCTGAAGAGATGCACATTTTCTGAGTCAGACTCAAGTTCTGTGCTAACCTTTTTAGTTAAATTTGTCATATGGTGCATTTACTTGTTTAATGTGAATGCATTTCTAGGTCTAATGTTGCAAATTTAAACTTTTTTTACAGGCACATGCTCCTTTCAGCCTTCCTTTGAAGCTCAGCTTATATAACCTCCTGCATGTGCTTAAAACCTGATTTTGAATGTGTTTCATTTCAGTCCATCTCAGTTTTGGACATGGAATGTCTGCGTGTATGGTGTCTGTTAGTTTGCTTGGGTTTTCTTGGGACAGTGTGAGAGGGAAGAGCTGGTCTATGCAACTTCCCCAGTCTGACATTCATGCACTGTTTCTAACATGGTGGTTTTCTCATGGTCGCTTCGTCCTGTGTGCCCATCCAAATCTGTGTTGGTGGTTGTTGTCTGCATACTTTATTGGCAAATAATGGATACTGTTATCAGTGCTGAGCTTAGCTCACTGCATGATTTGATGCTGCATTAACCTCAGGCATTACCTACTGTATATGGGGTAGACAGAAAAATAAATGGAAATACCACTACAGAATATTTTGTGTAGCAGTTTGCAGGAAGCGGAGAAACAGTTAAACATAGGAAAAGTAATATTACATAAATATAACAAATAGAAATAATTATAGATAGAATGGGAAATATATCTCCCATTTTTTTTTAAATATTCCAATAAATTAATGATTTTTTCAGTTTTTCATTCTATCACTTTTGTTACACACACACATACATGTCATTCAACTCCAATAAAGTCTTTTATTTGGGCCCTGCCTCACTTTTGAAAAGAACCAGGGCAACATAATTCATTTCATAATTAGCAGAGTTTAAACAACTTATAGTTGTTTATTATTTCATTATTGATTAGACACACTTGGTGCCCATGGGTAAACAGTAATAAAGGCAATTATACGGAAGATTTAGGCTTTTCAGTTGTGACTTAAATATTTACAATTTTTTGTCCACCCCCTGTAGGTAGGTCTGAATGTCAATGTCAATGTCTTCCCATCACTGTTGACCAGAGTCGCCGATTTCTGTTTCCTCATTGTACCACCAGGGCTTTAGCAGCTGTCATTGTTTAACCTGCATTTGTGCTCTCCCTGTAGCTGTCAGAGGGCGGCCTCCTACGAACATCCAGGTAAACCACAGAGAGACAAACCTCAGCTTCTGTCACAGATCAGTAGACTTGATGAAGTCAAGAGCATTTCCTTTCCTAATTTCTGCTGGTCTCTGGTGGTGGGAAAGGTGTAATTTTAGTGTGGAGTTACGTGGCCAGTCACTGGTCCTTTGATGATTTTGGGTGATTTCAGGCGGTCTCATTGTCCTTTTCTTGTCAGCGCAAGCTGGTAACGAAAGCACTGAAATAAAATGTTTCTGCTTTTTGATTTTGCAGATTGCAGCTGTCACACCACTATCCTACAAGCACCTGAAGGAGCGTGAGTAAAAAGCAGCAAGGACTCATAACAACAGTGGCATCAGCCATATTCAGGATCCCATGCTGTTTAGGTCAGAGCTCATCTGGAAAAAAAGGAGAAGAGGAAATCAGAGAAAAAGAGAGATGTCCTGACTGGGGATTGGAGGGATGAAACGGGATTTATCACTCTTTTGGGTGTCTTTCCGCTCCATCCTTTTGGTCCTAAAACCCTTTGCATGCCTGCAGAGCAGTGCCCTGCATTATTTTTTAAAATATCTACTCAGATGACAGGCATGACTTTTCTTTCTTTTCTTCTTTTTTCTTTTTTTTTTTAAATACTAGCTTATAAATGAATGCATACACAGCTGCCTTGTCAGTAGCTCAATTCAGCTGCTGTGTTTTAACAAGCGGTTGTAATATCCACTCCAAGAATGGTTCACCTGCATGAAAGAAGGCTCAAAAGAACGCGTTACAGCCACTGATGTCCAGCCACTGTACTCTGCAAAGTTTTTATGAAGACATGATGATCCCATTGTCAAGGGTTACTCTTTAAATGGTTATTGTACTTTACAATTATTACGCTTTTCTCAACGGTCATTCTTTAACGGTTATAATATGTTAAAAAAAAAAAAATCAAAACCTCATCCATAGAGCCAAATCATTCAAAATGAAAAGTTACTGAATGTGATTTCAGTCCAGCTCAGAACTGCAAATCAACTGCCAGAACGGTTTTCTGGTTTATAGATGATTATTAGTTTCCAATAATGAAGCTATTAATCACTATTGAACACTAAAGTATAAGAGGAGTTAATGGAGACCTTATTATTACTCGATCCAAAAAGTGTGTGTGTATGCAAGATTGAGAGATCGATTAGAGATGTTAAGCATGTTCTGGCAATGAAACATTGCTTGGAGCATGACCTAAATCTTCCGACCTCAGAGATAATTTAAGAGAGTCCAATTAAGATGAGAAAATTAATATATGTGCTGTACTGTGTATATATAGCTTAGAGATGTATGACAGCATCTGCTAAAAGCCAAAAAGATGAACGTAGTGCGATCGGGTCCTGTCCACGTTAATGTGACCTGAAAGTGTCAAGGCGGTGTGTGTATGCATGTGTTACATGCTGTAAGCACACAATGGATTACTTGAACCGTTAATGTAGTTTGGTTAGACAACTCCTACACTGTTAAGGAAGGTTTCTTCACCGTGTAGATTGTCTCTAAGGCACATGAATATTTGCCTGAGCGTAAATGCGCACATATGCGATAGTTGAGGATATTACACGCACGCGCACACAGTAATCACACCTGTCATACACAGAATGCACACATGCACTAAAGCTCAAATGAGGTATTTATGTTCATAATCCGTTATCTAGTTTGCATCATTTGTCTCATTCAGGCTGAAGTTTGAGTGTAAAGAAAAACAGCTCCAGTCCTGCAGAGTCAACATAGTTACTGCTCCTATGAGGCTCCAAGCTACATGTCTTTTCTTCTCTTCTTCTGCTGGTCAATTCTGTTGACTCACAGGTTGAGAGAGTGGACCATTTGGCCTTTAACGTCTCATGTATCGTGCTTCATACATTCCATTTCAACATGGCATGATTTCAAACACTTTAAGATACTGTTTTGGAAGTTTTTTTGTCCCTTTGTCCTCCCTCCACAAAACATGTATTGTCACTTTGGCATATTTATTGTTAAGTGTGGTTTTACTCACAAATGTTATATTTTTATTAGATAAATTGTTGTTTTTTTTTATTGTGGAGAGTGGTGAGCTTTGTGCCAGTTGAGTTAGTCTGTGTCACTCCAGCCCTGATGTGAGCTTGTGCCCATCTCATTTGATTGTCTTTGTCGTATATACAAAGACAGGCAGCCCCCCAAAAATGCACTCTCAAAATCAACCTCCAAACCAATGCCACTCCTTTTGCCAGGTGACATAACTCGTGGTTGAAACTGATGAGCAGCTGTCTCTAATCATTTACGTTTTGTGCCATAGAACCTGTCTGTATTGTGAGGGATTTTATACTCGAACAATAACTCCACTACAATACTTTTTAGTCCTGGCCTTGTGTTCCACCCCACTGACCCTAGCCTGACGCATATGATACTGTGCATCTGCAGAATGGCACATGCAGTCATAACACCAAATGGTGATTTAAATAAAGTTCATGTTGATTTGTTCTTAACAAATGGGAAAAATCAGAGTGTTTGAGCAACATTTTTTACTAAAACGGTTCATTTTTCTGATGTTATGATTGTGAGGCAGGCTGTTCTTTACTCTGTGTAACTTTGCTTCCAGACTGCACTGTGCCGGATATACTGGATGCAAGAGGACACACTGAGAGGGGCTGCCTGCTTTGTTAAACAAAACAAACCTTTAAGTGACATCAGAGATGCTATTTTCTTCAAATCTAATGTATGCCTGTCTAATGAAAAGTATAAAAGAATGGATTGTATTTTTAATGCAGCCTTTTTCCAGCCACTTTCATAAGAAAATCAAAACGTCCAAAAAAAAAAAAAAAAAAAAAAAGAAAAAAGCACGAGAGGCTCTGTGGTTGGGGAACTGGTCTGTGAGGGGTGGAGGTGGCCACCTTCAGGCACCTCAGCAGCCCTGTGTCATACAGCAGGGACACCACCTTGCCACCTCCAGCCCTTTGGGTCTCCAGCCTCAACACTCCAAACCTCCAAGCTGAATGTACCTCTTTCAAACTAGTATATTCAAAAACCTGAAGATTTTCTGTAATAAAGCAGAATGTTTTGAAGATAAGCCCGATGTCTTGTAGTGCTTTGTTGCACCAGATATGTCAGCAGTCTCTGTCTGATGCAAGGATGTGTGTCCGTGTGGGAGGCTGGAAAGTGTGTGTGTGTGTGTGTCTGTGTGTGCGTGTGTGTATGTGCATGTGCGTGTTTGACCACACTGAGCAGATGCTGTGTAGTAATGAGATGGCTGAGAGGCTAAGCTGGATCAGCTGAGTGGCTTCGTATCAGGGCGGAGTGCTGCTGCTCCATGTGTGGCTCCACGTCAAGAAAACATCAAGCACTGAGTAAATGCAGGAGGTTTACATACGTGTATATATAGCATTTCTAAACGGTATTCTCTGCTGTTCTGTTCATGAGTGCCTATCCATTCAGAGAAGCAGTGGGCTGAGCAGTGGGGCGTTGAGAAAGGCTCTGTGTATCAGTATGTACACAATGACACCCTTTCATATTTGTTCTTCTGTATGAATGTGATTGTTTTGTGTTAAGACTGTGCTTCACATGGGTCAAACTTGTTGGCAGGGGGTGCGTTAGAGTTTCTTTTTCTTTGCAAGAGAGCTATTATCCGCTGTGTGTGCATCAACGTTAAGGTAAAGCTGGAGAAGGTGGGGGTGATGAACATGCAGCCAGACGGAACAGTCCGGCTGTAGTTGCAGTGGAGTCGGCGCTACGCTGACCGTACAGAAAACAGCGGAAGGGAGCACGAAGCAGTGTGAAGTGAGACGCTAAGTTGGGAGGGAGTTGGCAGCGTGTCAGGAGCAGGAGCACTTGAGTTGTGCTCAGCGCAGAGCTGACGCACTACAGCTTACAGAGCCACAGAGGGGAGGGGTGAGGGAGACAGCAGTGGCCAGATGGAGCCCTGTTTGTTTTGGAGTAGCTGGCTGCTGCTGAGAGCGGGGACAGTCTGTCGGCACTAGTGTGTTTGAGTGACAACGGGACAGCAAACCGCTGTTTTGTGCCTCTGTGGACAGGTCCTCTGGTGTAGCTGTGCTGCTCTGTGCGGCGGCTCTCTATGCAGCTCAAGGTCAGGAAGATCCAGCAGCAGCAGCCTCAAGGAACTGCCCCATCTGAATATTGGGACCCGCAGCGGCAGTTGGACGTAACTTTTCTCGCTGTAGCTCCCAGCCTCTATATGCAGGACACTATGGACAGCTATAGGACACTGAAGAGGATGTGAGGCCTGGAGCACTGTCACTACCTCCCACAGTGCTGTCAGTTCTTCCAGCCGGAGCCTGCGCCGGGGTCGAGGGGAATGGGCCCGGCCTCACTGCAGGAGGAGAGAGAGCTGGAGAAAGAGTCCAACGAGGAGATGGAGAGCTACCGCTGCCTTCTGCAGGCTGGCTCCCAGCTTGAGAGCACTCTGCAGCGTGAGTACACATGATGCTGACAGTCCTTATTTAACTTCTGGTAGCCTCATGCGTTTGAATGTAATGCTGCATTCATTACTGCACGTCAGCCTTTTTAGCACACTGCAGCAAGCTGGTATATACTGTAGGAGAAGTCCATTTGGTTTGATTTACATTGTGCATTTTTAACTTCTGAGAATTGTAACACGAGTTAAGCAGAGGACACTATATCTCTGCTTAGTCAGTATTATTGATGTGCCAGTTGCTGCAGCGTTGGTCCATAGGTGGGCCTACTCAGGGATTAGGTCAGCTATTTTAAGCAATCATGGATGAATAGATATGTATCAAAATGATTATGAATGATTGCCTGAATATCTGTAGACTGTGGGTTATACATCAGTGGAGACAGGAATAAAAGAAAATGCATACTGTTGATATCAAGTAATCCTTTATGAACAGGACATTCAGAAAATACATTATGCAGCATTCATAATTTAAAGTTGTTCTGTCATGTATTGAATTACATGTCTAGTAAAGTGTAAACGCATTTTATCTTGAAATGGCAACTGAAGAAACTTTGGCAACGTTAAGTAATTTTCCAAAAGACTGATACATCTGTTTTCAAAAGCATCAGAAACAACATGACCCTCATCATTTGCCAGTCACCATTCTGGAGGTTTTTCTTGAAAATGACAGAACAAATTGGAGAATGAAGGTGAGATGATTGACTGAAATAGCTCCTGATGTGACTGGCAGCTATGTGGAGCAGCCTCCTCCAGAGGCTCATGTGATTACTCTGGGATCTTGGCAGCCTTGAGTTATTGTTTAATTAATGGACCTTTGCCTCTGTGTCTTCCTTGGGTTCATTGTACCTGGGTTGTACCTGGGATGGGGTGTGGAGCCAACAGAGACACTAGGTAATAGGCCACACTGAGTTTCTGTTTGTAGCAGGTGAAGTTTTTTTTCCTTTGTGTGAAACGTGAGCCTCGCACTCTGAGTTTGTTCTAATCTGCTTACAGACAATGCAGTGGTGAGCATAAAGAACACACTGCTGTATGAACCAGTAACCACAAACTCATTGTTTACTCCATGAGTAATGCTACATTATCCTTTGCATGACTCCCCTCGTGCCCCATCTGTTCTACACCTGGAGAATATCATTCTCAACATCATATTAAATCACTCCTGCTCTGACATAGTCTCCGTAAGTGTGTGAACCTCCACAATTTACACAAAAGCCATGACACAGGGCTTCGTGACCGCGTTGCTCGACTACACCCATCAGAGGAGTGTAGGTCCATAAATCGTCTGTTTGGTGCCGTCCTGCTTATGAGTTAAAACTCTATGTAACCTTTACAATATATTACAAACAAATATAATTGTCTCTACATTTTCAGCAGTAAATGCAACACAGTCTAATAAAATAGACAGACAGCTGAATGAATCACAATAAATGCAGAATTCTCCTCCCTCCACTGCCACTGCAACTACATTCCCATAGCAGTACTCTTCAACTGACACAACTACTACTACTACTACTACAGCAACTACTTCAACAGACTGCTGTCAGTGCTTACTTACCAAACTTCAGCCATTCACATTGCACAGTTAACTCTCCAGATGGCAGTTCAACTATTTTTTTTATCTCTTACACCTTGTAGCAGTTTATCTTAAACTCATCATGCATGAACTTTTCACCTTTTTTTAATGGCTTGGACATCAACTGACAACTCCTATTGTTTCAGCTACTTTCAGGATTTACATACAAATACTGATTGTTCAACTGCCTCTAGGGACTTAAATGTAAAACTAAAACTTGAGACTTGAAACTTTGAGATGACACATCAACTCCTTCCGATGCACAAAAATCAGCTGACCCCTCAGGCCCCTTACAGGGTTTCAACGTCAATTTGAACCTTCAGCTGCTGTAATATATATTCCATTTAAATTGCAACCAAACTTCACATACTATATCAATATATAATACTCTACAAATAAATACTATTACAGTCCAAAATGTTTCCTAACCAAATATCAACACGGGAGGAAACTGAAGTCTGGACATTATAGCCACTGGGAGTCCAAGCCCAGAGGCTATTGTTGAGGATTTACCACCAAGCTCTAATTTCCACATACCCAGCCAGTGAAATTTTCAATTTCCTTCCACCCTTTTGTGTCAGAACCACCCACCAGTCTAATCCCCTTAGCACCAAAGCTTTGTTTAGCAAAATATCTCATGACCTAAAAGCAGTGTAAGGCTAGGCCTCTGTGTACTATGACCATGTTTGTATGTGTAAGAGGGGATTTCTTGCTCTACAAGGGATTATGAGTCCGCGTTTTGAATCTCTCCCAAATCTGACCAAATATAATATCCATGCTCCATATGTGCTCTCTCTACAATTACAAACCAGTCTCTTTTGTTTGTTTTGTTTCTTTTGTTTTGATTCACTTACATTTGTGTGAGTTATGTTAATCAGGTTGGTGCTGTAACATCAACTGGTATTTCATTCCCTTTCAAAAGAAAAGAAGTGAATCACTATTTTTTCTGCAGAAAATGGTTTGCTTAATATTCAGGAAGAAATAATGACTCCAGCAGGTTTTGGGTTTTGCCAGCTTTATGATATGGATCATGCGGTGCCTGTAAAATGTATGCACTTCTAGCCTTGTCAGAGAGCCTAATAAAATCCTGTGATTCAGTGCTGTTAAAGAATAAACCACGAACAAGTGCAGGGGGGTTAATGCTCTCTTTAGGAGCTGTATGTAATGAAATCAATGTTAGATGTTTATCACTGTTTGGACAACACAGATAAGCTCCCTACTGTCAATCCACCTTTGTAGATTGAGTCTGAAATCTAATTGAATGGCAGCCAACCTCAGTTTCCATCCATGCTTGCAAGCATTGTGTATAAGAACAGAATAGCAAACAGAGGTTATTTGACTTTCACCCTGTGCACACTATCTTGCACGTCACCTTTTAAAGGTCGAGGGCTAGAGGGGAACTGCAGCATTTTCTCAGCAAGTAAAATAACATGAAATTCCTCACTGATTTGTGATTAAGACATCAGGAATGATATACAGGTTTTAACTTTAGCTGACTGATAAAGAATATACAGTATGATGGGATTAGTTATTTTACCTCAATCTGATCTTAAAATACAACATAAAGGTTCATGTACAGGACAGATATTCAAAAATGAGCTCATGGTTAAGGAACTGAAATTTAACTTTTTTATTATGTCCTCTACCAAATTTGGCCCGCAGTGTAATTGTGTTTGGCCCGCGAGGCAATCCCAAATGACTACGAGAGCTGGCCCGCCAGTTCTCGTCGGATTTTTGTATCCAGCGCATTTACCAAGAGAGCCAAAGGTCTGAATTAACCGACAGTTCAAATCTTTTTTGGAGGAGTGTGGTTCAGAATACGCAGAGCTGCCGTATCATACAGAGGTGAGATGGTTGAGCAGAGGAAAAGTACTGAACAGATGTTTCGAGCTGCGTGAGGAAATATGTCAGTTTCTTGAAAGCAAAGGGAAGGACACATCAGAGCTCCGGGAGCCACAGTTTCTTTGTGAGCTGGCATTTGTGTGACATCTCGAGCCATCTCGATGCGCTGAACCTGCAGCTTCAGGGGAGGGGGCGCATCATCACAGACATGTACGCTGCAGTGAGGGCGTTCAAAACTAAACTGTGCCTGTGGAAGAATCAGATGCTGCAAGGAAACCTTAGCCATTTTCCCTGCTGCCAAACCATAAAAACGCAGATCACTACCGCCGCGTTCCTATGCGTACAGTTTACTGAAAAACTGAGCGTACTCATTTCTGAGTTTAACCGGCGATTTTCCGACTTTGATGTCCAGAAATGTAGGTTTGAACTGCTGAGTAATCCCTTCGCAGTGGATGTGGAGAACGCACCAACAAACCTCCAAATGGAGCTGATTGAACTTCAGTGTAATGACACGCTGAAGTCAAAGTATGACGCTGTGAGTGCCGCACAGTTTCCACAGTTCATCCCTGACACAATGCCTCAGCTCCGCATCCAAGCTGCTCAGATGCTTTCCATGTTTGGCAGCACTTATCTATGTGAGCAACTTTTCTCCTCGATGAAGATGACCAAAACATCTCACAGGAGACGTCTGACTGATGAACACCTTCGCTCGATACTGAGAATTTCCTCAGCACAGAGCCTGAGCCCAGACATTGATAATCTAGCATCCAAGAAGAGATGCCAGGTATCTGGCTTGGGCACATCAGATGAGTAGAAAACTGAGCAATAATTAACCTTTTCTTTATGCACTTTTTCTTGCTTCTCCATGGCATTGACTTGAATGGTTGATTGATTTATTATTCTATTGTTTTATTTTGAAAATTATTTAAAGTTTATTTTGATATTTAATTTAATTATTTTAAATCCAATTTTGCATTATTGTTATATATTGTAGTAGCAATCGTTGCTTGTTCCATATTCAGTGTTAAAGCAAAACCTTTTTCCGTATTAAAAGGTTCATTTGTTCAATGTTGGCCCGCTTTGTTCAAGTTTCAAATTTGGCCCACTGTGTATTTGAGTTTGACACCAAATATGCCCATCAAGCCTAAAAGTGTCCCTTATTCTGGATAAGATCATCCACATAATGCATTGAATTTACTGTAAATATAATGTGAGCACATGTGAACACTCAACATGATGCACAAGTCAGTGTTTCTGCATCTAATGATTCTTGGTTCACCAAAGGACAGATGCAAGCCTCTTTTTAAACTGACACTTACTACTCTATAAGAGGCTGCTTACATTCATTGGCTACATTAATGGCACCACGTGGGCCATCTGCCAGTAAGTTTAACACTACACCAACATCAATTCAGATGCTGTAGAGTGAATGAGCTGAAGCATTTTAATGATGTTATTGACCTTCTTGCATCAGATGCAGGTTTTACATTGTTGCACATTTTACAAGTTTAAAAAAACCCATATAAATAAAAGTCCTTCCCAATAAAGGAAGGAATGGATTTTAGAGCCAAATTAGTAGTTCATTCCATTACATGTTTATAAAAGGCCAACTACCAAATTTTGCGGTGGCAAAACAGCTAGCATCCATGTTTAATCATCATTCTGCACACAGGGACCCTTTAAATGTGTTCTCTACCCTGGAGTGCATATAACCTCCCTAAAACTGTTAACATGTGTTTTTCAGAGGTGACTGTCCCTGTGAGCATGAAGGAAGTGGGAGGCTACATAGAGAAACAGGTAGCATATCTGTCAGGTGAGGCCTTAAAGAAAGTCTAAAGAAAGTTTGTTCTGATTTGCCACATTTTTATAGTAAAAGCTCTACTGGACATGAGCTTATGTCTTATAAAAAAAAAGTGATTTGCTTTTGTCTCTTATTCCCAGGGGGCCGTGGGGAAGACTCCAGTGTCATCATCACCCTCCCCGAATGCTCAGCTTTCAGCGACATTCCAGAGGAAGCTTTAGCCAAAGTCTTTACATACCTCACTCTCATACCTCGGTGTGTCCTACTTCATTTACTCTTGTCTGAGCTCCCCCCCAACACACACACACACACACAGAGCTCTCTTTCTGCAGTGCACCAAAAGCCCAGCACTTATATTCTGAGCACAGCTGGCCTTTGCTGCTTTTCAGCTCACTGTGTCAAATGTCCTACTGATGCCCTCTATGTCCAAACCTCACTCTCCCAGGAGATTAGGAAAGCTTGAATGATATCAGCGCCAGGTCCTTTTCTCCTCATGTGTCATTACAGGGAGTTTTAGACGATAAAAACTGTATATAGCTGTAAAACGCATAGAAATTTAAAGGTATGTTTTGACCAATCCACTCACCCTTTCTTATGTTCCTGTCTTATATCCTTAAATCATGTCTGCACAGTATAACATTGCAGCTGCCTGATTCCTCTTGCAGAACGAGGCAACCCGGCGTCAAATTTATCATCATATTAGACCGGAGACTGGACACATGGGCATCTATCAAAACTGCACTTGCCAGGATAGCAGTAAGTCTCATATTTCTTTTCATCAAGTACGTTTGTATCTGATCAATACTCCTACTGGACAGATTAGACATCACATGCAACAGAAATATCCATCATTGCTTGTGAGCTACGTGATTCTGCCTACACAGGGTTTTGTTTTATTAATGGGTTGCTGTCCATAGTGCTGAAAACCAGCGCACTGTCTGGACAGCACCTTAAATCAAGGCATTTATTATTTTCGCATTATTACAAAGTATGGTATGATATCTACTTCCAAGTGGTGCACAGTTTCAATCCTTAACGTAAGCTACTGTTTGTACCGAATGTCCCATCGCGTATCGCTGCACATGTATGAGTAAGCAAAAAGTGTGTGATGACGCGGGGTGATGAGGAGAGGAGGAGGAGGAGGAGGAGGAAGGCTGGCGGGAGGGAGGGAAACGTTGCAGTCAGCGCTGCCACCCTCCGTCTCAGAGGCAGCAGCAGAGCTGCGGCTGTGGTCGGGCAGCCGAAGGGAACTGCATACCTCAGTCAGGCACCGATTTCCAACGGAAACAGGCGGGAACTTGACATTGAACAAAGATGACTTCCAACACCATGGCCGGCTGCTTTTACCGAAGGGGAGTGCCGAAGATCCGGAGGAGCCCGGTAACGAAGCTCCTGATAAGTTGAATTCACCGTCTGAGGAGTTTAGAGTGAAGTTTGTTTTTTTTTTTGCGGCCGGGGGGCAGGGTGAATGCAGCAGTGGCATCGGCTGTGGCTGACGGAGAATGTAGCACTGCGGTGCAGAGCGCGCTTCTGCTTAGTCATGCAATTGAGAGTGCGTTAAACTCCGAATGGAACCCAATCAAACCCTAGTTACGCTCTTTAATGAGTGTGCATCTTCAAACCAGGAGCTTCATTAATCGATCTCTGCGGCTGAGTATAGACAAATGTCTGTCGAATGTCTGTCACATGTAAATGCATTGTTATCTTCAGAGGTAATGATAGAATGGTCAACACACTGAAGGAGACAGTGTGGTATATATACGTACCTTATTAATTTTGCTGCAGAGCCACCTTTTGTATTAGGCTAATCATACCTGTAAGTGTGCTAATCCCCTTGGGAGTGAATGAAATGTAAAATTATATGCGCTTACTTCATGTCAGCCTTTATTTTCTGCTGTTGGCTGCAATCAACTGTGCATATTTAAAGTTATTTACAGCTGCAGGTAAGTCCCACCTTGACATGCACTTGTGATTTAAACTATGTGCCTTGAGTCCAATTAAAAAACTGAGCAAAAATTCCCACAGATTTAGGCAGTGACCTCAACCGGCCTGAAGATGCAATGTAGCGCATGATGTGTGTAAATGGTTTAGAGGCTGAACCTTGAATCCATTAGGCTGACAGTAATCTTCCGAGTGACAGAGGGGCCAAGACCTGAAGTTCCTCTTGTCAGATATGGAGGACGAAAGCTTGTTAATGCTTTTCCTCAGTGCTCATATCCTCCTGTGCCAGTATGCATATAAGGACTGTGCTGCACTGTTGTGTGAACTGTAGGCTGTTGTGTTGTGCTTAAATCCAAAGCTTTTGTTTGAGACCGAATCATCCTCTAAATGCAGCATTGTTGGCAGTGAACATCTTTCTCTGTCCAAGGCTTCCTTTCCTGGAAACCTCCACCTGGTCTTGGTGCTCCGACCCACCAGCTTCTTCCACCGCACTGTTACAGACATTGGCTTTCGCTTCAGCCAAGAGGACTTCATGCTGAAGATGCCAGTAAGGCAGTTTCTCCTCAGTTACCAAACAGTTTCTACATCACAACAAGGTGCGCCTTGTTTTTGTCACAACCCTGATTTCCATCGGAAATTTTCTATGGTTGACACAGCCAAGAACACATTTAGACTTGAGTTTTAATAATGAAACAGCTATAAGAATATAGGGCAATATGTCAAAATATCTCAGTCTTGAGCTCAGTCCTTTATTTGTGAAGTATCAACACTGACATTATATCTGTTGTGTTTTCTCCAGAGTAACAAATGCCATGTCATTAACAACCTCTTTTATGCTCCACATGGTTCTAATTTCCATTTATTTCATGGGACATCCTTAGAACATCTTGGCAAAGAACTGCAGTTGAAAAACAGCCAGATGGCTAATGCTGTCACATTTACAGAAATGTGATGTAGATGTAATGTGATGTGAAGTATGTATTCCCTTTCTAAAGAAATTAAATTAATAAAATATTAGTATTTAAATAGGCCAACTTGTTAATTTGTCTGTTACAGTTTAACTCTTCTAGCTTACTGATGAGACTTGTTAAGCTGTTATTGCTTTAACAAGAAAACCACTGTATGTCATAAAAATAGAAATCAAAATTAAACATAGTGGTCATGCAACATGTTCTTTGTGAGCTCTCAGATTTTTGTCTGCACCTTTAGGTTGTGATGCTGAGCTCTGTCACAGACCTGCTGCGCTACATCAGTGAGAATCAGCTGACATCAGAGTTTGGAGGCACTTTGGACTATTGTCACAGTGACTGGATTGTTTTACGAACGGTACGCTACAGATCATCCTGAAACACATGAGGACTAAACATGAAGCTGCTGCTCAAAATTCGGCATATATATGTATATATGGATTATAAAATATGGAATAAAATCTACTTATTCCACCCACTATTCCATATTCTGTTGTTTCTCTCCTTTCAATACATAAATAATCTCTTCACTGCAGTTGCATACATTGTATAAACACCAGTATCATGTTCTTGCTTCCATTACAGGCTATTGAAAGTTTTGCTGTAACAGTCAAGGACATTGCACAAATGCTACAGGGCTTTGGCACTGAGCTGGCAGAGACAGAGCTGCCTGACAAGGGGAAGGCCATTGAGATTCTTCTTGAGTCTCAAACTGACAAGTACAGGAAACTCAAGGCAAGATTTCAGATGTTTTCATATTAGATGCATTTATTAAAATTATCACAATAATACTCTTATGTTCTAAAAAAAGATGTCATTGTGTTACTGCTCATTTATGATGTAAAATTTCCTCTGTTTAACAGGACGCAATCAGGTCAGTGTCAAAGGAGGGTCGTCATCTTCTCTACAGCCTGGAGACCTCTGGAAAGGAGGATGACTCCCAGTGGGATGTGAAGTTGGACTGGGAGACAGTACAGAGGTAAGACATCTTCAAGCATCCTTTGTGCTTTCTCTTTTGTAATCTCTTTTAATGTTAATTGCTAAAAACTGTATTGTAAGAAGTCCAACTGTGACCTCCTGCAGAAGTGGTTGCTTTCTTTAGATCAAGAAAATTCTTAAATTTTTATTCTTATTTTGAAAGTGTAAACGTCAAATGCTGTAGCAAAGTCCCTCTGTTTTTTCAGGCTTCTTGCCCAGCTCAGAGACATGGAGTCAGCCTTTGATGGCTTCTTTGAGAAGCATCATCTGAAACTCCATCAGTATCTGCAGTTGCTCAGATATGAACAAAGCTTTCATGAGGTAAGGGTTCCTTGTGCTTGTCATGCGCACGCGTACATATGTTTTTTATGTATTTAGGTCTGCACACATACCCCTCTTTCCATACTCTATACTATTTAGTCTGTGTGTGTTCTGCTTAGATCGAGTTGTGTCTGGAGCATCTGACGGCTCAGGAGAGGGAGCTGTCTATATCTGTAGACACTCTTGCTCGGACAGAACAGGCTCTCAAAAGGCTTGGCAGCCTGGAATCTAATGCACAGGTCAGTGATTCTCAATCAGAGTGGCCATATAGGAATCAAACTTAGTAAATATATCTGTAGCAAAACTGACTCATCCTTCTTGTTTTGCCTTTGGTGGCTCTGTCAGGAGGTGGTAGCTCGAGCTCAGATCATCATCCTCCATGGACACCAGCTCTCAGCCAGCCATCATTACGCCATGGCTCTCATCATGCAGCGCTGCAACGAGCTTCGCCACTACTGTGACACACTCAATGCTGCTCTCAAGACCAAACACTCTCATCTTCTGCGCACACACCAGTTGCTGCTTTGTCTTGGTCAGGTACTGAGACATGTGCATCTATTTATGCATACACATATAGACACATACATATATGCTGTATGGTGAACAGGGTCTCCCTACCTTCAGGCCCAAACTTGGTGTGATGATGGAGCATATCTGCTGGCCAATCAACTGGTTGAAAACTTCCAGTCTAAGGAGGGGGCTGAGGCAGCCTTAAGGGACCTTGAGAAGTTACTGGAAGGGATGCCATCTAGCCTGAGCTCAGGACCTGAAATCTTGGCAATTGAATACGAGGCTGTGATCACACCTCATCTGCAGGTCAGATCCTAAAAATATGATGCTTTTTGGTGATGGAATTGCAGGTGTCAAGTATATACCTTGTTTTCATCATTTCCATTTTAATCAGTATATATCAATGATAATACTCAATTTTACATCAATATTCAATGTCCCACCCCTGCATCCTTTCCCCTCTCCCCTTCCCTTCTTTTTGTGTCTTTGTTAGGCCCAGATTGGGAAAACATTTGAGAAGCATGCAGCAGTGCAGCAGATGATCCAGAACCGACAAGGTTGTCTGAGGAAGTTGGCAGATAAACATGTACGACCGGTCCAACTGGTGCCCCCCAGGCCTGAAAACACACCACGCTCCAAGTCCCCACTCTTCTCCCCCAAGCATGGTACAGTACAAAGACACGCATATACATAATATTATCTCAAAAGAAAAACTCAACAATGTCAACGAGATTTTTTTACTTCATTCATGCACATTTGATTGGACAGCATTTGTCTTTAGTTAGCTTCCATAGTTTGCAGCATATACAATAGCCTTTCCAACAGATTAACTCCACCCACCCTCCCCTGTTCCCCAGGCCCAGCATGGGGTCCCGTCGTAGTCCTAATGGCCTGGCACCAATCCCTCTCCTCCTTGCATCTTTCCTTTAGGCACCATGCTGAAATTAACACATCACAGGGTCCCACAAAACAGGCCTTAGGTGTTCCTAAGGGCTCCAGGGTTAGCAGGACACCTTTACAAACAAGCTGGAACAAGGGTAGATGGTATAATCAGTCCACTGGGATATATGTGACTGCTCTATTAGTCAGGGTAGCTGCTTTAGAAACATATGCGGTTCATATACATTAAAGAACCTTTCATCTCCTTCTGTGTCTCATGGGAGAATGCACAAAACCAGCCACATACAGTGGTATCAAATTAATGCTGTGTATGTAATCTGGTGAGCTTTTATTTGAATTTAGTTGCTGTGTCACTGATTGTGTCTGCAACCACTGTATAAAAGTAAAAGGATAAATATTTTTTCTATGTCCATTTGTGTCTTAATGAGAGTCATAATAATCAATGAGATTAATTATGAACCTCTCTGAGGCCCCGTCAGTCCTCAGTACTCCAGCTATTTAAGAGAGGAGATGAATGAAAAAGTATTTACCTTTGATTGATTTGATCTGGTCCATGGATGCATGTGCATGCACATACGTGTAAGCATACCGCTGATGACTCATGGCACATGCAAAGGCACAACCCTCAGTTGAGCTTGGACTGCCATGTAAGGATTCAGCTGCCAGGATCAAAAAGAGAATGAATGTTGTGCCAAAAATCTGTACATGCTGGTTCCAGGCTGAATCTTAGCCTATTATCATTGATTACGTCAAATGTCCATCCATCGCAGATTTATGCTTTTTTCTTAATTACCAAGGAATAAAACAAAGATCATAGACAGGGTACATAAATCCCTTTGCAGCTATCATGATCACATGCACGTTTGATTTCGTATGGGTGTTTAAATTAGCAATGTCCCCACTATGCCTCAGCAGAGCACATGGAAATATGTACTATACATGAATTACACTCATACTCTTCGATGAGCTACTGCTTATGATCTGGTTTTCACAGGTGATGGTTTAAAGTTCACATTCGAACTCTCTCTGCCTGGGAAAAGAGCATCCCGAAAGAGCCCCAACCCTAGAAAAGTAAGGAAAAAAATGTTTTGGTTTTATTTTCTTCTACTCTCAAAGCCTCACTTAACCCCCAAAATGTAAAAATGTTTATCTCTTAATTTTCCAATCCAACTCTTCCCATTTGGTATAATCTGCTCAGTATAATAATATCTTCTCTAAATCCAAATGAAACTGTCAGTGTTGACTATCTGTGGCGTGTTCAGATAGAGGTGATTCATGACTACCAGGAGAACCGAAGCTGTATGTCATATAGTCTGGAGGGAGAAGACAGCCCAGACCTCTTGAAGCGGTGAGGAGCAGAAATCCGTCCAACCGTCTGTCCTCAGTGCCGCTCTTGATGTTGTTTACTTTGTGATTCTCTTTGTACAGTGCTAATGATGCCCTCCGGCTCCTCTCTCTGTCTACTTCTGTGTATGTGTGTTTCTGTATCACAGCCATGTGATGAGGGAACTCATAGAGACTGAAAGAGTCTATGTGGAAGAGCTGCTGTCAGTACTGCTGGTGAGAAAACACACCTTTTTTATTTTTTAACATTTCTCACAAAATATACATTGTAAATATTGCTGTGATAATATACTCTGTATGTTGTATGTTTATATTTTTTGTTAAATTATTCCAAATAATACATCTTTTATTAAATATACATAAACCGCTGTAATTAAATATTGTAGGGTTACAAGGCTGAGATGGATAACCCAGCACTGTCAGGACTTCTGCCCCCAATCCTGCACAGCAAGAGAGACATCCTCTTTGGCAACATGCCTGAGATCTACGATTTTCACAGCAGGCAAGGGATTAATGACTCACATCACGTGCACTGCAGACCAATTATAACATACAAACATCAGCACTTGAAGATAATGCAGAAAGAAGATTGGCCACCACACACTTTTACACAGACATAGATACACTTATGTCAATCATTTGGTGATACTAGTGTTGTTGATAGTGTGCAGAAAAAGTATAATTTAAGAACAGAATTAATGCTCCAAACTAAGAAAAGTAATAAAATAAGTGGCAGCATAGTTGACATTTTTCTTAAACTGGAATTAAAAAAATAGTACCAATGTTTTTAAGTCTCCTTCTGTCTGTTGACAGCTTAGAGCCAAACATGTAGTAGCTGTCACCATTTTTGCTGTAAATAACTGTTACTAAAGGAAGTTAAGTGAGCCACAGTGGGTTCTGTAGTAAAACCCTGTGTATATACCATGATATGCACCAAGGCTGATGTATGGCCTTTGACCTTTCTGGGAATCCAGGGTTTTCCTTCAGGACCTGGAAGGATGCCTGGAGGCTCCCGAAGGTGTGGGAGCTTGTTTTCTGAAGCGGGTGAGATGATAAATGTAATAAAGGTCTTTACAGTTTGATCATAACTGAATGATGTATTTTCATGTTTCAACCAAACTTCTCTTTTCTTTCTCCTCCAGAAAGAGAGTTTCCAAATGTATGAATGCTACTGTCAGAATAAACCACGCTCTGACACGCTATGGAGACAATTCTCAGACTGTGCCTTCTTTCAGGTGCTTTGCCATTTTTACAGCTCTAAACTGATAAATACTACCAAGTCAGAAGAAATGGCCTTTCAAAAAGAAGTAGTCAACATAGACAAACATTACACTCCTTGTGGTTTAATTTGTCTTCCTTGCAAAGGAATGTCAAAAAAAGCTGGAGCACAAACTTGGCCTGGATTCTTACCTGCTGAAACCAGTCCAGCGCCTCACCAAATACCAGCTGCTGCTTAAGGTAAGAGAGCAGCCCTATATGACACACACAGGCACGCGCACACACACACACACACACACACACACACACACACACACAGTTAATCTCCTACATTATGCATGTGAAGGCTACTCTATATATTCTGTGAGACTGGCCTTAAATGCATAGTTCAGTTTTTTGACATGTAATATGAGTCACATTATACATGAACATCATTCAGCAGCAGATCTTTTCAACAGCAATGTCGCAGCAAGCCTCAGTAGGACTTGATGGCCAGGAACATATTAAAGCAAAATACAGCATTTTGGTGTATTTCTAATATTCAATTCTTCCATCAGAGAGCTCAGTTATCATTAAATTGTTCAGCATACATTGCTTCCCACTAGAGTGCACTGTTTTACCTACTGTATTCATGTGTGGTTTTGCATAAATTTGTGTGTGCATGTATTTTCCTACATGATTGTTCTTTTGTGTGCTTGTTCAGGAGCTGCTAAAATACACTACAGATTGTACGGGGACTTCTGAACTGCAGGGGGCACTAACTGCTATGCTGGATCTGCTCAAATCCGTCAATGATTCCATGCATCAGATAGCAATCACAGGATATGAGGTGAACCAAGTCTGTACTTCTTAACTGTAATAAATCTGGGAGGAATGTCTACATAAAATACACTTCACTCAGAATATATTTACAAAGACCCTTCCCTCCGTTTCTTGCAGGGTGACATTTGTGAGCTGGGCCATGTGCTGATGCAGGGCTCGTTTAGTGTGTGGATCAGCCACAAGAAAGGGCCCACACGCATGAAGGAGCTGGCACGCTTCAAGCCAATGCAGAGGCACCTCTTCTTGTATGAGAGAGCTCTGCTGTTCTGCAAGCGGAGGGAGGAGCATGGAGATGGCTGCGACAAGACCCCCTCATACAGCTTCAAGCACTGTCTCAAGGTTGTTTAGTGTGCATGTTAAAGAAATACACCATTTTTGGGGGGGTTTTGGGGCGGGTTTTGGTCAGCTAGTCAAAATTTGTTCTGATAATGAAAACCAAAATTAAATGCTCTGAATGAATGGCTCACTTATTTTAACATGCAAAGCTACTTTAAAAGCATGCAATTATGTAAATCATGTTGAGTGACATGGAGCGACTAGTGGTGTAAAGAAATTACATTTTGTGGCAGGTCTGTGAGGTCATTCAGTTTTGTGTAGAAGCATAAAACTAATATCAGGCTACTGGGTAAACGTTTCTTGTGTTTTGGCCAGATACAGAAAGAATTTGGTCTTCCAGTGGAAAGCTTTGGCTTTGACAGATGTGTAGATTACAGTTATGTAATACAACACTGGTCAAAATGGTAAAGCTATTGAGGTAAAAACTCAATTCACTCAGCATTAAGTAATGACATGACTGGCTTACTGGTGACAAAATAGTTGACAGTGGCATCCGTGTTATCTTTTAACACATGTAAGTTGCCTGGCTGTCTGCAGAACCCACTGTAATCTTGTGAGACTTCTTTTGTTGCTGTGTTGATGTGTGGAGGGTGTCACAGGCGGTGTTATGCCAACAGCTGCTGCTGCCGCTTTTTATTGATTTATTATTGAGGATGCAGGGAGGAAGCAGTCACAAAGAGGAGGTGTGTCTGTGAGTGTGAATGTTTGTGTTCTGACGGGACAGATGTGTTGCATGATGTAAACCTGATGTATGCGGTGCTGTTTGGTGCCGCTTGTCCTAATGCTGTGTGTGTGTGTCTCTGTGTCTGTTGGTGTAAACAGTGTAGCCTCTGTCTCTTGGCAGATGACTGCTGTGGGGATCACGGAGAACGTCAAGGGAGATGTGAAAAAGTTTGAAATCTGGTACAGTGGCAGGGAAGAAGTGTATGTGGTCCAGGTAAGGAGCCAATACCAGGGTTTTCAGTAAATCAAAGACAGACCAATAATTCAGGCCTCTTATTTTTAATGTAGTTTTAAAACTTGTCAGCTAGAGCTGCACTGATTAGTCAATCATTTAATGAGCCTGTCAGCAAAAAATGAATTGACTTAAATTTGGATTATCACTTAATCCTTTACCTATTTTGATCAGAAATGGGGAATATCTTAGACACACATGTTCTCAATTGTGATTTTTTGCTGGTTCTCTGGCACCAAGCTGAATGCTTTCAGGTTTTTCCCAGATCAAGACATTTAATACAACACCATGGCTCTGGGAAACTGTGCTCAGCATTTAACAACATGCTGACATTTTATAGACCACAGTTTGGCCGTCAGCAAATGCAGAAATGGCAGCATTAATGCTAGTCTGTGATAGAAAGAAGTACAGCATATACACCACGTTGTAATCCAATGTTTCTCTTGTTTCTCAGGCTCCTACAGTGGAAGTGAAGATGGCCTGGCTCACTGAGCTTCGCAGGATACTTACCAACCAGCAGAAGCTGCTTAGAGGTCTGTGGAAACATGAAATCATTATGGTGAAAAGAGTGTAAGCACAAAGGTCCACTGACTAACTTTAAATCTTTGAAGTGCTTCTCTGCTTTTCACTTTTCTCAGAGAACACAAGCTGTGGTCAAGCTTGGAAACTTTGTGCTTAGATTTTCTTCACCAGAAGAATGAGCTTACATGCTCAAAACTGAGGTTACTACTCAATTTATAATATATAATCCGTTTCCATGTCCCCTTACAATGCCTTATTCTTCCTCTCCTCACAGATGAAGCATATCAACAGGGCCAAATGGTTGAACACATGCAGCTTTCACCACCACTTTCCGAGAGGTCAGTGCATTTAGTTGTTTACAGATGCAGTATAGTAGTGTGCTATGTAGGTGCATGACTTTAGTCTATAGTAGCTGCACAAACATACAAACAAGGTAATGCAAAACACACACATGCAGCCACAGCACCAATATCTTCATTTGCTGAGTTTTCATATCTGATCACAGCTTGAGAGAATGTAATGGTATCATTTCACGTTGCCGTGGGTAAAGGGCCGTGTGTGTGTGTGTGAGAAAGGGGGCACTCCACTCTGTCCACTGCTGTCTGGTTGCCTATCCCCATCCCTCCCCCCCCTACAGGGGCATGCGGCCGTCCAGAGGGGTTCCCAGGGGCTGTCTGCCGGGGCTGGACTTTGTCTCGCTGTCAGCTGATGTTTTTCTGTGCCTTCGTTCCCGGAGCCCCCGTACCCGAAGCCCCCGGCAACGGCCCCGGACACGCCCCCGCCACCGCCCCCAGCGCCACTGACCTGCCCTAATGCTCAGTGGTAAACTCAGCCTGGCTCACCTTGCCCTGGCATGACCCCACCTGGCCCAGCTTGGGAACCTAAAACCCAGGGCTATAGTGTTTGCACACTGATCGTCACATGCAACCCCTTCTAAAGCCTCATTCTGGTTCATAACTGATCGCCACACTCCCCGTCACATTGAGAGACCTGTGTCTCAGCAGTTCTTCCATGATATTTCTAACATGCTGTCAAAAACAAGCTTTCTTCATACTGCATCTCAGATTTGCTATTTTGCATGTGATTCAAAGGACAAGCAAAAACAAAAGAGTTTTGGCTTCATCCCATGATTTAAAAAAAAATTCCTTATGAAAGCTGCTTTTTAAGATGGGGCTCGATTTTTTAGATCAAATCAAGCTAAAAAAAGATTATTACTCAGCATGTGATAGCAGACAGACCAAATTTGGATCTTGATAAATGGAGACCAAATCTTCCCTTGTGTTGACAAATGTCAACCCTGTGTGAAAAACTGTTTCAATCAGTGGTCTGGGAGTCGTAATTTTCACCTTTTACAGAGAAGCTCGCACACGGCTGCACTGCGTTCTGTCCTGCTGTCTGGCTAGTCATGGCTGTGTGGGCACAACAGGGGGGAATTGTTCCCTGGCACTGATCTGGGGCCAGCTATACTGTTCCCTCCTGCAGATGTGGATCAGATGCCGGAAGTGAGAGCTGGGCCTAGATTATGGGGCCAAGGATAACATCTCTCCTGAGTGCATCTGCTGAGTCTGTAGAGTTATTTGGTGATTAGTGATTTGATAGTATTGTTTTGTGTTGTTCACCTAGCAAGCAGCAGAGGGCGTCAGTGAGTTCAGAGGATACTGAGTCAGGGAGGAGCAGTCCAGACCCCCAGCCTCACTCCCCTAAACACCAGCACAACCGCAGGAGTGAGTAGATCTCATCCACACACATTATCACGTAATTAAGTAGATACTTAGTAACTAAATCGCCTAAATTGCACACTGTTGCTGATTTTCTTCATAATGCTAAACTGATGGAGACATGTGACTTTTCCCCCCTCAGCAATTCAGGTGTACTTTGACCTGAAGAACCAGGTACATCGAGGAATATGGGGGGAAAAGTTCCAGCTACTGAAATTAGCTTTTGATTCTACATTCTTGTTAATTTCCCAGTAAGTGACAAAGGGGTCATTATAAGGCTGACGTAGTTACTAAGTATCTACATGGTGTCTTTTGAGGTTTAGTGAGCTGAAGAATGTGTTCATCAGTACCCGTAACAGCCAAAGTAATGTCTACGTGTTTCAGGTTGGCCCGGAGCTCATCATTCAGTAGACGTCTGCGAGGGTCTGGAGGAGTGGCCTGGAGGTCAGGACGCTTTCCATCCATCTGACACAGAAGAGGAGGTTTTGGCACAACTGGTGAGACCAAATACATTTACATTAGATACCATAAAATACATCAGATGTGAAATAATAAGAGAATCCCTGAGGTTTTTTTTAGACCTTTCAGTACAGTATCTCATCTGTCTAATTAATCAACTTGTAAATAACTAAATAAATGTCTGCTGGATGCTCCCAGAGCCCAGTTTAAAAAAGCTCTTCTTAATTTTTTTGTAATTCATGTGGCCCTTGTGTCTGTTAATATTGTTCCTCTTTGACATTTCATGCTTAACTGTGCACTTTTATGATGCTTTTTATAACATTTGCTTTACAAAACATCTTCTCCATAGAAACAAAGTCTGTAGTATATCATCTAAAGTATTTACTTTATGCTTGACAGTTTTCCTTCTGGTTTAGTCTCCAGGCAGCTACAGAGCTTTGGCTGACTGTCTTCTAAATGGTCCGCACAGCATCACCATCAAATGTGGAGACTTCATCCAACTGCAGTGTGAGGACAGCAAGGGACGCTGGTGAGTTTTCAACCTGTCATCACACGTATGTAAGATAAAAGTAGTTTCACCTTGGACCCAGGAGCCAAAGTGTGCTGTGTTTGAAAAGGTACAAGTTCAGACAGCAAGAAAGATGATGCCTGGCAGTTGCCACAAGCTACGTCACGTTTGTGAAAATGTTTTCCTCTTGTGTTTTTAATGGATCCATTCAAACCTGGTACCAAAAGGAACCTAATCTTTTTTTCACTGTTCATCCTTCAGGCTGGTGAAAAATCTGAGTCGGCGGCAAGAAGGCTTTATAGCAGCTGCCAGCCTGCAGCTTATTATAGGAGACAGTAGCCGAGGACACTCTTCCAGACTAGGCAAGGCAAGGCAAGGTAAGTTTATTTGTATAGCACATCAACCACAAGGCAATTTTAGGTGATTTACATAAAATGCAAAGGGAATCAAGACACAGCATAAATGCAACATAGGATAATTTGTTCCAGATATATGGAGCATAAAATCTGAACGATGCTTCTCCACTCTGAGGACTGAAAATCCTCCTTAAAGACAGGTGTCTGGATGGTTTATAACATAGAGGCAGGTCAGATATGTATTTTGGCCCTAAATTATTAATTTCTTGGTAATCCAACAACAATAATTTTAAATCAATTCTTTGAAAGACAGTGTACAGATCTAAGAACTGGGGTGATATGATTCACTTTTCTGGTCCCAGTGAGGACTGAAGCAGCAGCCTTCTGAATCAGTTGCAGCTGTCTAGGGGATAACAAAAAGACATGGGCTTCTAATTTGACAATACACTGTAATACTGAGCTCTACTATTTCTTGACTTTGATTTTTCTTTTTTATGTTTGTACATTTTCAGACCCAGGGAACCTGAAGGCGAGAAAGCTCAGCTCCCCATAGAGAAGAAAGCACAGAATGTGAAACTAATATTATCTGTGGATGATGAACAGACAGAAGAAAACAGATTGAGCCATAGCTGTCTCATAACTCAGCCACCCACTCTTCGCTCCCTGGTGCCATCTGCTTCCTTTAGCATAGTTTAGTCATTGGAAAGAAAAAAAGGTGGGAATCTATGGACCTGATTTCCCACCAGGTTTTGATTGACAATCTTCTGGACTAGTGTTTACTGAGAGTGAAGGTTTGCAGTGGCACCAGCTCAAAAGGCACAGAATCTGTTAAGCTCTCTTGGACAATCAAAGGTGATTCCTGGATCCTGATTGGCCTTCCTTTTTTTCTGACTGGTCATCTTGCCCCTCTGGTGCTCCATCTGAAACAAACACATGTATGTCTGGATGTGCGGTTGCTGCTGCAGGAGTGGGCCTTTTTGCAAATTTTGGACTCATTTTTCAACCCTTCTTCATTCCAGCTAAAACTTGAGGTTAAACTATTGTGAGTGTGTCTTCCTGTTAGGCTACTGGATGGAAGCTTACCCAGGATTTGCCTGAAACATTTCTTATAGCAGAGACTTTTGTACATGTACAGTGTCATTTTTAACATGTATTGTACCTCAATGTTTCATCTTTGTGTAGTTAGTTGACATTTTTCCATTGAACTGCTTTATCATATCTTTCTTACCTTTCATTCCCTAAGGCAAAACTGTTCTTTACAGTCTAGGAAGTTAAAATGCCATAATGTGCCATGCCATAATGCCTTTTTTATTCCTGCTCGTTTGGAGTCTCTTGTATGTACTGTTTGCAAAATCAAATACCCTTCTTGCTTTGACCTGACCTCACAAATATCCAACAGGCACTTTAATATGGAGGGACAATAGAGACAAAGAGCTACCTGTTGTCTACTGAATGTGTTCTTTGCTTTACGTCTCTCGCTGTGTATTTCCCCTCAGTCATGCTGTTATTTTCTTTGTTTATTCTTGAGTGGCGTGTTAGCGAAGCAGGGGAAACATACTTCCCGCATGCAGGCAGCAGTTGACGTGCCAGTGATCATAATGTAAAACACAGAGCAGACATGTTGATGATTGATGGCAGACAGTGTGTGCTGTAAACAAATCTGAGGTGCGTGTCACAGAGCACCAAACACCGTTGTACTCCTTCAGGAGCCAACTAGTCAGTCACAGAGTGGAAAACAGAGAGTGTGACAGATTAAGAGAGAAACAGAAAGACACACACACACACACACACACACACACACACACAGAGGTAATGCTCTGTGTGACCCTACATTATGAAGGCAGATTGTTACCTCCTCGCCATTACTGCCCAGTCAATCTTTGGTTCCTGCATTAAAAGGGATCATACAGCCAACATGAAATATACGCTCTGTGTCGAATGCTTAATTAAATATTGATTGCAGACTTATATGAATTTACCACATCAAATCGAGGCCCCAGTTGGAGGGCTGCCTTTGATTTGCTGTTTGATATGGAAATGAGTCTGGAAAGCAGCAGGGGCCGCTTCGCACTACCACTTCCTGTGTTATTAATTTATTTATTTTGCTGTCATGTTGTTCCATAACATTGTAAGCTATCTGTGCAGCCCTGAATGAAATTATGTTTCCACATATTTACAGGAGCAATGGTTGGCTGCACAAGAACACCTCTTTATTTTTTGCCTTGTAGCTTTTCTGACAAAATTTGACATTTTATTTAACTTCAATCCAAATGCTGCAGAATTTTCACACATTTCCCAGGTTGGAAAACAAGATAAACAAATGAAAAAATGCCCTGCTTGAAATATTATGTATCATCATGAGCCAAGTAGCCTAAACTTGTTGCTGAATGTTTCTTTAGGATGAAAATGCATGGCATCTGAAATATGAGCAGGTTTTTGATAATAGCCATTCACTGTTCCAAATGGGCTTCGTTTTTGAACAGCTGCAGTTCTGCTTTAAATTACCAAATAAAAATGAAATATTTATTCCTATAATTGCTTTGTTTTGGTGATTCAAATAATGTAATATTTGTATGTTTTATTACAGCATGTTTGGTTGAAAGCTAAGGCAAGCTTTAACATACATCCTGATTCGTCCTTTTATTCCTATATACTTGTTTTAATGGAAGCCAAAGTATATAATAAAATTGTGCAGAGTTATTCCCCTTATGAGTTTGTAGTCACATATGATTTGAATTCTGGACTTGCAAAGATCTCTTTTCTTTGTCTGCCACTAACAACCTCTACTTGTAAATCATTTAATTACCAGCAGGTGGGAGTGTTGTGTTTTACTGATACTATAAACAGTTCTGTAGGTATGACATGTTTTGTACTTAGTATTATTGATACAATATAATATAATATAATATATATAGTATAATGTATATGTATATATGCTAGAAATCTAGCTACAATTTTTAACCACACAGTCCTCTCCTGACAGGCATCCAGAAGCTGTATTGATCAACCAAGTCAGTGTTGATTATCATTTGTAGATACCTGCGACCTTCCAGTTGTATGAATGTTTCAATTTCATAAATTGCATGACACATTTTGAAAGAGCAAAAACAGGACATTCTATTTTTGACATGTAAATAACTTTTACTTGTAAACCTATAACACTTAAAATTAAGCGTCAGGATCTTCCACATCAAATGCCAGCCTGTATTTAGCTGATCCCATTACATGGTTTATCCAGCGATAGTACAGGGATACGCGGGTGTACACTCCATATTTCCCTTCCTTTGCACATTCTTCCCCCCAGCTCACAATGCCTGTCAGAAACCAAGTGCCATGAATGTTGTTTGCATGAGGACCTCCACTGTCCCCCTGACAGGCATCTTTGGCCTCATTGTAATATCCTGCACAAAACATGAAGGGAGTTATCCTTGAACCGCTGCTGTCTTTACACTGTGTCCGGTCGGTGTAGGGAACCTCGACCTTCTGCAGTGTGTTAGACGTGGAACCAAGGTACCGTGTTCGGCCCCAGCCACTGACCGTAGCTGGGGAGGAAATCTTTACTAGGGCCTCGGTGAAAGCTGTGGGCCCTATGCAAATGGGTCGCACTGTTGTGGAGAAGGTGATGGGGGTTTGGAGGTACAGCAGGGCAATGTCATGGTTGTACAAGCTTATACTGACGTTGTAGCGTGGGTGTATGTGCTGCTCCAACACGTAATGATCCTGCTCTGTGCCATCATTGAAGTAGATGTTATACTCCCCTGCAGGCACAGATTCCAGACACAGAAACAAATCTTTCAATAAGTGTATTCTTTAAAACACATGCAGAAGATGTCCCAAAGCAGGTGGTAAAATACTTTCCTGTCAGAGGTGTAATAAATGATAAGAAATCAAAAAATATTTCAAGGTCAATGATAGACAAAACTTAATACAAGGGCTTTAATAATGAATATTTCTGTTGTTGATTAATTGTCAGTTGTTTTCTTGATGAATAAATCAATCATTTGGTCTATAGAATTATTTGAATAGGCCCAATCCAAAAAGGGCAATGTCTTAAAATTGCTTGTTTCCTCTGACCAACAGCATAAAACCCAGTGATATTCAGTTTATCACATTAGACAAAGAAACAGTTAATCTTCAAAAGTGAGAGGCTAAAACCAGGTAGATTTGTTGACACAAATGATTAGTCAATTATCAAATAGTCAACTAATAAACTGACTAATTGTTTAATTTAATCATGCATCAACAGAGGTGAAATTAGTAAGTGGCAGTGACTCTTACCCACTCTGACAAAGAAGGGTCCCTGTGCCTCTGCCAGACAATGAGCAGCAGTGATAACCCAGCGTTCACTGAGAATGGAACCCCCACAGAATAAGTCACCACTGGAACGTAGTATCAAGCCTGCCTGAAGAAAAGAGGGAGAAAAGAGCTGTGAATACTAACATATAATAATAGTAATAGTAATAATAATAATAATAATAATATACATTTTCTTTTATTTATAGGGCACTTTTCAAGGTTCTGGATTGATGGACAGACAAAGATATGTTTTAAGGTGAAAGCATGCTTTTTTGATCATTTGACTGACATGGTTTTCAAAGGAGAGGTTGTGGTTGAAGACAACCCTGAGGCCTAGTGAGGAGGAGGACAGAGTTGTGTTATCAAAGCTAAGGCAGAAGTAGTGCGTGGATTTGGGGCTGATGATCATCATGTCTGATTTGCTGCAGTTTAGATAAAGGAAGTTTACTTGCATCCATGATTTGAGCTATTTAAGAAAGTTAGTTAATGTTGAGTAAGTTGCTGTGGTGATGGATGTTGCAGAGGTTGATCTTGATGTCATTGATGTAGCAGTTAAAAAGGAGGCCATGGCAGCTTATGATGTTACCAAGGGAACATGAGAATGTGAGGATGAACAGAAGAGGACTGAGCACTGAACCCTGGTGGACGCCTTGGGACAGAGGAGCAAGGGAGGAGGAGCAGTTGTTGATGTTTATGAGCTGTCTGACTTTAGCCAGAAGAGAGCAGTGCCGGTGATGATGAGGAGTGATTCCAGGTTGGAGAGAAGAATTGTGTGGATTATGGCGTCAAAAGCTGTGGTGAGGTCGAGGAGGATGAGAAGCTGATGGGCCCAGACTCTGAAGAGAGGAGGAGGCCATTGATGATTTTTTTAGGAGGGCTCTTTCTGTGGTGTGGTGGGAGCAGAATCCGATTGGGTGGTTCATTCAAACAGCTCATTGGAGATGAGGTGGGCTTTGAGTTAGGAAGTGACACCATGTTTCAGAATTTTTAACAGAAAGGGGGAATTAGAGATTGACTTGAAATTACTGAAGTTTCTGGGGTTTAGTCCAGGTTTTTTTTAGTATGGGGATGACAGCAGCCTATTTGAGAGTATGGGGCATAGAACAGAAAGAGATAAGGGAGGAGTTGATGATTTCTAGGATGAGTGGGGAGATTTCTGGGAAACTTTATATTGAATATATTACAACTGTTGTTTCTTTTTTCATGTTTTCCTTGCATAAAAGTCAACATACATTAATATTTATACTTCCATACAATACCTGCCATGGGATCTCTCCTGGCATGACCACCTCACCACCTACAATGCGTTTATAAGGACGAAAAGGTTTCCCAGTGGGGAGCTCAGCATCACTGTACAACCACAGGGGCAGTTCGTCTTGGGGTTCGTCTTCTAGAGAATCAGTCGTGGTGGGAAGAGGTGTGGTGGTACTGGCTGGAGTGGAGGGAAGGGATGTAGTAGTGGTGACGTTGGTCAGGGAAGTGGCGTTCTGCAGGCTTGCATTCTCATGGTTGAGCAGAGACCTTGTGTATACTGAACTTCCTACTGTCAGAGCAGTACTGCCACATGGAAACTTAGCTGGTGATGTGAAAAAAGGTGGAAGTTACAATATTTAAGTTAAGAGTCACTATTATAATATTTAATATAGCAATTATTAAGTATATGTCAACACCTTCTGGTTCACAGTTGACCCCACCCTCCATCAGTCTGTATCCTGTTGCACAGGAACATTTTGCTCCAAAGGTTCCCGCCGACTCACAGAAGTGCATACAATCTCCATTGTTCACATCACATCTTTTTGCTACAACTGAGCAGAAAAGAGATAGAAATGATACAGCAATCTTCTCATTACAGATGTATCTGACTGTACAGTGACATGTCATTATACTATATCTATATACAAACTCTTATGGGGGTTATGGGGGCATCTACTGCACTATCAGATAAGTATGATTCAGATAAATGCAATCAATACTAACAGAGAGGGCACTTTGGCTGCTGTTTATAGAATTTCCAAAGAAAAAAAAAGGCAAATCTAATTTTGGGAACCCAAAACCAGACTGAACATGGAGGCAAGTCTTTGACTTAATTTAGAAACAAGACAAAAATAATTATCTGTTTATGCTTTGAGAGTGAGATCTGATCAGATGATGATCTCATTTTCTCAAGAAAATTGTATCATGTAGCACAAATATCTAATTTGATCTTTTGATCACATTTAAAACCCAGCCACAGGGCTTTGACTTACCAATCTCACAGTTCCTGCCAGTGAAGCCAGGTAGACATGTGCATGTGTAGGAGCCAAGATGGTCTTTACATGAGCCCTGGTTCAGGCATGGACTTGGCTTACACTGATTTCCATCTGAGGAAATCCAGATACAGTACCTCAGCACACAGACATCTATTGACCTCATTTTGCATCAGACTTTTATGACATAGTTTTCACATGATAGCACAGTGAAAAAAGAAAGTATATTCTATTTCCAGATGTGTACTCTGGAAGCAAGTACACATGTTCATATTCTAGATGGCCAGAAACAAAATTTTGGGAAAAAAAAACACACACAAGACTTTCTGTCGTTTTCTGTCTGTTTTTGATAGAAATCACTCATTAAACAGTCTTACCAACATATCCTGCCCAGAACTCCATCTAAAATACAGAGTAAACTCTCTGATGAATGTAGCCAGTAAAAATAACCATCAATATGTGTGAGACTAATAACAAAATGAAAAAAACACCTACTGTCTTTTCATCATTCTCAAAGGTCTCCCTGGCCTCTTCCAAGTCACAAACTTCCTCAATACACTCTCTCTCCAGGTTGCCTTGCAGCAGCTCCTCAAACACCCCTGTGTTGTAGCGTTTGTAACGCTGCAAAATGCTGTCAGCTGCCTGACCTGAGAGAAACACTGGGCCTGAGGCTGGAGCTGGGGCAAGAGTGAGCAAAAGGAAAATATAATCACAAAGTCCATATTTCAGTCTTGTCTTGTAGGTCAAATGAACAATTATATCAAGTTTAGATTTTCTTTTGTATGTTAGTAAAGTAAATTAAAACCCTGTTCCACCTGTTACATGCATTTAAAATAATCTTTAAGTAAGACTGCACAGCAAAAATAAACCACAAGTTAGAGAAAATTTATTCATAAGCATCATAAATAATCTTATAATACCTCCAGATCCCAGCTGAAACCCCAAAAACAAAAAAAACAGGACAGACAAAGAAACAAGTTCCATTTCAGACTGCAGCAATATCTCGACAGACACACACTGGACCAGCACTCCAAAGTACAAAATCTGTTTACCCAAGTACACTCACAATTAGTTGTGTGTTTATTCAGGAAAAAAGACCAAAGAAAACATACTGACTCTGTCAGGAAACCCCAATGTTTCAACAACAGCATACACAAAGAAACACTGCCATGGTTAGCAGCACAGAATGTTAGAACAGATGATAATTTAACATTACGTCACATTACGACCTCATGAATTTTCAACAAGGAAAGGACATAAGTGCGAACAGGACAGGGAAGTCAGAGACAGTATGTTACTTCTGTTCTTTTTCTTTTTCTTTACACTCATTCACTCACATTGAATATTAGACGTTAAAAGTTCAGAAAAAATGTCATAACCCAACTTCTCATAAAATAATGAAATAATGCCAAAACATATATCATAAAAACACAGAAAATCTCAAATTTTAATTTGACCTAAAAATGCATGCAAACATCATAGAAAGGTATTTTATTAACAGTTCATAGTGTAGTAGGTGTTAAAAATGCAAAAAAGTCATCCCCCAACATGTCACAAAACACAAAGTGCCATAGTATGAAGTAAAAATGCAAAAAATCTCAAAATTGATTTTTTTAAAGTTGCATGAAACCATCAAAAAATAGTGTTTTAGACACACTCCACATCATAATATACATAAAAGATCAGGAAAAAAAGATCGTGGTATAGTATGTCATAAAACAGCAAAAGAAATGCCAGGATGCAGCATGTCGTGAAAATGCAGTATATTAGTATATTGGGTGTTAAAAATTAAAAAAAAAAAATGTTATCAAACACTTCATCCCAACATCATAAATGAGCATGTCTCAAAAAACAAAAAAAACTGCCATGCTATACTATGTTGAAAAAGGTCGAAAAACGTCAAAAATAAAAAGACACAAAACAGTGTTTCATGAACTCTCCATAGCATAAAAGATGTTTAAAATGGGTTTTAAAAGAAAAAAGGTCATAACTTAGCATGTCTCAAAAACACATAAAAATGCCACACGATACGATGTCAAAAAAACCCAGAAAAATATTTTAAAAAATGAAATGTGCTAAAAATGTTCCAAAACATCAGGGAATGGTGTTTCATGAATCCTCCATAGCATAAAAAGTGTTTGAAATTGGTTTTAAAAGGAAAAAACGTCATAACTTAGCATGTCTCAAAAACACGAAAAAATTCCACACGATATGATGTCGAAAAAAACACGAAAAATGTCAAAAAATTAAATGTGCTAAAAATGCTCCAAAACTTCAGGGAAGGGTTTTTCATCAACCCTCCATAGCATAAAAGATGTTAAAAATGGGTTTTAAAAGGAAAAAAGGTCATAATTTACCATGTCTCAGAAACACAAAAAACAGCATATTCTACAATGTCGAAAAAAACCCCGAAAAATGTCAAAAAATAAAATGTGCTAAAAATGCTCCAAAACATCAGGGAACAGTGTTTCATGAACCCTCCATAGCATAAAAGATGTTTAAAATGGGTTTTAAAAGGAAAAAAGGTCATAACTTAGCATGTCTCAAAAACACAAAAAAATGCTCACGATACGATGTCGAAAAAAACACAAAAAATGTCAAAAAATGAAATGTGCTAAAAATGCTCCAGAACTTCAGGGAATGGTGTTTCATGAACCCTCCATAGCATAAAAGATGTTTAAAATGTGTTTTAAAAGGAAAAAAGGTCATAACTTAGCATGTCTCAAAAACACACAAAAAAAAACTCACGATACACTTGTCAAAAAAACCCCAAAAATGTCAAAAAATGAAAATGTGCTAAAAATGCTCCAAAACATCAGGGAAGAGTGTGTCATGAACCCTCCATAGCATAAAAGATGTTTAAAATGGGTTTTAAAAGGAAAAAAGGTCATAACTTAGCATGTCTCAAAAACACAAAAAAAGCCACACGATACAATGTTGAAAAAAACCCGAAAAATGTCAAAAAATAAAATGTGCTAAAAATGCTCCAAAACATCAGGGAAGATGTGTTTCATGAACCCTCCATAGAATAAAAGATGTTTAAAATGTGTTTTAAAAGAAAAAAAGGTCATAACTTACCATGTCTCAAAAACACAAAAAAAGCCACCCGATACAATTGTCAAAAAAACCCCACGAAAAATGTCAAAAAATAAAATGTGCTAAAAAATGCTCCAAAACATCAGGGAATGGTGTTTTTCATGAACCCTCCATAGCATAAAAGATGTTTAAAATGGGTTTTAAAAAGGAAAAAAGGTCATAACTTAGCATGTCTCAAAAACACAAAAAAAAAAAACCACACGATACTATGTCGAAAAAAAACCCAAAAAAATGTCAAAAAATGAAAAAGTGCTAAAAATGCTCCAAAACATCAGGGAATGGTGTTTCATAACCCTCCATAGCATAAAAGATGTTTAAAATGGGTTTTAAAAGGAAAAAAAGGTCATAACTTAGCATGTCTCAAAAACACAAAAAAAAACACGATACAACTGTCAAAAAAAAAAAAATGCAAAAATGTCAAAAAATGAAAATGTGCTAAAAATGCTCCAAAACATCAGGGAAGAGTGTTTCATGAACCCTCCATAGCATAAAAGATGTTTAAAATGGGTTTTAAATAAAAAAAGGTCATAACTTAGCATGTCTCAAAAACACAAAAAAAAGCCACCGCAATTATACTAAACTATGTCGAAAAATGCCAAAAATGTCAAAAAATGTCAAAAAATGAAAATGGGTTTTAAAAGTGCTAAAAATGCTCCAAAACATCAGGGAAAGGTGTTTCATGAACCACTCCATAGCATAAAAGGTGTTTAAAATGCTTTTAAAAGGTCAAATTGGTCATAACTAGCATGTCTCAAAAACACAAAAAAAAAAACACTTACTATACTATGTCGAAAAAAAACCAAAAAATGTCAAAAAATGAAAAGTGCTAAAAAATGCCCAAAACATCAGGAAAGGTGTTTCATGAACCCTCCATAGCATAAAAGGTGTTTAAAATGCAAAAAAAAAGGTCAAAAAAAAAGGTCATAACTTAGCATGTCTCAGAATCACAAAAAAAAAAAACATTACTAACCTATGTCGAAAAATGCCAAAAATGTCAAAAATGAAAAGTGCTAAAAATGCTCCAAAACATCAGGAAAGGTGTTTTTATAACCACTCCATAGCATAAAAAAGGTGTTTAAAATGCTATATAAAAAAGGTCATAACTTAGCATGTCTCAAAATCACAAAAAAAAATGCCACCTTACTAAACTATGTCGAAAAAAAAACCAAAAAATGTCAAAAAATGAAAAGTGCTAAAAACACCCCAAAACATCAGGAAAGGTGTTTCATACACCACTCCATAGCATAAAAGGTGTTTAAAATGTCAAAAAAAGCTAAAAAAGGTCATAACTTAGCATGTCTCAAAATCACAAAAAAAAACCCCTTACTATACTATGTCGAAAAATGCCAAAAAATGTCAAAAAATGAAAAGTGCTAAAAATGCCCCAAAACATCTTAGAAAGGTGTTTTGTAACCACTCCATAGCATAAAAGGTGTTTAAAATGCTATAAAAAGGTCAAAAAGGTCATAACTTAGCATGTCTCAAAATCACCAAAAAAAAAACGCCTTACTAAACTATGTCGAAAAATGCCAAAAAATGTCAAAAAATGAAAAGTGCTAAAAACACCCCAAAACATCTTAGAAAGGTGTTTTGTAACCACTCCATAGCATAAAAGGTGTTTAAAATGCTATATAAGGTCATAACTTAGCATGTCTCAAAATCACCAAAAAAAAAAACGCCTTACTAACCTATGTCGAAAAATGCCAAAAAATGTCAAAAAATGAAAAGTGCTAAAAACACCCCAAAACATCATAGAAAGGTGTTTCATACAGGCTCCATAGCATAAAAGGTGTTTTAAATTGCTAAAAAGGTCAAAATTGGTCATAACTTAGCATGTCTCAGAATCACCAAAAAAAAGACCTTACTAACCTATGTCGAAAAAAATGCCAAAAATGTCAAAAAATGAAAAGTGCTAAAAACACCCCAAAACATCTTAGAAAGGTGTTTCATAACAGGCTCCATAGCATAAAAAGGTGTTTAAAATGCTAAATAAGGTCAAATTGGTCATAACTTAGCATGTCTCAGAATCACCAAAAAAAACACTACTACTAACTATGTCGAAAAAATGCCAAAAAATGTCAAAAAAAAAATGAAAAGTGCTAAAAAACCCCCAAAACATCTTAGAAAGGTGTTTCATAACCACTCCATAGCATAAAAGGTGTTTAAAATGCTATATAAAATTGGTCATAACTTAGCATGTCTCAGAATCACCAAAAAAAAAAAAAATGAAAGACTTTACTAACCTATGTCGAAAAATGCCAAAAAATGTCAAAAAATGAAAAGTGCTAAAAATCACCCAAAACATCTTAGAAAGGTGTTTTGTAACCACTCCATAGCATAAAAGGTGTTTAAAATGCTATATAAGGTCATAACTTAGCATGTCTCAGAATCACCAAAAAAAAAACCCTTACTAACCTATGTCGAAAAATGCCAAAAAATGTCAAAAAATGAAAAAGTGCTAAAAAAAGGCCCCAAAACATCTTAGAAAGGTGTTTTGTACAGGCTGCATAGCATAAAAGGTGTTTAAAATGTCAAAAAAAGGTAAAAATTGGTCATAACTTAGCATGTCTCAGAATCACCAAAAAAAAAAACGCCTTACTAAACTATGTCGAAAAATGCCAAAAAATGTCAAAAAATGAAAAGTGCTAAAAAGCACCCCAAAACATCTTAGAAAGGTGTTTTATAACCACTCCATAGCATAAAAGGTGTTTAAAATGCTAAAAAGGTCATAACTTCATAACCAAGCATGTCTCAGAATCACCAAAAAAAAAAACTTACTAACTAACTATGTCGAAAAATGCCAAAAAAAAAAAAATGAAAAGTGCTAAAAACACCCCAAACATCTTAGAAAGGTGTTTTTAACCACTCCATAGCATAAAAGGTGTTTAAAATGTCAAAAATAAAAATTGGTCATAACTTAGCATGTCTCAGAATCACCAAAAAAAAACGCCTTACTAACCTATGTCGAAAAATGCCAAAAAATGTCAAAAAATGAAAAGTGCTAAAAAGGCCCCAAAACATCATAGAAAGGTGTTTTATAACCACTCCATAGCATAAAAAGTGTTTAAAATGCAAAATAAGGTCATAACTTAGCATGTCTCAGAATCACCAAAAAAAAAAAACGCCTTACTAAACTATGTCGAAAAATGCCAAAAAATGTCAAAAAATGAAAAGTGCTAAAAACACCCCAAAACATCTTAGAAAGGTGTTTCATACAGGCTGCATAGCATAAAAGGTGTTTAAAATGCAAAATAAAAATTGGTCATAACTTAGCATGTCTCAGAATCACCAAAAAAAAGACCTTACTAAACTATGTCGAAAAATGCCAAAAAATGTCAAAAAATGAAAAGTGCTAAAAACACCCCAAAACATCTTAGAAAGGTGTTTTGTAACCACTCCATAGCATAAAAGGTGTTTAAAATGCTATATAAGGTCATAACTTAGCATGTCTCAGAATCACCAAAAAAAAAACGCCTTACTAAACTATGTCGAAAAATGCCAAAAAATGTCAAAAAATGAAAAGTGCTAAAAACACCCCAAAACATCTTAGAAAGGTGTTTTATAACCACTCCATAGCATAAAAGGTGTTTAAAATGTCAAAAAGGTCAAAATTGGTCATGGCCAAGCATGTTTCAGAATCACCAAAAAAAACGCCTTACTAACCTATGTCGAAAAATGCCAAAAAATGTCAAAAATGAAAAGTGCTAAAAATGCCCCAAAACATCATAGAAAGGTGTTTTATAACCACTCCATAGCATAAAAGGTGTTTAAAATGCTATATAAGGTCATAACTTAGCATGTCTCAGAATCACCAAAAAAAAACCTTACTAAACTATGTCGAAAAATGCCAAAAAATGTCAAAAAATGAAAAGTGCTAAAAACACCCCAAAACATCTTAGAAAGGTGTTTCATACAGGCTGCATAGCATATAAGGTGTTCAAAATGTCAAAAAGGTAAAAATTGGTCATGGCCAAGCATGTCTCAGAATCACCAAAAAAAACGCCTTACTAACCTATGTCGAAAAATGCCAAAAAATGTCAAAAAATGAAAAGTGCTAAAAACACCCCAAAACATCATAGAAAGGTGTTTTATAACCACTCCATAGCATAAAAGGTGTTTAAAATGCTATAAAAGGTAAAAATTGTCATAACTTAGCATGTCTCAAAATCACCAAAAAAAAAAAACGCCTTACTAAACTATGTCGAAAAATGCCAAAAAATGTCAAAAAATGAAAAGTGCTAAAAACACCCCAAAACATCTTAGAAAGGTGTTTTGTAACCACTCCATAGCATAAAAGGTGTTTAAAATGCTATATAAGGTCATAACTTAGCATGTCTCAGAATCACCAAAAAAAAAAAACGCCTTACTATACTATGTCGAAAAATGCCAAAAAATGTCAAAAAATGAAAAGTGATAAAAACACCCAAAACATCTTAGAAAGGTGTTTTGTAACCACTCCATAGCATAAAAGGTGTTTAAAATGCTATATAAGGTCATAACTTAGCATGTCTCAGAATCACCAAAAAAAACGCCTTACTAACCTATGTCGAAAAATGCCAAAAAATGTCAAAAAATGAAAAGTGCTAAAAACACCCCAAAACATCTTAGAAAGGTGTTTTGTAACCACTCCATAGCATAAAAGGTGTTTAAAATGTCAAAAAAAGTAAAAATTGGTCATAACTTAGCATGTCTCAGAATCACCAAAAAAAACGCCTTACTAACCTATGTCGAAAAATGCCAAAAAATGTCAAAAAATGAAAAGTGCTAAAAACACCCCAAAACATCATAGAAAGGTGTTTTATAACCACTCCATAGCATAAAAGGTGTTTAAAATGCTATATAAGGTCATAACTTAGCATGTCTCAGAATCACCAAAAAAAAAACCTTACTAAACTATGTCGAAAAATGCCAAAAAATGTCAAAAAATGAAAAGTGCTAAAAACACCCCAAAACATCTTAGAAAGGTGTTTCATACAGGCTGCATAGCATATAAGGTGTTCAAAATGTCAAAAAGGTAAAAATTGGTCATGGCCAAGCATGTTTCAGAATCACCAAAAAAAACGCCTTACTAACCTATGTCGAAAAATGCCAAAAAATGTCAAAAAATGAAAAGTGCTAAAAAGGCCCCAAAACATCATAGAAAGGTGTTTTATAACCACTCCATAGCATAAAAGGTGTTTAAAATGCTATATAAGGTCATAACTTAGCATGTCTCAGAATCACCAAAAAAAACCCTTACTAAACTATGTCGAAAAATGCCAAAAAATGTCAAAAAATGAAAAGTGCTAAAAACACCCCAAAACATCTTAGAAAGGTGTTTTGTAACCACTCCATAGCATAAAAGGTGTTTAAAATGCTATATAAGGTCATAACTTAGCATGTCTCAGAATCACCAAAAAAAAAACTTACTAACCTATGTCGAAAAATGCCAAAAAATGTCAAAAAATGAAAAGTGCTAAAAAGGCCCCAAAACATCTTAGAACACTGTTTCATACAGGCTGCATAGCATATAAGGTGTTCAAAATGTCAAAAAGGTAAAAATTGGTCATGGCCAAGCATGTTTCAGAATCACCAAAAAAAACGCCTTACTAACCTATGTCGAAAAATGCCAAAAAATGTCAAAAAATGAAAAGTGCTAAAAACACCCCAAAACATCTTAGAAAGGTGTTTTATAACCACTCCATAGCATAAAAGGTGTTTAAAATGCTATATAAGGTCATAACTTAGCATGTCTCAGAATCACCAAAAAAAAAACCCTTACTATACTATGTCAAAAAATGCCAAAAAATGTCAAAAAATGAAAAGTGCTAAAAACACCCCAAAACATCTTAGAAAGGTGTTTTATAACCACTCCATAGCATAAAAAGTGTTTAAAATGCAAAATAAGGTCATAACTTAGCATGTCTCAGAATCACCAAAAAAAAAAACCTTACTAAACTATGTCGAAAAATGCCAAAAAATGTCAAAAATGAAAAGTGCTAAAAATGCCCCAAAACATCTTAGAAAGGTGTTTTATAACCACTCCATAGCATAAAAGGTGTTTAAAATGCTATATAAGGTCATAACTTCAGCATAACTTAGCATCTCAGAATCACCAAAAAAAAAACCTTACTAAACTATGTCGAAAAATGCCAAAAATGTCAAAAAATGAAAAGTGCTAAAAACACCCAAAACATCTTAGAAAGGTGTTTTTATACAGGCTGCATAGCATATAAGGTGTTCAAAATGTCAAAAAGGTAAAAATTGGTCATAACTTAGCATGTCTCAGAATCACCAAAAAAAAAAACGCCTTACTAAACTATGTCGAAAAATGCCAAAAAATGAAAAGTGCTAAAAACACCCCAAAACATCATAGAAAGGTGTTTTATAACCACTCCATAGCATAAAAAGTGTTTAAAATGCAAAATAAGGTCATAACTTAGCATGTCCCAGAATCACCAAAAAAAAAAACTTACTAAACTATGTCGAAAAATGCCAAAAATGTCAAAAAATGAAAAGTGCTAAAACACCCCAAAAACATCTTAGAAAGGTGTTTTATAACCACTCCATAGCATAAAAGGTGTTTAAAATGCTATATAAGGTCATAACTTAGCATGTCTCAAAATCACCAAAAAAAAAACGCCTTACTATACTATGTCGAAAAATGCCAAAAAATGTCAAAAAATGAAAAGTGCTAAAAATGCCCCAAAACATCTTAGAAAGGTGTTTCATACAGGCTGCATAGCATAAAAGGTGTTCAAAATGTCAAAAAAAGGTAAAAATGGTCATGGCTTAGCATGTCTCAGAATCACCAAAAAAAAAAGCCTTACTAACCTATGTCGAAAAAATGCCAAAAAATGTCAAAAAATGAAAAGTGCTAAAAAACCCCAAAACATCATAGAAAGGTGTTTTATAACCACTCCATAGCATAAAAGGTGTTTAAAATGCTATAATAAGGTCATAACTTAGCATGTCTCAGAATCACCAAAAAAAAAAAACTACCTTACTAAACTATGTCGAAAAAATGCCAAAAAATGTCAAAAAATGAAAAGTGCTAAAAACACCCCAAAACATCTTAGAAAGGTGTTTCATAACCACTCCATAGCATAAAAGGTGTTTAAAATGCTAAAAAAAATGTAAAAAAGGTCATAACTTAGCATGTCTCAAAATCACACAAAAAAAACGCCTTACTAACCTATGTCGAAAAATGCCAAAAATGTCAAAAATGAAAAGTGCTAAAAATGCTCCAAAACATCAGGGAAAGGTGTTTCATAAACCTCCATAGCATAAAAGGTGTTTAAAATGCTATTAAAAGGAAAAAAGGTCATAACTTAGCATGTCTCAGAATCACAAAAAAAAACACCATATACTACTATGTCGAAAAAAAACCAAAAATGTCAAAAAATGAAAAGTGCTAAAAATGCTCCAAAACATCAGGGAAAGGTGTTTCATAACCTCCATAGCAGCAAAGATGTTTAAAATGCTAAAGGAAAAAGGTCATAACTTAGCATGTCTCAAAATCACAAAAAAAAAAAAATGCCACACTATACAATGTCAAAAAAAACCCAAAAAATGTCAAAAAATGAAAAGTGCTAAAAATGCTCCAAAAACATCAGGGAAGAGGTGTTTCATGAACCTCCATAGCATAAAAGATGTTTAAAATGGGTTTTAAAAGGAAAAAAAAGGTCATAACTTAGCATGTCTCAAAAAACAAAAAAAGCCACACGATACAATGTCGAAAAAAACCCCCCAAAAATGTCAAAAAATAAAATGTGCTAAAAATGCTCCAAAACATCAGGGAAGAGTGTTTCATGAACCCTCCATAGCATAAAAGATGTTTAAAATGGGTTTTAAAAGGAAAAAGGTCATATCTTAGCATGTCTCAAAAACACAAAAAAGCCACACGATACAACTGTCAAAAAAAGACGAAAAATGTCAAAATATAAAATGTCCTAAAAATGCTCCAAAACATCAGGGAAGAGTGTTTCATGAACCCTCCATAGAATAAAAGATGTTTAAAATGGGTTTTAAAAGGAAAAAAGGTCATAACTTAGCATGTCTCAAAAACACAACAAAATGCTCACGATACGATGTCGAAAAAACCCCAAAAAATGTCAAAAAATTAAATGTGCTAAAAATGCTCCAAAACTTCAGGGAACGGTGTTTCATGAACCCTCCATGGCAGAAAAGATGTTTAAAATGGGTTTTAAAAGGAAAAAAGGTCATAACTTAGCATGTCTCAAAAACACAAAAAAAGCCACACGATATGATGTCGAAAAAAACCCGAAAAATGTCAAAAAATGAAATGTGCTACAAATGCTCCAAAACGTCAGGGAACGGTGTTTCATGAACCCTCCATAGCATAAAAGATGTTAAAAATGTGTTTTAAAAGGAAAAAAAGGTCATAACTTACCATGTCTCAAAAACACAAAAAAAGCCACCCGATACAATTGTCAAAAAAAAACGAAAAATGTCAAAAAATAAAATGTGCTAAAAATGGTCCAAAACATCAGGGAAGAGTGTTTCATGAACCTTCCATAGAATAAAAGATGTTTAAAATGGGTTTTAAAAGGAAAAAAGGTCATAACTTAGCATGTCTCAAAAACACAAAAAAATGCCACACGATACGATGTCGAAAAAAACCCAAAAATGTCAAAAAATGAAATGTGCTAAAAATGCTCCAAAACTTCAGGGAATGGTGTTTCATGAACCCTCCATAGCAGAAAAGATGTTTAAAATGGGTTTTAAAAGGAAAAAAGGTCATAACTTAGCATGTCTCAAAAACACAAAAAAATTCTCACGATACGATGTCGAAAAAAACCCAAAAAATGTCAAAAAATGAAATGTTATTAAAAATGCTCCAAAACATCAGGGAAGAGTGTTTCATGAACCCTCCATAGCATAAAAGATGTTTAAAATGTGTTTTAAAAGGAAAAAAGGTCATAACTTACCATGTCTCAAAAACACAAAAAAAGCCACCCGATACAATTGTCAAAAAAAAACACGAAAAATGTCAAAAAATAAAATGTGCTAAAAATGCTCCAAAACATCAGGGAAGAGTGTTTCATGAACCTTCCATAGAATAAAAGATGTTTAAAATGGGTTTTAAAAGGAAAAAAGGTCATAACTTAGCATGTCTCAAAAACACAAAAAAATGCCACACGATACGATGTCGAAGAAAACCCAAAAAATGTCAAATAATGAAATGTGCTAAAAATGCTCCAAAGCTTCAGGGAATGGTGTTTCATGAACCCTCCATAGCAGAAAAGATGTTTAAAATGGGTTTTAAAAGCAAAAAAGGTCATAACTTAGCATGTCTCAAAAACACAAAAAAAAAGCACGATACAATGTCGAAAAAAAAAAAATGCAAAAAATGTCAAAAAATGAAATGTTATTAAAAATGCTCCAAAACATCAGGGAAGAGTGTTTCATGTACCCTCCATAGAATAAAAGATGTTTAAAATGGGTTTTAAAAGGAAAAAAGGTCATAACTTACCATGTCTCAAAAACAAAAAAAAAGCCACACGATACAATGTCAAAAAAAAACACGAAAAATGTCAAAAAATAAAATGTGCTAAAAATGCTCCAAAACATCAGGGAAGAGTGTTTCATGAACCCTCCATAGAATAAAAGATGTTTAAAATGGGTTTTAAAAGGAAAAAAGGTCATAACTTAGCATGTCTCAAAAACACAAAAAAAGCCACATGATACAATTATCAAAAAAAACCAAGAAAAATGTCAAAAAATAAAATGTGCTAAAAATGCTCCAAAACATCAGGGAAGAGTGTTTCATGAACCTTCCATAGAATAAAAGATGTTTAAAATGGGTTTTAAAAGGAAAAAAGGTCATAACTTAGCATGTCTCAAAAACACAAAAAAATGCCACACGATACGATGTCGAAAAAAACCCCAAAAATGTCAAAAAATGAAATGTGCTAAAAATGCTCCAAAACTTCAGGGAATGGTGTTTCATGAACCCTCCATAGCAGAAAAGATGTTTAAAATGGGTTTTAAAAGGAAAAAAGGTCATATCTTAGCATGTCTCAAAAACACAAAAAAGCCACACGATACAACTGTCAAAAAAAGACGAAAAATGTCAAAATATAAAATGTCCTAAAAATGCTCCAAAACATCAGGGAAGAGTGTTTCATGAACCCTCCATAGAATAAAAGATGTTTAAAATGGGTTTTAAAAGGAAAAAAGGTCATAACTTAGCATGTCTCAAAAAACACAAAAAAAAAAAAACATATTCTACACAATATGTCGAAAAAAACCCGAAAAATGTCAAAAAATGAAATGTGCTAAAATGCTCCAAAACATCAGGGAACGGTGTTTCATGAACCCTCCATAGCATAAAAGATGTTTAAAATGGGTTTTAAAAGGAAAAAAGGTCATAACTTAGCATGTCTCAAAAACACAAAAAAAGCCACACGATACAATTGTCAAAAAAACCCGAAAAATGTCAAAAAATGAAATGTGCTAAAAATGCTCCAAAACTTCAGGGAATGGTGTTTCATGAACCCTCCATAGCAGAAAAGATGTTTAAAATGGGTTTTAAAAGGAAAAAGGTCATATCTTAGCATGTCTCAAAAACACAAAAAAGCCACACGATACAATTGTCAAAAAAAGACGAAAAATGTCAAAAAATAAAATGTGCTAAAAATGCTCCAAAACATCAGGGAAGAGTGTTTCATGAACCCTCCATAGCATAAAAGATGTTTAAAATGGGTTTTAAAAGGAAAAAAGGTCATAACTTAGCATGTCTCAAAAACACAAAAAAAACCACACGACATACAATGTCAAAAAAAACCCGAAAAATGTCAAAAAATTAAATGTGCTGAAAATGCTCCGAAACATCAGGGAAGAGTGTTTCATGAACCTTCCATAGAATAAAAGATGTTTAAAATGGGTTTTAAAAGGAAAAAAGGTCATAACTTAGCATGTCTCAAAAACACAAAAAAATGCCACACGATACGATGTCGAAGAAAACCCAAAAAATGTCAAAAAATGAAATGTGCTAAAAATGCTCCAAAACGTCAGGGAATGGTGTTTCATGAACCCTCCATAGCATAAAAGATGTTAAAAATGTGTTTTAAAAGGAAAAAAGGTCATAACTTAGCATGTCTCAAAAACACAAAAAACTGCCACACGATACAATGTTGAAAAAACCCCGAAAAATGTCAAAAAATAAAATGTGCTAAAAATGCTCCAAAACATCAGGGAAGAGTGTTTCATGAACCCTCCATAGAATAAAAGATGTTTAAAATGGGTTTTAAAAGGAAAAAATGTCATAACTTAGCATGTCTCAAAAACACAAAAAAACAGCATATTCTACAATGTCGAAAAATGTCAAAAAATAAAATGTGCTAAAAATGCTCCAAAACATCAGGGAACGGTGTTTCATGAACCCTCCATAGCATAAAAGATGTTTAAAATGGGTTTTAAAAGGAAAAAAGGTCATATCTTAGCATGTCTCAAAAACACAAAAAATGCCACACGATACAATTGTCAAAAAAACCCTGAAAATTGTCAAATAATAAAATGTGCTAAAAATGCTCCAAAACTTCAGGGAATAGTGTTTCATGAACCCTACATAGCATAAAAGATGTTTAAAATGGGTTTTAAAAGGAAAAAAGGTCATAACTTAGCATGTCTCAAAAACACAAAAAAAGCCACATGATACAATTGTCAAAAAAAGACGAAAAATGTCAAAAAATAAAATGTGCTAAAAATGCTCCAAAACATCAGGGACCGGTATTTCATGAATCCTCCATAGCATAAAAGATGTTTAAAATGGGTTTTAAAAGGAAAAAAGGTCATATCTTAGTATGTCTCAAAAACACGAAAAAATTCCACACGATATGATGTCGAAAAAAACCCGAAAAATGTCAAAAAATGAAATGTGCTGAAAATGCTCCAAAACTTCAGGGAAGAGTGTTTCATGAACCCTTCATAGCATAAAAGATGTGTAAAATGGGTTTTAAAAGGAAAAAAGGTCATAACTTAGCATGTCTCAAAAACACAAAAAAACAGCATATTCTACAATGTCGAAAAAAACCCCCAAAAATGTCAAAAAATAAAATGTGCTAAAAATGCTCCAAAACATCAGGGAATGGTGTTTCATGAACTCTCCACAGCATAAAAGATGTTTAAAATGGGGTTTAAAAGGAAAAAAGGTCATAACTTAGCATGTCTCAAAAACACAAACAACGCCATATTCTACGATGTCGACAAAACCCAGAAAAATGTCAAAAAATAAAATGTGCTAAAAATGCTCCAAAACATCAGAGAACGGTGTTTCCCTCCGTGGCATAAAATGTGTTTAAAATGTATAATATAGGATATCAAAAAATGTGAAATACACCCTCCATTGCACAATAGATGTAAAATGTCAAGAAAAAAGGTTGTAGTATGGTATGACATATAAAAATGCCATAGTATTGTATGGTATTGTATTGTGTTAAAATAAAAATACTATGGCAATATATGTCATAAAACCTGAAAAAATAGTATAAGATACCACAATAATGCAAATTAGTTCATAATTTGTTTTGAAGAAGGCAAATAAAAACACTTCATAAACAAATTTTATTTATTAAAATTTAAATTAAGGCACTGAAAATGTCACTCTAAAGTAAGAAATAAAAGGAACAGAAATTATACAAAATGTTATTATATTCATAAAGATATCAAATAATCATATTTATAATAAAACAAATACAAATATGAAAAGGCACATAATGCAAAAGTTTTCATAGTATAGTCATAAGTAAAAATAGGATTAAAGTAGACCTCTTCTATGCAAACTGCATTTTTGTTTGAAGCTATCTTGATGTCATCATTCAGCTTGAATCATTCTGATCATATTTGTGGAATGGCATTAACTTAAATCTTTTCTATGTTAACTGAAGCCATGCTTATGATGAAACAATCCAACCTGTCTTTTCCTCCTATGGTCCATTACAGTAATTGCAAAATGAAATAATTGATGAAATGCACTTTGGACTTTTCACCACAAGATGGCGAAAAGACACCTCAGTCATTTATACCAGGACTTACATACATATGTACATAACAATAAATTGTTTCTGTGTAATTTAATTATCTTTTATTATATAATATATATTCATTAGCGCATTCGTTCCCGCAAGTAATAAAATAGCCCCTATCGAAGGTAAACACTTAATAATAAATAATAGTTTTCCTCCTCTTTAAGAGTCAATTTCACCAATATATTATCAATAGTATTCATGTAACTAAGTAGGTGTTTGTCAGTTAAGAGTTTTTATATTTAGTTTTTGTTAAGGGAAGGTTATCTTCCATCTATATGTAACCTATGTCTTACAATCACTATTTTGTTAATATTTTTCCTTTTTCCTTTTTAAATCTCATGTCCACATATAAGAATCAGAATCAGAATCAGAAATACTCTATGTATCGCTTGCGGGAAATCCTTTCATTGCATATCCTTTCATAAAGTTGTTCAATATGGTCAATCAATAATTATAATCAATAAGTTGATGCATTGGGCTATCCGTTAAGTAAAGCTTGTGCTGATTCAGCTTTCCAGCTCAAGATTTAACTCTGGTGTCAGTTTGTGGCATTGGATGGAAGATGCAACCCATCACTGGCTCTATAATCCCCCCTGAGGGAGTCCGGAGTATTCTCAAGTGTTGGTAACTATTGACCGGAGGCATTTATATTTCATTGAATCATTCAAAGGCTGAATAATTCATACTTGAGTAATTAACACCGTCAGCTCAATACAAGAGCTTCTCGATCATTTCTAGCCAGGATGAATATCAGAGTAAAGTAGTTATCCTATGTTCACTATTAATATTTTGCTTTTGTCTGGTGACCACAAAAAACAATGCTTTTTGCTATTAACACTAAAGTGATGACTTGTGAAAAATGACTGTGTTAAAGGGACAGTGTTGATACATTGATGGATAGAAGGAAGTAAAATTGTTTGTGACTGACCCTTGATTTACGAAGTTCTGCCTGTTTTCTCTCTTTCTTTGGCAGCACTGCACAGCTGGGAGAGTATGTGTTGGCTCACTGCAGTGGAGGATTGAGTCGGGGGCCTTGCAGATATTAAAAACTCAGAAAACTCAAACTTGCTCAGTGCTATTGATTGTTACTGTACAGTATCTCCTGGAGTGTTGGGGAAATCAAGTAAACCAGAACTCAGTCTTTCACCAGGGACACACTGTAATTTGCAGGGGGCTTAAGTTTTGATTTGGTAAAAAACTTCTTTGTTTGTAAAGAATGTTTGTAACATTTGTACAATAATAAATGAATCCTGACACTGTGATGAGGACATAAACAAAGGCATTAAAGCATAACATTACCAACAATGAAAAAACATATTATAATTTTCAAGTTGATGAGTTGATGGACAGGACTGTTGATATGAAAACTAAAATAACTAAAAAAACTAAATACTGACTAGAAGGGAATGAATATTTATGCAATCACTTAATTTACATTATATATTTTTAGTAAATTATCATTACTTTGTAAAAATCTGCTTTCACTTTGACCATGTTACCATGAAATTCTTGTCAAAAAAGCCAAAGTACTTTAACCAAGATTCCATTTATAATGGCAGTAAAAAAGGAAAATATCCAAGGACATGAATACTTTTCATAGGCACTGTATATTTTGGTTTTTAACTGTGTAACTACAATGTGTGAAAATTTATATTATATTATACTATACAAAATTATAGTGTTGGTGAGTTTCTACAAGGTGAAATTTGAATGCAACATTCATGATGAAAAAATTTTGAGGCAATGGGAGAGGACTTCTGTTTAATTAGATCAGCCATTCTTTCCTGGGTTAGGGTCAGGGAGTGGGACTGTGTGAGCTCAGGGCTTCTCGGCCATGATATGTGTATACAGTGTATACCACTTAGCCATCTCAGTTTGTTTATGATTACTTCTTTCGTTCTGAACCAGATTTAGATAATCAGCCTAGTACCACTCTGATGAGATGAGCTGCCGATAGAGCACTTTACAAGAAGTGAAGGTTGAACAAGAACAAGCAGTGTTGATTAATCTAAGATTATTTGTCTGTCTATAGTGCACACTGTATCTCATCAGGCTGAGGCATAGGAACTGGTTATTTTTTGCGAAAATCTGACTTAGACACACTCTGCAATGTCACCCACTGTGAAACAGCTGCCATTTACTTATAAACAGGAGTAAATAGAGCTAAAGTTGGAATAGTGTAGTTGAAAGACTACAGTAGCCGTTGTTCAAATGGATTGTTCACTATTTTGGGAAACATTTTTACTGGCTTTCTTTCCAATTGTTAGATGAGGAAAATCAATATCAATCAATACCTAACTTAGTTTAACATGGGCAGGGGACAGGGGAGGGGGGAGGGGGAGGGGGAGACAGTTTGAGGCTTTATTAGGGATCTGTTGAGGGTTCCTTGGAAACTTGTGGTTACAACTTACAGTGGTGACGAAACCTAGGAGCCAAAACACAGGTAACTGGTTCTAATGCTATGGCTGATTGTTTTTTAATACTTTTAATAGAGTGTCTTAAGTAATATTCACAGGGAGCTTCTATGATGTGAGCTGTAAAAAACACTGCAGGCCTGACAAAGTCATTGACATTAATGTGATATTTAAGAGTCTTGCTTGGTAATTGGTACAGTCATTTCTACAATTTGAAAGCCTGACATCTCACAGCCATTCCCACCATTTGCCCACATGCATCCCTACCAAGCCAACCACTCTGACATTTTAAAAATTGACTTGATATTTAGCTGAAAATAGAGAGGTAGTGTTTGGATTTATCGGCTCACAACACAGTCATATTCCAGTAGTCTTAAAGAGACTGTTGGAGCCCTTTCTAATTAATTCATGCCAGTAAAGACGAAAGAATATCTAAACCAATGATGCACTTGTAGGTATAGTGAAAATAGTAGTAGATATGAACATCATAAAAAGATTTTTGGTGTTTTAAGTTTCATATTTTGTGGATTTATCATAATAACTCAATTCCGATCACTTTCTTTATGAAACGGAAGATTTCCACAAATACTTTTCTGGAGGAAGGAGACATGTATATTGTGTAGTACTGTGATATTGCGAATTCCCAAGAAAGGAGAGCTCAAATCCTCTCTTGGTTCTGTGAGCTGTGATGCAGCCAAGCTGACAGACCCTGCCGGCTCGGCGATGTTCAGCCACCATTAATGAAAACTGGAGCTCCCATCCCTCCTGGTCATAAAGTGCCTGCGAAGCACTGTTTTACTGCTGAATGTCAAAAATTAGTTTGCAGAAAGCTACACTGGACAGACCCAATGAGGTAGAAATGGGTCAAAGGATTTTTTTATAATAATAAATCAATTCCAACTTTGCACCCTTTACAAAGCAAAGCCTGCTTCAGGTGCTAATTACTCACGTGCCGTTGGACTGATGAAATCTTCAACACCAGTGGTAAATGACAGCTGCACCAAATACATGTAGATCATCTGTCCCACAGCTGAAATATACGCCCAGACTCTGTCACATGAAAGATATAAAAAGGCAATCTGGGGAGTGGCCAAGTCATTATGTGGAAAATTATAGAAAGACGTGACAGAAATATGATTGTGCATCACACCTTCGGACCCTGACCTCTATAGTTTTGAAATAACTTACGTCCTTTCCTGTCTCAATTGAGCTTAAACTGTGTGTGTGATGCTCAGAGAAAAATGAGCAGGTGCAACAGTACTATGAAGAGTGTTTGATGAAATCCATCACTTTAATGTTCAAGCCTCCAGACACACATATAAATGCATACATGCACACACAAACACTTGTATGGCCTTCAAGTCCTTGGATTTTACTATCCTGTAATTGCTGATCTGCTACTATTCAATGTATTCATTTATGATGACATAATCTGAATATTATATTTGCTTGACACTGACCTCTCCTGCATAATGTTGCACATTCTTGTCCCTACCGCAACAAATTTCCAAGTAGGTTCAAGTAAATCAAATTTTTATAGTTTCCGCATTATATATTAAGCAAGTAAACCAAGTTAATCTACCACCATTGGACCTGCAATTTTGTGATAAAAGTGAATGTCACTTTTGGCACTGTTTGAGCATGAAACAGAAGAGCCACATTACACAAGACACAGACAAAAATTGTACAAACACTCTTTGAGCTTCAGCTTGTATCTGTTGTTATCATTGTTCCAGTAACAGAGCCAGCCAGACGGCCTAATCAGCCACACTCAGAGCTCAAATCAAGCTCACAACTACAATCATAGGTAGCCCTTGCTAACCGTGCTGCATAATATTGGCACATTAATCACCCTCCAACACCTCACTCCTTATCCCAGAGAATGATTTTTGCCAATGACCCCTCCTCGTACCCATACTGACTCCTCCACAAATACCATGCTGGGTGATTTTCTGTCTGGTCGAGTCACATAACAAGTGGCTCCTTCACTATTGGTCTAATGCTGCTATTTCATCCTATGCAACAGAGTTATCAATCACCTCAGTGTGCAGATGGGGTTAGTGGCTGTTATCCATGTGATTAGTAATTGATTTTGATCTGACTGCCATGATGAATACAGATTTTCAACAAAGGAACTGGGCGGTAGCTCTCAAAAGCTTATGAGAAATATCTAAAATATGAGTTTAAGTTCATTTAAAAGAAAATATCTGATTAAAGAAATGTGTGTATTGATTAAATTTGTGATAAGGCCTTTACAGTGCATGGTACTATCAGGGTTGGATAAAATAACATGAATATCTATAAAAGCGGATGTTTTTCAAAAACAAGAGCTTTTTACAAGCTTTGCAATTCATTCATTCATTCATTCAACATTTCAGTCATTCCACCATTCTCTTCCTCACTGCTCCATACTCTTTGTGGAACACGCGCAAAAAGATCAACGACTGTCAAACCTAAGAGAGGTAAGGGTTTGACTGACACCCCTAAATAAAATAGCTAAAACAAGTTCTTTAAAAATTTGTAGTGCTTAGTCATCCTTACATATCTGGGCAGTTTGATGCTTCAAATCGGCCTAAACTACATGGTTTATAATTGCTGGAATACACCACTATACCCAAAGGATACTTATGTCTTCACCGAATGCCACTGCTACCTTGAGGGATTTGTTTTTCCCTGAAATACAAACCCTCCATCATCTTATAACTGTCAACAGCACTCATGGAAATAACACTTAACCCATCTTATGAGCGCAAATGTAAGTACAATCTTCTCTCTCTTTTATCTCTTTTCTTTTCAGTTCAATGTCCCACACTTTACCAATCAACGGTTCACTTGATTTTCAAAGCATCAACTGTAAACCGGGAGGAAATTTGCTCATGTATGCAACAGTACACCTATAGTGTATCTTTTAAGATACAGTTCCATATAAACCAGCATAATTCATCACACCTTAACTGATTTGTGCACTGAGAGAATTTTCAATTTCACTTATATGAACAAGGTTCCCAGAATGGGTATGATGAAAACATTACCTAACTTGCCTCTCGAAAAAAAATTTTTTAATAATTATTTCATAAAACATTAATTTAAAAAAATCATGCCTTTTTGCACAGTGAACTGGAAAATAACACAATATGATAATAATGTGTTATGTATGTTATGTTATGTGAATGTTAATGGTTTAAAAACAGCCTAGCTTGTTTATGGTTAAGGTTTACATAGTAGCCCGAAATTTACCATTTAGCAAATAGAATTAAAAGAGATCAGTTTCCTGAGTTGGCAACAAATGTGTGGGGCAGCATGAGCTTAAGCTGATGGCGCTTTTTCGAGCAGAAATCCTGCAATCAGCAGACAAACACAAGTGTTTCAGGGGTTTTTTCTGTGGCTTTAGTGGACACAGCCTGTGATGTGGAATCAGGGGTGAACATGTGAGTAAGGAGTTTGTTTGTGCTGTACCAACCAGGCCGCAGGTAGGGTGTCACTTCAAACAGGCAGCAGGTGAATATAACAATGCAGAGTGATGCCCTGCTGGAAAGGTCAAAGGGGGGGTGTGGGGCACGAGCCATGGACACAGTGGCGACACAACCTACTGACATTTACACTTCTCTGACCCTCGCTCCTTATACCTCATTCCCAACATTCATGGACATGAACGTTTGGCATGGTAAGAAGGAAAGGTCTACACAAGTGACTACATCTCTTATGAAGACATCCAGTCACCGGCACTGCAGCCTTACCTCCCCATTGTAACCTTCCTTGACCCTTCAGCTGCTGAGTGGTCAGCTCCTATTGATTCACAGCCTTCTCGATTGTGGTCTGGTGCTAAGATAGCCACTGTCATAATTAAATATATCTGTACACCCTATTGATCACAGTGAATGCTAATGAAGCTGTCAGAGCTCATGATTTAGGAAAAAAAGGAATGAATCAATATATCTCGAAAAAAGAAAATGATCTAACAACTCTAAACAGAAGGGAGTGAAAAGAGGAGATGGGCTTTGAGCTATAATTAAACAACAATAAAATCACACGTGGACAATGATTTGGAGACAAAAACGATGGTCTTATCATTAATTATTCAACCAAAAAGTGAGGTATTTAAACAGACCCTGTGTGCTTTGAGGTCATTCAGTACAAAATTCATTCTTAGTAAGTAGGAAGATTTAAATAGACAAATTCACGTATTCAGTCAACGTTGTGCAACCTGTACCGCTTACAGTATGGCTCATGAAAGTCACAATTCAACACAATAAAAAGTTCAAAAACTGCATTTCAACATGTTTTAGTAATCTTTTATTAATCTTCTAATCTTCCTCATTCAAATAGATCAGAGGCTTAAATGCCTGGTGGCATTATAAATTACCTTGATTTGAGTTAAATGTGTAACCGCACAAAGAAATAATGTGAATTAACTCAAAGCAAATGCTGCTTTAAAAAGGGCAAATAATTGGACCATGTGAGGCAGAGCCACTCAATAAAACAGGCTAAACTGACCACAGTGCGCCTTCAACGTCTCAGGAAGATTTGAGCATGTGAAGAAAGTTTGAAAGGGGTCCAGTTTCTTCTAAAAATAGCAACCATATAGACCTTGTAACCCTCAACCCGCAGATCTTTTTCCTCTGCAGCCCTTGAGAGCTAACAGACCTACAAAGGCCACAAGAGATGTCACATGAAGTCTGCAAAAATCAGACTAGGATTGGACTGGAACTTCTGTATGAAAGCTGAGAAAAGTAATACTCACTATTAAAATAAGACCAGTGACCTCAAAAGTGGATTACAAGGCCAGAAAACAATTTGGTTTGGTTTTGATTGAATTTATGACTGTCGGTCACCATTTGGAATTGGATGTTTAACCCAAGTCCGAATGAAGGATAAGCTGTTAACCTTTAGGCTTCATCTTCACAGGTTTTAAAGGTAAGGACCTAACATACTTCAAGCTATAAAATTTATGGACACCAACACACTTTAAAATGGCTTTCATTATTTGTCAATAGAAATGTCACTGTTACACTGATAAAACTCTCATAATGAGTTTGCATTTCCCGACAGTGAGGCCTCATGACAGGGCAGATCTGGTTTGTTTTTGTATTACAAAACATAGTTGTGGAGTTAAATAGCTCTAGATAATTTGCAGAAAGTACAGTTAAAACATTTTTACACAGATAATCATGTGGATAATCCATCATAACTGGCACTTTGTTGCTGGAATAAAACACAACAAAAAACTAAAACAAAAAAACATATTTCTGTTGAATTTCACTGCTCACAAATAAAATCCATATGACTTCTCTTTGCACTGGAGTCACAACAGTAATGGGAAATGAAAATGGTGAATCAAACCCTTTTTGAATGGCTGAATGAGAGGTGGGAGATTAAAAAAAACATTTTTTCTTAGTAATTTGAGGGGAACCTACCATTGGGCTGATGACAAAAAAGGATAACTGATTGTTGCAGGAGGGTCTTTTGCTCTATTTCAACATGTTGCTACATGCTTTTACCCATGACTTGAAGCTGTCATAATGAATATAGAGTAGAGAAGAATATATAGTCTTGATTATGATGATGGTTTTTTTTAAATCAAATAAAAAAAGACTGTGTAATTTTAGATTACAGTTATTGCAATTAAAATGTACTGTCCCACACTGTCCTCCTCAGAAAACCTTTCAAGACTAAGTGCATGTTAAGATGAAAGGACAGGGATTTTCAACACCCAGATCACTGCAGTGCTTGGAATTGTTTTGACTGCATGAGAGCTACAGGCAGGACCTACTGAGATAATGGCCTGTTGTTCCGTTTTTACTGAAATATTTCATTTTTAATGTATAAACTTTATCGTGAACAACATAACTAATTAGCCTAATTTTTATACTTCGCATTTTCCCTCTAACGAGTCATTTGATGCAAATTGCGTCTCCTGCATAAAAGTCAGAGAGTCAAAAATACGTAGACTGTATGTGAATGAGTGTGTGTGTGTGTGTGTGTGTGTGTGTGGGGGGGGGTTATAACGCATGTGTCTGCAAAAAGGCGAGTGAATGAGAGCAGAAGCAAGATGGTGAGATGGTGTGCACCATGCAACACAGCCTCCTGCTTTAATTCTTCACGCACATCCACAACACTGGTCAAACGTTACTGCATGTACAGATGGAGCGGCTCGTCCTCGCCTCGGCAGTGACGTTGGAGTCAAAAAAACAAACGTCCACGGTATGAATCGGTGGTGTAAGGGGAGGGGGTATCCTGTTGATTCTGCATGCCGAGCGTTCAGAGGAGCACCTCCGTAGGAACAAGGGCTCAGATAAGAGAACCTGGTTGCACAAGCTACAGTTAATGGCGTTTCTCTCGGGGTTTGTTTGTAGATAGGACGGTTCCGGGTTTTTTCAGTAGTATTTTTTTTTCTTTTAAACGCCGATTTAAGACCTCGGTGTTTGCGTGTGTGCGCGTGTGTGTGCGTGTGTGTGCGTATGTGGGGAAACCCTGCGCTCCATTTCGCAGCTTTTTTCGCTCCTCTTCTTTGTCACAGAAGAGCAGGTCGTGATATTTTTTTTTTGTTGTTGCTATTGGTGTACAACATAACGGGATTCATGGTGGAAGCGCCTCCTTTCATCAATGTGCGTTGATGTAGCAGAAAACGTGGAGGAGATAAGGTGGGTTAAAAGCGTTGTTTTAAAACACTGTGGAGGCTTTGCAGAGATGGACAGGCACAGAGGCTGATTCTTGGTGTTTATAGAAGGGCTCTTTGTCGTGTGGCATGTGAGTGACTTTAGACAGCATCAATAGTTGGATGTTTTCATTGATATCCAATTGATGATCACCTTGAAGCCTGAGCAGCTCCCACGGTCCATTGTCTTGTTATACAGTATAGCCTCGCGTTCACACCAAACGCTGCCGTTGTGTTATGAAAGGAAAATGTAATTGTGATGAACATTTCTCTCTCTCCTCACAGAGCCCTTATCTCGGCATCAGGAGCCTCTGGTAAGGATTTCATTGAGGACTTTGGGAAATTAAAAGGATTTCGCTTCTCATCTAAATCGGGAATTACACATCCAAACTGGGATCTATGAGCGGAAAAGTGGCGAAGCCTAAAGAAGACAAGGATGCTTCCAAGGGTAAGAAGCGATCCTTGCCTCGTGCAGACTGCTTTAACCCCAAATCACAGTTTAAAAAAAAACTCGAACACGCACCCTATTCATTCCCTGCATGGTGCTCAAATCACCCTTTGAGGTTAAGACTGAAAACAGTAGCAGCCATTGGATGGTGAGCCATCCCCCAGCACGGTGCATGTGGATGTTGCTGTTTGAGATCTGAGCAGTTGCTACTGTAGGGCCTATATACTGCACGATGTGTTGGTTTGAGATCACATGCTTTACTTGCATTGACTAACTAGACAAAGCGACTGATCGTTATGTTGCAGACCCGTGGGCTACAGTGGCACAGAAATTGCGCACAAAAAATAATGTGTGACAGGAAAAGTGAACATAATAACGCTGGAGCGATCGCAGCAGTAGAATAACGTGTCACTGGCATCCTGTTGAAATGTCCCTTTGTGTGTTTCTCGCTCGCACCTTATCTGCATATACTGAGCCGCATATTCTCATCACAGCTGTCCAATTATGAAGCTCGGAACCTCACTCCGTCGTGTGAAAATCTGGGTCTTTACCTCTCTGGGTAAAAAAGGAAGTAAACCGCCTTTCCATTGCCATGGAGACAGAGTGGAAACAGGGTTGCCAGAGAAACGTTATGGTCCTAATCATTGTTGATGCGCACGACACTTTACGCACCGGCACACAGACATCAGTGCACCTTTTGTCTTGGTGCTCGGCATTAGAAGACAAAATGAATGCATGAATAATTAAATAAATAAATCATGTGGTGGTCGAGAACGATGCAGTTTTATTGCGTCAGTAAATTTGTTTCCAGACCCACAGGCGACGTCTGCAACCTCAAAAACCGTGTTCTGTTGTCTTCGTCGCCTTTATTGGAACCGGGATTCACGACTCTCTATTGCCTGCAGATATTTTTATGGTCAATACGACAACACGACTTTCCTATGTGTAATGCAATAACAACCTGCATTTAAACTGTGGCAGCCTGCCTACCGCAGCCTTACCGTTTATTTACAGTGCAGCAATTCAAATTCATCTCCTTGTTGTCAGGCCCCGGCTCTGTTTAAGTTGCTCAGGACAAATCGATACATCTAATTGTCTTATTTTTGGCAGCACTGTCACAGGTGATGACTCGGTCAGTGCCTGTTACTGTAAGTGGTACATGCAGCAGTGATGGCATGACAGACTTAGAATAAACACAGCCTGTGTGCAGAAACTTTTCTGTAGTTGTACTTTATGTTTCTTTCATTTATACCTGCAGCCTTACAATTTGCGGTCCTCCAAAGCAGCTCATAGACTAATTATTGACCATTTAACCTGATTATTTGGAAAATGCTTTTTAGAAGTCTACCTTTGCAGGGAATGGAGACGCTAATAGCCAAAAAGCACATCTTTCTTTGTATGTGATTAATTGTTTTGTACATGGCAAATGACAAATAATAAAAACAAACATCAACAACAACAATTAACTTATGATGCTAAAGCAAAATTAAACACCCCAGGATAGAATGGCAGGTTTTGCTGACAATACAGACAAGCTGAAAAGTATTGATTTCTGGATTAACCTCTGCAGTAACTTCCCCGCTTATCTCCCTCTGGAAATCAATGGCACGTGTGAGTGGCTGACTCATTTAAGCTCTAGGGCTGCACCATATCCAAAACTCTCGCATGAGATGAAAACATCTTCACCTCAACTGAGAACAAACATCAACAAAACCCGTTTGATGCACAGCTGAAAGCCAAAAGCTATCCTGGCTCTGCTGCCTTCCAATTTTAGTAAAAAAAAAAAAAAAAAAACCAAAACAAATCAAGAAAAAAAGAAAACAGAAATTGTGGTTCACTATCTGCATCACTGAGAGGTTCATTTTGTGCCAACTGCCCCCACCAGTGACTCGAATAGCAGGGAATTGTGCAGGGAATATCAGCACTGACCCTGCCAATGTTGGCAACCACCTGTCCCACAAATTATTTCAGCGAAACAGTCCATTAAATTCAGGAACCACCTGCCATCTCCACAGCTTTGTTTCTGCAAGCTGTTGGCCTACAGAAGCTTCTGACTTCCCTGCCCTTTTCAGAACATAAATGATAATCACATTGCCTTTCATTTACCTTCTTCACTTTGACAAAAATAGTTTTTTGGACTCAGTCTGGAGTGTCACATTTATCTGCAAGATTAGATAGGAATGCATTTATTAATTGTTATTGGTTATTAGTTTTGTGGCTACTTGTTAATCAGGCTTTCAGTTTCAATTACCTCATATCAACTTAAACCATCTAAAGATATTAGCTGATTCATCATTCTCCATACTTACAGTATATCTTGGAATTTGAATTATAGGCTTGGAAATCTCTGAAAACCCATGTGTGTGTTAGTTTAAAAATGTTATAGGGAGAAGCAGAATAGATATTGGATTGATGGATGGAAATAAAAGTCTTTCCTCCAAATAAAACTTTATATTAATATATTTACTCTGTGTTGGTCCCAACAGTGATCATACAGAAAAAGATGTGCCATTAAAACTGTGCAGCTCAGTGACAAAGTCACTTTTTGTCATTCCAGTATTATGTGCGGCTGGCAAATGTCAGTTTTGTGGCGGTAATCTGTTTTGCAGCTTAGTGGAAAAGGCCATAATTCATCCTGTGGCATTACATGTGAAAACAGAAAGTCTGCAGTGGCAAAGGGAAAGGGCAGAAGGAGGTAGTGTGCATCGGAGCTCCAGTATCAACACCAGTGAATCACACTGTTAGTTTCCCCCCGTCCTTGTGAAGCTAAGTTGTCTAGACAAAGTGACGTGTCACAGCATGACATGCACACACTCGCAACTTCACAACTTTCCAGAGACTGAAACTTTATGAACTGTTCATATCCATTAACATTGCTGCAGTTATGCACTGTGCATCAGCTATGCAGATATTTTCAACCTCACTGTTGTTATACAACCCAATCTATCACTCTCCATCACAGTTTACATTTTCAGCTTCAGAAAATCAACACATGTAGTTGCAGATTATAAATATATAACATTCACATGGGCAATGAACTGTTGACTGCACTTCTGCCTCTCTCCTCAGACTTCCCCCTTTGGCCTCAAACTGCAGGTCCATGCTGAGCAGAATTCATGCTCTTGCATATTTGCAGGGCAAATTATTTTAGCGTGAGGCCATGGCCACAACCACAGAAGTTAATCAATAGATACACAGAGAGGAGTTTAGAGCTGCTTCATTAATCACAATGCAGGCAGCTCAGTCCTCCTCAACACTGATACCTGCTCTAATCTCATCTGCAAAACCGCTCGCTGTCTACAGTGTCATTAAGATCTTTTGATCTAATGACTGGCCCTTTTGAATAGAGTGCAGTCAGGGGAGGATTCGGCCATTGTTTAATTATCATGACATCACATTTAGATGTAGTCGGTATCTTCACTGACATGTTTCATTGTCTTCTCGACTGAATGTTTGAAAAATAAGCCATTTTTTGGTTTTTGCTTTGATCGGCTATTAATGTATGCATACTACTAAAGCACATATTCTCTTTCTCTTTAATTCAGTCAAAGCAGGTCATTTTCTTCAGAAAGTAAAGCTCATTCCCTTCTATATTCCCTACAATATAACAAACACACATACACATACACACACACACACACCATCAATTTGGCATACACTGTAGTTTGTAAGGACAGATAAAAGTATTTGTGGTGTCAGGATGGTGTAGTTGTTCCCTGTCAGACGCTTTCCTGGTACTGACGCAGATCCAGCCACGCTTGCCGGAGGAAACTGGCTCGCCTCGCATCAGAGATCTGCCACTCTCCATCGCCAACTTGCGCGCTGATCACTGTTTGGTACTGTTGAGAGCCCGTCTCCTCTATTCCTCTGTCAGCTTGGGATTCTGACGTGGGGTGTCCTGCGATTGCCTTCTGGTTTCCGGTCTGTTTGTGTTTCGTGTGTTTTGTCTCTGGGATTTTGTACAATTTGTTTCATCAAGAGGAAAGTTGTGTTCTCTTAAGTATGCCAACAACAGTGAGAGTTGGAGTTGGTTGTGTCAGAGTTTGAAGTGGTATATTATTCATCAATTGGTGGTGGAATGTATCTGCAACATATAGGAAAAAGGAGAGGAAAAAGCACATTTGTCATCTTATTCATTTCTCTTTGCACTCACTGTTCACTTTGTAATGGAACAGCCCTGTCTCTATGCTCATCTCTGCCAGAAGTATTCCACCCCTAAAATCTCTGAATACCTGGCTGTTCTGATGCATTAGTCTGCTTGCTGCTGGTAATCCACAAAGCTGCATGCCTTCTAAGGTGAATGGCTTTGTGAGCTGTCCCCTCAGTTCACAGAGCAACATGCCTCCTTCTGGCAGAGCCAGTGAAGACATGTCTCTGGTATCCCTACATTTCTTTCTCTTTTTTCGTACTCATCTAACCCCAGGTTTCTGTTGATCTGTGTCATTCTTAGTCAACTTTTGTTTCCTTTTAAATTCTTATAGTCCTCCTGATAGACATGAAGTCGGTCACGTCATTTGGCTTCCTCTCCAAATATTGTCACTCAGAGGGACTGAAGGGTTTTAATCCTCATTAACAAAATGGCCATGAATGTTAAAACATCTGGCTCTCTGCTGAATCTCGCTAAACACAGAAATATACCAATGCAGTAGCAGATGCAGTTATATGGTTTACTGGAATCTCACATAAACCACATTTTTCTACATTAGTGACACTGTCGCTGCGAGGGATAAGCATGAGTACGAAGTGGACAGTGTTCTACATTTTTATATCATGTTGGTTGGAAGTACAGTGTTGGACTGGACGTTACTGGAGCCAAATAGTTATTTAGTGCTACAATAAAATCGCTTATGGCCTGCTTCAGATTAGTCTGTGATCTACTGATGTTAAACATGGTTCATGAGAGTAATCTAATTTCTACAACCGAATTCTTTCATCAAAATAATGGTATAAATCAGAACTCTGACAAATAGGTGTGGGATTATCTACTACCTGTGGTTCTGGATTACTGCAATTTTACTTTCAGAAATGCACTCCATGCTACAGCAGTTAATCCCATCTAAAGATAATCCTGTGTAATTGTGGTTATGTGTGTCAAACTGCCCTAATAACAATAAATGATGTCTCTCCACGGGGCCAGAACACTGAAACATTTTATGATGTGTTTTTCCACTGCATATTTAACTTAATGATGTCACATGAATCATAAGGCATCAGCCATATGGGACCCACTAACCCTTTCCTATAAATGCTAAAACCTAGAAGCCTAGTTGATGTTAGCAATCTTCTTCTTGGTGCACAGCCTTAATAGGACTAAGAAGTGGGGGACATGACAGTTTTTCCTCTAGCTTATTATCTGCTAAACTGGACAAGGTGACATCAGCAGAAAATTGTCCTCAAGTGCGTCTTTATCTGCTCTGCTCTTTACTGCTGCCCTGAAGAGAGCACACATTAATGTCACTGTATAGTTTCTTTTTTTCACGCTCATACAGAGGAGATACAAATGGCAGAATCAATTCATCCCCATATATACCATTGCCAGGCGTGTGACAATCCACCTCAGAGTGCTAATGGGCTCACCGTAGATCAAATGCTGTTAGCCCTTCTGAGATGAAGGAAAGAGCTCATCTGTTCAGCTGAGCATGTGGCAGCACTGACTCATTTGTCTGCAAGCCTTCACACCACCCTCAGCTCAATTTCACTGTGTACAGTATGTGCCACCAGCAGTTCTGCAGGAGCTATATACCGCAGATGTCTTCTACATTTATTTAGGAATGAAAGAAAGAAGGTCCTTTTTGAATTTCATCATGTTTGCATAAGACGAAAACATAGTAAAAACTAAAAAGAAGCAAAAGCCAGACTTAAGGGTCAGCATACTGTAGTTTTCAGTTTTTCATGCACAGGTACATTATAAATATGACTACAACAGACCTTGTATAAAACTGTTGAGAACTCTTGTAGATTTTGAGGGCACAAAGAGGTCACAGAAGCAATCACAGTATCCCAAGGCTACTGTAGAAGCCTTGAGTTGTTGTCATCCATACAACTTGCATGGAGCCTTGAGAAGACAGCTTAAAATTGTGTCGTGTTCAAAGGTTTTATGGCCATGCTGGATCCTATATTTTAAATCACGTCCAGGATTAATAGTTGCTCTGGACATGAACTAATTAAAGTTGGTGAAAATTATAAAGGGGATTAAGGCGAGGTAAGAAAAGGAGGCGATAAGGCTAGACAAGTTGTAATAAACAGGAGTTATAAACTGAAATATTTCAGGCCAGGGAAAAAGGGTTGAACTGGCCAGCAGGCCCCTGTAGCCCTTATGGTTAAGGCAAATGATTGCCTCTCGTCTGAGCAGAATGGATATTAATGATTAGATTGGCAGCTTCTTAATCTGAGCAAGGCTGTGGTCTCAGTCTGATGATTTACCAGGAAGACACCAGAATGGCAGACCAGCGTCTCCTTTGCACACATGCAGTTGTAGTTAACATAATAGTTAACAGGATTACCTGTGTTGTCCTCTCCTCCATTCCTGCAGCTCATTTCGAAGGCAAGTTAGGAACAGGGCCTTACTTCAGCATGCATCAGTGTTCCACCTCAACAGGACTCACTGCTAATGAGAAGAGATACTAGTGTGAAAAGCAGAAGCTGAGGTCCTGAACTGGCCTGATGAACTGGTCAACTGGGGAAGATAAAGGTATTGCCTTAGGAGGGTGGCACCGGCTCTATGATGCCTGATCCATTATTTGTCCGAAGTATGTCACATGTCAAAAATGCCCGACCTTGCTTTTCTGAAATCCTGGAATCTGTTTCTTAATGCACAGCATTGTGTGTAAGTTGTGTGTGGCAGCGGGTACAAATAGCAGCCAGCAGTTTGAGCAGGGTGGGTTCAGATTTAAAGACATTGTCGTTCTGCCTTTATTTTAACAAGTTTGAGCTGGTGTATCGTGTCTCTAAAGTGCTGGTGTTGGCTCAAAACTGCATTTGTATTTTAGAATTTTGTTTGTGTTGTTTATTACAGTATATAAAACACATTGGGACAGCGTACAAAACATTATAGGAAAGTGCTGAACGAAAGCTATGATGTAAATTACATTTTCTTAAAGCAAAGCTATTTATTTTTCAGACACACAGTTTTATGTATAAACTGGAATTTCTTGGACCAGCATTCCTGGACACCTGCCACTGCAATTTCATCTGTAAATTACATTCATATGCAACTATTTTGTGTTAAATCATAAGAATGGAAATGTTGGCCAGAAATGTTTGTGTTGAATGAATTTGCTTTTCGCTAATTAAGTGCATTTTAATCCTTCAGTGCAAATGGAGGGAGTAGTGTGGTGTTTCTATGTGCTGGCGATGGTGATGCTTTTTCAGGTTGGCTGTCCATACATCCCATTCTTGTGAAATTGATATCTTAGTAATGCCTGGGGGAATTTATTCAGTCTTGGCTCTCAGAGTCAGGGAGGAAATGATTAGATTTTAGTGGTCAGAAGTCAAGGTCGTAAAACAAAACACATATTTTGGCCATAAATCAAGAATTCACATGCTAATAATGACAAAATACACTTAATACAATTTATCAAATCCCTTCAAGTCTTCATTGCATACATTACATGAGTATGAAAGACATCAATGGGACACTTACAGTGAACATTTCGCAGCAACATTAAACTGCCCCTGAAAGGTTTTTGATCATGCACGTGAAAGTTATGTTCTATGTTAGGCTTAGAGTTGCTATGCGACTGGTTGGTGAGGATGGTGGATGAGAAGATGTAGCCGGTGTACGGCAGGGGCAGGAAGTGTGAGGAAGAGAAAACCATTTTCAATATTGCTCATTAATTAAGGTTTTGACTGACCCTGCTACCTTCAGCAAGCTGCCTTGCACTCTGGAGGTTAATGCTCTTTGACCATATTGATCTCCTGGTCAGTCACTCAAAGTAGCAATTGGTGTGCGCACAGTCTCTCTGAAAGTGAAGGCTGAGGATGTAAGAGTGTGTGTTTGCACTCTCAGGTGTCTTGACTGATGGAGAGGGGGGGATAATGCAGCCTAAACATTGGTGTGGTTTAGGTCTGTAATGAGGAAAGCCACAATCCCTGACACCTTCAGAGACAGCTGAAAGACTATTATCACTAATGCATAGATACTGAGAAGGGGACAAAAGTCACACCTGAGTCACATATACATGCTGTAAAGATTCACATCTTTGGGCCATGTTTAATGTCTGGGATGACTGGAGTTCTTAGTATTGGCTTTTCTTGAGCTGGAACATGAGAGATGATATATAGCAGAATGCCATTAGTACCACTCCTCAGAGAAAGCTCATTTATTCAGCACTGATGAGAACAGAGAATGGATCAGCAATACATTTGCAGCAAAAACATTAAACAGCGAGAGGAAGATCAAAGAAATTCAGATAAAATGGTGGACGGTTAAAGTCACATCAAACTGACATAGTAAATGTCAAAGTCTCTGATGAAATGTTGGTGTGTGCGTTTGTGTGCTCACATGAGTAATTTTTTAGCACTTGTTGTGTGAAAATGATGAAGTGAGGACTAAATGTGAGTGGGTCCTCTGTTTTAAGGATCTGAGAAAGAATGCAGAACAAAGATATTGTTAAGATGACTGCTAAATATAGCAGCAATCCTTCACTGGTCCCTGAAGCCAATTTTACACAGTCTGGAGCAGTGAACATCATGGCTGCGCCTGCCTCCTTCTCATCAGGGAGACATCATTTACATAATGAGACGCTGCCACGGCAACAAAACCCCAATAAGCTTGGGAGTCGTCAGTCATTGGGGGTGGATACCATGGTGCCTTTCCTAACATGTGCTCTTGATGCACTGGGTGCTGTGGTGCTGCGAACACTACTCACACACACGAACACCCAAGAGAGTCCGTATGGAGAGACTCACTTGATTATAGAATAAAGGGTGGGAAGGCAACAGTAAATGAAGGGTCCTCTGGGGTGGCGTTGGTGGATGGGATGGAAGTGGGGCGTTGTGTGTTTGTACGTGTGCGAACGTGTTGGTGTGAACGTTACATAGACATTTTTGTGCTTTGCTGTTTGTATGGTTTCAAACCTGATGTACGATGTGGAGCAAAAAATAGCTGGTCTTACAGTTGGTCTTTAACTTTAAGTATACTGTAGACTGTATGCTATTCAGTGGGTTCTGCCTTTAACATGATCAAGTATTATAACAGATTTTTTTTTAATGGACCCATCTCCCCTGTGTCACATTTAACTTTTCCCCAGATTGAACAAAACCATTGAAAAATCTGGAAATCTTTAGCTGTGTCTGTAGGAAAGGGTTCATAATGGTTGAAGACATACACTGGTGCTGTACACAAACCCCAAGTAAACCGCCCAGGTATTAGACCTTTAGTGAGACCACAGTGTGATTCATTTTCCTACCTGACAAACTTTTCCTTTTGTTTTGTCAGATGTCATCAGGGATTCTCTTTGTTGAATGATCACATCATTTTCAGTGTAATTAGAGGAGACAAGTCTCTGCCTACACTGCAGTACAGAGAGAGGAAGACAAAGAGACGGAGAGAGAGAGAGAGAGCAAAAGGACAAAGAGAGGGAGAGAGAGAGATGGCAGTCAGTGATCTAACAGTAATCCATAACAGCAGAACTGACTATCATACAGAAGATAAAGGGTGCTATGGGCGACATGAAAAGGTTACATGCAATAATGACTAAATGCTTCAGCTTTGCTTAAAGGTTACGGGGGAAAATTAGGACATGGACAATGATGAACTGCTTCAGTTCCTTCACTTACTGTGGTTCCTTTACTGCTACCTTCAATAGTCATTGTAAGTGTTGCATCTTGTTTCCCAGTATTGCGTTGTATTGTGTTCCGCTCTTCAGCAGGTAGCCTACGTTATATTACAAAGGAGCAGATGAGCTTCAGCACAGCACCTCTAAATAAACAACTGCTTCATGCTGCATAGTCATAAGAATACAATCCTTGTCTTCCGGACCATTATTCCATGTCCCCATGTTTGGTGTGCTGTTCAATCCCCTATTGTATTCTTTATATCTCTGTTTTTTCCTCAAATCTTTTTTCACTATTAATAGCAAAAGGACCTTTGTATCACAGCAATCTTTAAAACACATCTGACAGTGAAGGAAATACAACTTCCGTCCAAGCTTGCTTTTATTTCACATGATGGTCTGTGTGTCTGTCTGTCTATTTGTGAGTGTAAGTATCTGTGTTTTCCTGATGGTGCATGGAAGGCATCTGGTGTTTATTGATTGAACCCAGATTTGTTTTTTTCCTTTCCTGTTCCTGTATTTGTTGTTTTCGGCAGTTTTATACAAGTGGGCATTGAAAATCTGGATTTGAGATGGTCACCCTTGACTTTGGGAAATTGTGATGGGCTCTTTTTCACTACTTTCAAACATTTTTTATATTGATTTATCAATGGATAATGGAAATAGGTTAAAAAAGGTTAGCTTCATCAACAAAATATGTCTGTATCGCTACAAAAAACTAAGAAACAGTAGAAACAGCTAGCCCTCACAATAGCTGCTCCACCGTAAGTGCTATAGGTGAGTTTGCCACCTGTATGCTGCCCTTCTCTTCCCCCAAACATTTTTTTTCTTTCCTTTCCCTTCCTCTGAGCCAGAGTTGAACCTTCACTGACCAGACAGAACATAGGAGGGGGGACGCTCTGCTGTCTGATCTGCAGCAGAGCGTGGTTTCTGGTCTACAATGTAACAAGCTCACACTGGAGCATGAATAATTTAGGAAATGTGAACATCTATAGACAGTAACAAATACTCAGATATTTTATAGTATAATTATAGTATAGCAGTTACCCTCATGCGCACCAGTGAAAACATGCACAGGCCCGTGAGCTCATTAAGAATGGTTTCTTGATATCAGGAGTTAAACAGCCTTGCCAATCTGAACATCATTACTTATACACATCCATGCTGCTTGCATCTGTTTTATGGGATAATTTTACATATTGTGTAAGTGTGTCTGCAAAGACACTGCATTTGGGCCCTGTGGACATTTTTTTTGGTGGAATGAACAGAATGTGTTGTTAACACTGTGGAGACAGACCTCACACTTTCGCTAAAATCAGCAATGGTGCCCATTGAAAAATAAAAAACAACACTTGCATGATATGACTCCTTAGGTTTAAAACACAGTGAAAAAGAGTAGAAAATAATATTTTTGTTTGTCAGGTCACTGAACTTCATTGCATATTTTCTTTATTTTCTTGTTTAATCCTAAGGAGAAGAAAAAAAAATGAAACTGGCTGCAAAACAACACCAACGCAGAGGCTCAGTGGATTGAGAAATATTAGCACAAAAGCATGAGCATTGATTTTTCATTGTCAAATTAATCAATTCTTTGTTTTTATTTATTCATTCATGGATTCTGAGGATGGCTCAGGAGAACACAGCGCAGGGACCAGGGGATTCAGGAACTGCTGAAACATAACACTTACAATACACTACTCTATAAATGCATAGTATCCATCAGCTAAATGCACTGGGGGAACTGTTTATATTATATGCGTGTGCGTATGTGTTTATGTGAGTGGGTGGGTGCTCAGTGCTGCATGTTGCAAAGCTCTGAGGGACAGATGGCTGCTCAGTCTCAATGTTAGTTGGTCTACCGGTCTCTTGTCCTTGGCTATGGGTCTCTATCCTGTCTTGGCCGTGGCATCACAGTAATACCCACCCTCCCATACAGTGTGTACACACACACACACACACACACACACACACACAAGCATGGATACATTTGGAAGTATCTGGGGTAGCTTCTACCCTGCAGGCTAACCAAGCTGCCTACTCTGCGATAACCACTAACCCTGCTGCTGCAAGTGACCTGACCCACGCTGGAATCCAAACCAACACACTAATCGCTATGACAGGCCACTGGCTCAGCAGGTTTTCATTAAATTTAATGGCACCACATTACTGTACAAGCAGAAGAAAGCTTATGGAATTTCATCAGTATTTAAAGTTGATCAGGTACTAAATTCAAATGTGAATGAAAACACTTGATTTTAAAGGGATGTGTAAACTATCATAAGTCTGTTGCTAAAATGTGAATTGAACCTAAAATATCCATATTATGACTGCAGTCATCATTATGTATCATAGTGCATACTGTTGGAATAGTACAGTATATGGATTTTGTTTTGTGAATTATTATGCAAAGTCAATTTCATTATTTTAGATATTCTCAGCTCCTATTTTTTAAATTTTTGATCATATCCTATATTCTTTTCTCATGTGCAGCCAAACTGTGGCCTTTGTTAATTTAGGCAGCATCTCTCCTTCATAAATACTCTTCTGAATTTGCTGTTCTCACATAAAGTCAGACCAGTTAACTGCATTGAAAGACAGTCTCAGTCCATGATTGCATGATTAGCTTTACTTCAAAAATCAGGCACTAACTACCAGCACAAACTGAAATTTGACCACTGTAAATTTGATGCTAGTGATTCACAATGCACAGTGTGGAGACTGTGGAGTGATAAAAACAGGTTAATACATCCCCAGCTTGGGGTGGATTTGATGTTTGTGCTCCAGCTCTGCTCATCCTGCTCTGAATAAAAGCCAGGCAGGCTGGGTATACGTCTGCATGTGTGTGCAGGCGTGCAGGGGGAAAGGGGTTTTAATTCAATCACTTCTGTTTTTCTTTAAACAGATGAAAGGCTGGGGACACACAGCCCTTTTTCTCTCTTTGCTCCTTACCGTCTGAGCAGGAACACATGCACAAACGTGCACATGCACAAAGCAGATATGGTTTGTCACTGCAGGTGCATCCATCAAAGTTTCTAAGATTAACAGTGAAATGCAGGAGCAATATACACAAGTGTTTGTGTTTGCATCTGTAAGTCCAGGTGTACTGGCATTCAAACAGAGAGGAAACGAGAGAAAGAGTGATGCGCGCTCATGTGTGTGTCGAGCTCCAGGCTAGGTTTACTATCTGGTGTTTACAGAGAGCCTGATCAGAGGGGATTACAATTACACAGAAACTGCTTAAGACAGCTGCTTTACTCAGCTTTATCAAACCACCCACGCTGACACCTAACAACACATACACACACACACAACAAGCGGCAAAGGGGAAATCTACAACCTTCCTGGTATTTACGAGCACTTACCAACAGGCGACTAACCGGGGTGTTCGTCATTTACTGACATTTCTTCATGGATTACTGGCATCCAGATATTTCTAACAGCTGTGGCAAAACGTCTCATATTATAGATTCTTGTAAGTGTTCACAAACTTTAGACCTTAATATAGTATCTCTATGACAAGCCCATCAATTAGGCATCTAAAGTTGGATTGACTGTATACTTGACTCAAAGGGTTAACAGGACTCCCACCATAGATGTCTGTGGCATAGGGTTTGATTTATATTTCCACATCTGCTGTGTAATAACTGTGTTTATGTTCTTTCATTCCCAGAAATAGAGAGCAGGAGTTACAAAACAGTAGCAAGCTGATCAATCACAAATCTTGCATGCAAATCGCCATATCTGCTGTAGCAATGTGTAGTTACGTTTTTGAGTAGGTACATGTAGGCTTTGACATAACTATGGCAGCTGTATGCATACAATATGCTTTGTCGCTATACCTTAATCCCTTAACTCACAACTCTAAACCAGTTTAAGTAGGTTAAAACAAGCTCGACGCAAAATGTGTTTTCATTCTTTGGCAGCATCAGCAAAAATCTAAATTTAATAGTTATTCTGATGCACCAGTTTGGTCTAAAAAGCAATGAAGCATTTATTTGTCCTGTGAGAAACATGAAATTTTTTGGTTTCAACACACTTGAAGCAAATCAAGAATGCTGCTTTTGATCTGACACATAAGGAAACTATGTTTAAACCACAGGCCAAACCACTGGAGAAAAGGTTGTGTTATAATGAGGCATAGCTGGATTAAACTGCATCAGCGGGGCTTCAGGTTGTCCCAGCAACTATCCTTAACACACTATCGAAAATTTAATCCTTGACACGTGGAGCAAGGCAGGAGCCAAAAGCCGCGATATTTATTGATATCATGTGCTAGTGGACTGCAGCGATGGGGAGGGGATAGTGTGAGGTGAAGGAAAGCACCAGTTGTTGATGATCCCCGTGTGAAAACACTTCTGTAACTGAAAACCACTTGTTCCCCAACCACAGTCTTCCAGAAGAGTCTCCACTGCAAGGCCTGCAGGGGAGCAGCTGGAGAGCCAGGCCGAAATGCTCCGACTGCATTACCTCCACCATGGAGGTTATGTTTTCCTTGCTGTTTGTCTGTCTGTTAGCAGGATTAAGCAAAAACCAATTGAACCAATTTCCTCGAAAGCTGGTAGAGGGGGGGGGGCATGGGTGACCCCCGCCCCATAATAAAATAAAAAAGTAATATTTACTGCATGCCAGGCGCATATGCTGTGTTCATACTTCGTTTTTCTGTATGATTTCATTGATATTATTCATCAATCCACTCATTGATTGCTGATGGCTGAACGGGTAGCTTGCAACCCCTTCCACCTGTCCCGAGAGATTATTGTGTTCCGACCCATTAAATGGTCCCCCCAGCTGGGTGTTTGTGTTCCTGTGTATTTGAACAGCCACCTCCAATGAGCAGAAGCCAAAGCAACAAAACACAAAACTGCCCCACAATGTTGCAGATAATTACCATGACAACACCCACAGTTTGAACAGAGAAGTGAGATAAAACAGCTTAAGTAGAAACACTGCAATGTCACAGACATCTAATAAAATGAGGTAGTTTTTCCCCACGGGATGTGGGCTATTAAGTATGGTCGATATTTGTTTAATGAGGAACAGTTGTAACAATAAAGCATTAATTGCTACATCATAGTTATCTGCTCTGATGCCGACATTGTTGAGTAGATTGTGAGTGGGCTTCACCTGCCACTTAGTGCCTGAGTTGATTCTCATCAAAATGCAGCCCCACATCATCCAAAACAAGCAGCTGTGAATTAGTATGCATGCGAGGACCTATATCCTGTCAGTGTTAGGAAAATGTGTATATTCTTGCATATACATAATAACTTTGCACTGTTGTCCCAGGCAAACAAGTCATAGATGTCCTTCAAAAAACATAAAGAAATAAAAGACACTTTTCTCTACAGCTCCTTGGCATATGTGATCGTTGTGTATGTGCAAGCAAAGGGTGATTTGCAGCAAGCAAGCCTGGTTTCACTGCAAAGTGCATTTGTGCTATATATTAGGTGCAATAGTTTAGGAATTTAATTATTCCTTTTCTTAAAAATGGTTCCACAAGCAAACAGATTAGAAACTGAAACTAAAAATACTGAAAAGTCTCGCTGCATCCTCTCATGGTAATATCAGTGCCCAGTCTAAAAAAAGATGCACTTTACTATAAAATGATATGAAGTATCCTTGCAGCCAAATGACTTGTTCTTGTACTTTCATAGGTCAATTGGACTAACAGTGCTACACTTTTGTTTCAACACAAAGTCGAGCAGCATACTGGAAACAACACCACACCACTGCACTAGACTGCTGGAAATGACATTAAGAGAGAAACAGCATCTAACCCTTTCATGTCATTTGGGTTGTATTGCTCCAGGGCCAGATGCCCGGCTCGGCTGAGATGAAGAGATATTAAGACTAAACCGGACATCCTGAGTGCTTTATAACATTACAGCAGTCATATAATAGGACTGCAGCATTTGAAAACCTGCAGTGTGGCTCACATCACATGTGATGATCAATAGCAGCATTGCTTGTCTTGAATGACAGAATTCATCCCTTTAACTAACTTTTTGATCACAGCCCACCAACGCTCCAAATGACATGTTTGACTCTTGAAATAAATGACAGAGATGACAATAGACACTTTCATATCACAGGTGTTTGCAGGCAGTCTGGGGTCATGGATCCATTACATAACTTTTTGATTGGAGGACATTGTTTTTTTGCTGCTCTCTGTGAGGTGGCGTTACGATGCAGAACAATGGAACGTAGCCAGCAAACATGAACATGCTACCCCTGGCCACAGTATGGTGGAGCTTACGACTTTACACATCATGCTCAAATACTTCACAACTGCTGTTTTCTCCTCACTCTATCAGGTTTAAATCTAATGCAGACTGGATTAGCCTTTGTCCTTCATATGACCTAATCACAAACACTCCATTATGGCTTGAGGCCATAAAACCCAGAGGGATGGTAGTTCAGCACATAAAGCACCTCTGGTCCTGTGCAATTCCCTTAACTGAACTTTTCCAGTGTAACTCTGATTACCAGGGTATGTCAAAAAGCCATTAGGGTCAAGTAGCCATTTCACATGCTGAGCTTTTTGTGCGCTGTTTTGCAATGTCAATCACTAAGGCTTTCTTCTTCTAAGGCTTAAAAGTAAAATGGTGGTAAAATTGATTGTTATCCTATCACATAACATGTAGCACATAGTAGGGTAAGCTCCACAGCAAGGTTTGATAATGTAGCTTAGCAAAACTAATCAACAAAGCAAGCAGCAGTAGTTTTCTGTGACCTTTGCGGTTGCTGGCCTGCAGTTTAGCTATCCACAGGGGATTGTGGGTAAAGCAGCAAGAGATGATGTGAGGTGTCTTTCAGGATTTCACCATTACACAAAGGAAAAGGCAGACACATATTGACAGAGACAAAGACGAGGAGACCTATAGATGTTAATACAGACAGAAACAGACAAAAACTCACACTGACACAGATTGGTGGCTTATGGAAAAAGCAGCCCTTTGGTTCATTCATATATATATATACACAGTATAAATCATATTCAAGTAAAAATCACTGTTCTATCTATTGAAACAGTACCATATATATTTGAAGAGCCTGTTATTTAGGAAGATTTAAAAATGTCATATTTCTTACAAACAAATGACACTTGGCAGTAAAAGAAGACTAAATAAAGCCTAGTGAGGCTATGTAACACCAACGACCTAATTCCTTTTCTGTCAAGTTGTAGACCCCACTTCTTTATCCCTCCACCTGTCACACCCCGCCACCCCTAGGTCTCACCCTCAAAAAGAAGATCCCATAACCAAATGATCAGGCAAATACCCTATAGGAGCAATCAGCACATCACCTCATCCATCATCATTCTCCTCATCCTCGGCATACCTTCTAGCCCGCGCCGTGCCCTGCCCCCTGACCTTTGTCGTAAACAGGTGTAATGACATGCTGTAGGAGCAAAACTGTGAACATGGCACTCCAAGGCTGAGCACATGATGACAGCTTCGCGACCAGTAAGTGCCTTAAATAAATCTGGTTCTGCTGTTCAAAAACTGACCACAACCTTGAATTTGATGACTGAAACGGATAGTAGAATTTTAACTTGTGACACCAACAGAGTGCAGAGGGACTGTGTGAGCTGATTATATCTATGGCCTTCGCAAAGTGTCAATATATAGAGAAAAGACAAAATATGGGTATTTTTGACCACATAAAGGTCACAGCTTTATGTGGTCAAAAATACTTCTTATTCAAATGTTTATATTTTCTTTACCTTTCCCTTTTTGCCCAAGGTTGGAATGAATAATTCCCCCTTCACTGCAGTGTTCTTGTCACACTCTTAAATCCCACTGTTAGACTAGGGCAAGGTGTAGACTGCCAAGTTGCTCCTCTGATACATATGGATACATATTGGATTCCTCAGTGGGTTCCCCTTCTCAAAACCCTGCCAACTTTGTTTGAGAGGGTACCTGGCCAAGCTCGATACTAAACTGCTGTGTGGATTTAACGATTTAATTTAATAAGGGCGAGAGGGTTTCAAATCTGCGCCACCAAGGCCTCAAAAAATAATTTAAAATACATATTTCTTTTAGTTTATTCAGACTGATTTTCATCTGTAAAAGAAAGGAACGTGTTTTGATAGTTTATACAAATATCTTCCTTAAACCTGTCAGTAAGACAGAAATAACAGCCAAGGACTTTGTGCAAGACAGCCATCTAGATTGGATGTGTAACTGGTATTTTCCTTTCTTGCCCATTTGTTCCACTGCTACATATCAATCTTCATGACAGAAACAGAACTAGAGAGAAGATGGATATGATCATGCCTGTAGTCTTCAACTGCAACCATGATCAATCATTCAGTATGTATTTTTCACTGCCTACTGCAGAAATTAGAGAGTTATGTGCAGGTTTGCTCTGAACACCAATCTCTGGATTCACTAACAGAGGCCAAATGGCTGCATTATTAGGTTCAGTACTTTTAAGAACCCTCGAATGTCCTTGTGCTCCTGCTTACATGCTATGTGTTTCAAATTAATTGTCAAATAATGATCAAAAGACAAAGAACAAAAAGAAAAGTCGAAAAAAGGTGGTAATATATTGTAGTCTTTTTCTTTGTAATATTCAAATGTGAATTTCCAGAAATAGCTTGTCAGCTCTATCAAGTTTAAGCTATCACTGATGAATAATTCAGCAAAAAAAACAACAAAAAAATAGGTGAAAATGAACTCATCCAAATGCTCCTCCAGTGCTGCACCAGAGGCGATAAAGATGAAAAAAAAGAGAGATACATAGTCATAAATATCCACAACTATATACAGCATCAGACACAAGCACTCAGTAGTACTCTACATATTCAGCATCACATATGCCGGTTACACACCAAGAGAGTAGGCCACTTCATGCCAATCTCCCATTTGCAGACACACATGCTGTGCACATACTTCGAATATACATAAGCTAGCCTATAGCCTACATTATGACCCAGATGGGAGAAAGGGGGGCAGGGAAGAGAGACTTTTAAACACTTTTCTCTGTCTGCTGTCTTAGTCGAAGTGTGAGGCCCTCCTTCTACAACACACTTAGTGGGGCCTTGTTGGTGTGTTTGTGTGTATGTGTGTGTGTGTGTGTGTGTGTGTGTGTGTGTGTGTGAGAGAGAGAGAGAGAGAGAGAGAGAGAGAGAGAGAGAGAGAGAGAGAGAGAGAGAGAGAGAGACATGTTAATCCCACCTCCCCTGCCACCAGCACTATGACCACCTCAGCAGCCACACCAGGCTCAGGCAGACAGCACACACTCATCAGAGTCAACTGTCCAACATGTGAGCCTGTAATATCGCAGAATGCAGGACTTCGTGGGAAATTGTCTGCTGCTTTCAAGCCTTTATAAAAAAAAATGGGCTGAGCAGCGCAGGTTTCTGGGTAGAAAGGATGCAAATTGTCACACCATGTAAATGCACAGTCCTCTCAGTCCAACTTTTGCTTTGCAAGGTTAAATTGACCAGTTTGAGCTTAAGTGGGACTGAGTAACTGGGCTAGTCTGATCTCATCTAATCTGGGCCGAGTTGTTCTGGGTCTGTCTGTTGACTGTCCCCTGCTCAGCTCTGCCAGTCTGTACCCAGAGGGCCTGTTATTTTGGGAGCTCAGCTGAGAAGAGATGACAACATCATAGACCGCTTAAGCTGCTTACATTTCCTCAAGCACTCACAGTGCACCCTGGGATCTACACCCTTGCATTGGTACTGTCACTGTTGCTCAACACGAATCGATAGCATGTGAGCATGCATTGTGTTGTGCAAAAGCATTGAGATCTAAACTCCACCAGTACGCACACAATTAGAAAAAACACAACATGTTGGCCAATATGGAGTGATTTTAGCTTATGGCTACCTGTTGAACATGTGTGGATCAAGCACAGTGCAGAACATTAGGCTGAGTTGGTAACGCCTGAAGATAAGAGAATCCCAGAAGAATACAGAGGTGTGTGTGTGTGTGTGTGTGTGTGTGTCTATGCATGTGAAAAGGGGGGTTACAGGTGATAGACACTAAGTACATAGGTAGGGAGCAGATATCTACTGTTGCTGTTTCTGTTTGTGCATTATTTCAATGTCACACTTTTAAATTTAATGTTTTCTTTTTTGTCTGTTAAGCCATGCCAGCTACACCATCACTCATTCTAAATGCCCAATATGTTGCAAACAAAGCTGTATCTTCCTACTCTTGTATCAAATGTGTCTAAATCATTGGGGAAAATCATAATAACTCATAATAAGTGACAGATAGACTAATGTATACTTTTGATAGCTTCCTGGTAGAATAAATGGTGATTGATAGTTAATAAGCATCCATATTCGCCAATCAATACATCATTACGATGCCTCCTGCCTCATTGCTCTCAGGGGTTAGTGGCACAGTTCGGGTAAAGTGTGGCAGGTCAAGAACAATGCCATGATGTCTGTGGACTGCTGCTATATCCATTGTTTAGAAAACCATTTCAGTAGTCTCTACAATATGATATTGCTATGATATGCTATACAGAGTGGAGTTAAGAGGTCAGCAGGGTTCATGGCGTGAGCTGTCAACACTGACCCGCTTGATGATGTGAGCTGATACTTTAACGACGGGCGCAGAGCGTGTAGGCCAGACAGTCTCACACTGCTCACCCTGCACTCGTACAAGCAGACAGGCCACTGCAAAAACTCTGGCCCAGGCCAGTGGAGCAACATAAAATTTGACAAGATGAAATCCGCTGTCACTGAGGGACAAAGAGGAGTAGTTGAGGGGTGTGTTGTTCCTGAGTCTGGTGTTAAGAGAGTAAGTTGGAGTGCAAGTGACAGGAGGGAAAGTAGACAGGCAGAAAGATTTAAACCCTTCCCAAAAAGGGAGTACTAATGCGCCACTAGAAGTAGTAAGAAGTGATGAAAAAAAGAAGCGAGTGGTATGAGGACAAAAAGTCTCCAGGAGTTTTCTGAGGGTTCTAGATGTGGATTTGTTACTGAAGCATCTCGAAAGAAAAATCTAAGTGATCTTAGCATTAATTATCTCCCTGTCAGCAGACTTTCACTGGAATACACTTGAGTAAGTCATTAACCTCTAACTTTAGATACTCATTTAATCATTTTCGCTGCTATGTAGGAGTTACATTTAAGGGGAGACAGACACTGAGATGAGTCGCAGGTTATCTGTGCAGACATTCATCAGCATTCAGACTGCCGCTAGCTTGGACGGCATCCTACAGCACAGCACGCTTCAAAGTAAGAGAGAGACAGAGGAAAGCAAGAGGAGCGAGAGAGGGGCAGAGGGAGACTGCATGTATGGGCCTCTGCTGTGCAAACTGGTTATACACACTTTAGCAGTCACACAGCTAACACGGCTTGAGGGGGTAAATCATCTCAAATTTACCAATCATTTCCAGTACATTCAATCCAGGAATCCTATTTTTCAAGATGCAGTTTTGCAAACATATTCTGCTGTCGTGCTTTGACTGACATCATCAGTAGTAATCTGGGAGAAGATGCTGTGCATCCACAAGAATGACAATGGGCGTGTGTAGATTATTCTGTGTGTCACTACAGTCTGTGACTTTATACACTGCAGCACATTCATGCAATCTGCATGCAAATTTGCACACACAGTTTCCTTGATGATGATTATGGGCTTGATTAAACATGCACACGCTCACACTTTCTTTCTAATAATGTCTTCAGAATAAACTAAAATTACCCGACGGCTCTCCCTCCATGTTGTGTATTAGATGACACAGAGGAGCACGGGGCCCTTCAGCAGCCCAACGCTGCCCAAGCACAGCAGATGGGAAAGCCATTAGTTCTGTACCAGCTCACACAAGCCCTGCCTCAGAGGGTTTGCTTTTACATAGTCGGGGGTATGGGTTCAAACACTGATCCTTCGCAGTAAAAGCTTGGACTTCATTTTCCAATGTTGCCTGACTCAATGCATGTAGACAGGGCAAGCAGGGCAAGCAACCTCTTGGCCCTCCCTTCAATCTTAACACTGCCAACACGGTTAGCACCAAACACTCAAACTAACAATTTACTGTATATGCTAACAACAAACATGAAAAAAATGGAAGAAAGACCATGTGCATAGACCATGTCCAAGTGTCATAATGTTTCAGGAGATTAATAAAAACAGTGGTTTTTTAGACCTATCATAGCAGAATAATAATTGGTTCTGCCAGACCTTTGACAGTATAATCATGGTGCTTAAGTCCCAGTGTGGGACTAGTAGTACCAAACACTGTGCTGGAAGAAGTAAATTATTAACTTTTTAAAGGTGTTAAGTATCCTTTTTCTTACTTCAAATTGTATTATTCTAATCACTAAGACAATGTGCAACAGCTTAGCTCTGCTTCTCCTTAAACTTCAGAGCTTTTTCATTGAAAGGAGAGTTGTGTTTGTCTAAAGCCTTCACAGGAACCTTCTGAGCACCCACACAACTGCCTGTTAACAAGCCCAAACTGCCATGATTCAGTGACGTGTATGACAGCCTCAGCACTGCCTGTTGTTGGAATATCTGCCACCATCGGGTCACTTTTCTTTCATATTTCCTGCTTTCATCTACCCCCTCAGTCAGCAGGCAGGGTACTGTGACACAACCACTCATTAGGAAGCAGCAGTGGGCAGGCGGAGATCGCTTTGCAAAGACAAACAACTTAATTAGTGGCGGCACAGCTTTAATAATTTCAGCTCAAAATAGTTCGGGAAAAACGGGTGGGAAACATAACATCGGCAGCACTGTAATTATGCCTGGACCAGATTTGGATTTCACATTTAAAGGGGAGGACACAACTATTGTGGCTAAGATTTTTAACAGCACTTTTACTGTATTGTTAATATTCTGCTGAATGTGGGGTGAACAGGCCAACAAGTGATACAGCTGTTTACATTGTAATAACATGATGTTCTTGAGCTTTCAATAATATGACATTTATCCGAGCACACACACACACACAAACACACAGAAGCCCCCAGGTCCCCTGAGCTCTCATATGTGAATTGTCCTTAAAAGCACAGGGTGTAATGCTTGAAAAAAAAAAACCAAACCCAAAAAACATGAGTGGCCACTTAGAGCACTTGTGTTTTTGATTGGTCACCATCTGCAGGGCTGAACATGATGACCCCATCGTTCATCCCAAATTCACACAGATGGTACCCCTTGGCCTATTTATGCTTATGACCGAGGGGGATTCTTGTAAAACCCTCACTCGGGATCAAAGTGAGAGGGAGGGAGAACTCTACCCCGTGTATCATTTTTAAATCCGTCAAGTGCAGTGCCTGCATAAGATGGATGGATTGAGCTCTTTTTGCTGCATCGCTCTCGGATGTCAGTTTTTATCACGGGTGGTGCCAGAAGCTTCTGCTGAGATACCCCCCCTCCTCCCTCTCTCACTCGCTCTCCCTTGATGTGTAACCGAGTAGAGTGGAGGGAGGAAATGTTAGCTAAACTTGCTTTGCCTCTGTAAGGCATTTATAAAAGATACACAGCTACATGTCTGGATGGCCTGACTGCATAATTCATGTCTTGGTGTAGTAGGGCTAAATCCTACCCCCACCCCCCTCCTCACCCCCTCTGCTGTACTCCTCAACTGTAATGGGTTCTGTGTAGTCATAAAATGCTGCAAGCCTCAACCAAATGCCCAGCTCACCAGCTCCACACACGCACGCACACACATGCACACACACATGCACACACACACACACACACACTAACCCATTTCAGAGTCAGAAACAGAGCTGCACTCAACTCAGCAACTCATTGCAGCTCTTTGTAACCAGACTGTATTTAGTCCTTTAGTTCAAACATTTCTTTGCTTAAAAGACCTCAACAACCTCACAGGTAATCCTTCAACATCAAGTGCTTCATTTAGCAATCAGTGCATCCGCTGATGTATAGAAACCAGTAACATTAAATAAATGAAATATTGTTGTGATTCAATCATCAAATCACTGAGTTTAGAAAAGAAAGGAAGCGCAACTTCACGCACACAGAAATACACACACAAGCACACGTGAGCATGTCTCCAGATGCCCTGAAGCTCCCTGGGCCGATGGACTCCCTGGGCAAGCCTGCCTACACAAATTGCAATACGTACTGTGACATTTATTGTACAAGCATATTAGATACCATGTATGTACACACACACACAATTGCTTGAATCTGTTTTGAGAAATATGAGAAGCAAGATGACCAGACAGCACAACCTCACCGTAAAGAGCCGAGCTTACACTGTTTACAGTACTCGTACTGTGGAGCTGTGACGTGGGTGTTACATGCTACACCTCTGGTTTGATTTCTGCATGGTGACAGATCTCACGGAACAGGTTGTTATTCTCATGGCACGGGCACGTCCCACAGAGGTTGTGTAATAATTGGATGGGATGACAGCTTTTGTTGCAGAGGGAGAAAGAAATATTCATAAAAGATTCATGAATACAATTCTTTTTAAAAGTCATGAGAGCAAACTAATAATTTAATACAGACATAAATCAGTCTGACTGGTTAACTGGCATTTCAGTAAAGAATGGACAAGTTACAGCCACACACACAAACAGAGAACATGAAGATGTCTTTGTCGTAGCAGTAAAATGTGTTGTAGTGAACCAACAGATAAGAGTGAGATTTGTCTGTGAAGCCATGCAGCACCATGGTGGCTGACGTGAGCTGTACTCAGTATCTGCCTCTCTCCTGATACATTCCCATCCGTGGTGGTACTGAACATTAGATCTCATGTTGGGGGGCGGAAAAGCATGAGGACAACTATTCTGGTATAACTATATCACTGTTGACTGCCACCAGCACCACCCTTCATTGTCCATGATAACCCCCTTTCTTCTGTCTGACCATTCGAGTATGTGGGTGTGCGTTGCGAGAGTGTGCTGAGCACATGATAGGTTAACAGCTGGGATGACTTGGCTGATGAGGTAGGAAATGTTAAGGCTGGGGAACAGCTGCGGGTGAACACTATCTGTCCAATGTCAGGCCACAGTACTTGGAAATTTTTTATTTATTCTTTTTATTTTTTTGAAAATGACAATGACAATTGTATTTTTGTTTGTTGTGTGGGACAGGAAGAGAATTTTCAAATTTTACCCATTTGCTGCTGAAAGGGTCATTCTATAAATGAAAAAAAACAAAAAATACAGCCTAATGTCCAAAAGTACAGCATGAATCTATATATTTATAACTCCATTTCTGATTTGTTTTCAAGTCTTTGCTTCCAATCAGCCAATTTTCAGTTTTTCATGTTGCAGTAAATGCAATTTTGTAAAAAAAATAACATATAATTTGTAATTTAAGTAATTTAATTAGTGAAGACCTTCCTGCCCATGAAATGAGTGCATGAGGGCAATTGGTCACATCTTTTTTTCTTTCTTTTTTCCGAAGCTCACGCTCATCACATGGCATAGAAGTGTAGAAATGCCTGGGTGTATTCCCAACCTGACATGAGCAAAACTACCAAGAGGTGTTTGTGTGTGTGTGTGTGTGTGTGTGCGCACGCAGATTTTGTCCCTCTTAAAATGCATCATCAGGAAACTGAGCCATCAAACACTAATCCCATATATTTGATGATTCAGATAGCATTGGCATTAGCTGTTCCTAAATCTCCTCTCTCTGAATGCCTGGATTTGAATCCTTTATGTAATCCTGCATCAAGGCCAAGCTAGTTGGGACTCTTGGGTCAATTTGAATTGACAGTGTGTTCATCACTTGTTAATAGTAGCAGAGGAGTTAGCCATAACTAGGGAATAATCTTTTTCTCTGATGGTGGGTGATTTTTTTTACTCTACTAATTCATTCGAAGAGCTGTTGTTCAATCCAATCTCTTTTTTCATTATCAGATTCTCCTCTGTTCCAATGATATCTTGCCATTTTTTACCAAATGTTATGTGATGTGTACACATGTTTATTTGTATAGAGTAAATCATTAATACGTTGAACACATAATTAAAAACACTCACAAAGCATCATGTAAAAATCATGGCTTGAGTGTAACTCCCAAGTACCTTATCAACACCTGATTGCTATTAAGTTGCTGTGAGCTCACTTCCCCTGTACATAAACTCACTTTTAATAACAGAAAGCAAGAAACATGTTTTACAATGTTTTAGCATGCTTTCTAATCCAAGTGGACAGGTGGAATAATGTTTTCTCTTAGCAAATCTTCAAAAGATATCAAGAAGGAAACCCCAAAACGTTTTATCTTAATTCTGGAGTCTTCATAATATCTTTTAGATGCTGGAGAGTTTATGAAGTGTGTTATTGGTAGTTATTAGTGTTTTATTAAATGATTTTATTGGTCTTCATCTGCCAGCTAAGATATATTACGATCTTCCAGTCAATAAACCATGAAATGGAAAGCATTTTGGAGAACATCTTTTATACAAACACATACAAAGACTAACAGTAAATGTAATTAATAAGCCAACCAATGACTACAATCTGCGTAAAGCACCCATAAGGCATAAACACAACAGAGAAATGAAAATCTGTAGAAACCTGAAGAAGATTATAACCTAATTTAGTCATTAATGAAATTGCACATGAACCACAGTGATGATGACTGTCAAAGCACGATGAGACTCACACTAATGGCATTCCAAAGTCACCTTCCTTTTCTCTGAGCCACCTATTACTCCTTCACTCCTCCTGTTTCCTTTCTCCACTACCTCTCCCTCTGCTACATTTCCTCCTCTAATGAACAGGATGCTGTAAATGAGCATTAATAAACTGCAAGAGTGTGTGGTTTTGATGCCCATCTGGGATGTGATCTGGTTGGCAGAGGGCAGAGGAAGCTGCTGCCCTCCATATCTACTCTGCCAAAGACTGTGTTTTGGGCAGACGGGCTTGGATCAACGACTTTTTTCCAGTTAAGTAATTAATAAAGATGCTTGTCACAACTTCTGAAGGCACAGTGGTGATATGATCATATGGTCCCTGCAACCAATCACATAACAAGTCAAGACTTTGAAATGAATTAAGTGATTTAATGTCTGGAATGGCTCTAATTTTTATGCAATCATTATTCTTTCTGAGCCCAACAGGGTTTTGTCATATCAGACATGAAATCTGGAAGTAGAGATTGAGCGAGCGAGAGAGAAGGATGCAGTTGCATGTTTAAATATCCATTCAACTTTTCAGCGCCTGGCAGAGCCGAGGTGTTACCAAGCACTGAGCCGGGACCTGTCTGCCCCACATGAACTTGTGACGATGGATGGGAGTGGAATGGGCTTGCACACTTAGTCAGCCGCTCAATGAGACATCAGTAAGTGTGAGGGCTGTGACAGAACAGAAGCTTTGGGGACGGTCACGGTCGTCCCTGCTAAGTAGACTGCAAAAAGCAAGTATGCTGTTCTTATTACGTAATGCCATTTATTCCACCAAGAACAGAGTGTGTACGTAATGTAGCATTCAGTGTGTTAAAACAATAAGAATTGATTTGACAGGATTTGATGCTAGTCCACAGCTCATAGGACATCACCAGATTGGTCTTTGATCACATCTGTGTGTTTTGATGTTTGGACTGAAGATTTAGTCAGTCTGGACTCTGTGTCTCTCTGAGCTGCAGGTCTCACACTGAGATCGCCTCCTGTTATAAAACTCGCTAGCAGTGTTGACAGTGTTGGTAGAGAGCTTTTTCTATTTTTTTTTCTTTGTGTGTGTTTGTGTGTGTGTGTGTGTGTGTGTGTGTGTGTTGAGCTGCTCCTAATACTGGGTCAGTGGAGGACACATTTTTGACATTTGCTGCAGTGCAGTTTTAATGGAAAATATCAAGGTTGATTACTTTTACTTTTCTGTCACTTTGTTGACTAAGGTCGTGTAGTGTGAGACTGTTTTTTTGTATGCCATATGTATGTTTTGATAAGACAGGAGCCATGGTTCCATACATCTTTCTACTCTAATACTGTATCCCAAGGTGAAGTCTTTATACCTAGAGCCTAGTACACTTGATTCATCTGCTACCAGCTGAAATTTAACTTTCAAGAAAACATTTTGAATGTGTCATTCTTTCATTTAGGCTTGTGGTAAATACTTTTTTTGGATAATATTATGATTTGACATTATGAATTGTTCAAATTTTAATCATATGAAATGAGAAACAGAAGTTTGGTAACATTATCTTTAATAACTAATAATTTTAACATCAATTCAATTGTTCCTAAGCAGCAAACTAAAAAAAAACCATATATGCTTTTACAAGCCTTTAAACAAATGTGTCATCTTTAACTTTCTACGTTCTGGAAATCAGATTGTTATTTATAGCTACTCACAGTAACAGTTACTAACACACAGTTAGATTTTGACCTGGTGTGCCCAAACCTTTTCATTCTATCATAAGTTACTTGGTGTCACTTACGGCTCAGTCTTTGTTGATCCTATTACACTCGAATGACTTCCCACAGTGTTTCGGTCTTTCAGACTGCAAAGGCCTAATGATCAGCAGGCAGTAGTATATGCTTCACAATCCTATTTGCTCTTGTCAGCTGTTAATTGCCATGAAAGGAATCCTTAGCATTAATCCTCCTTAGCAGGAGTGTGTTTGATCCCCGTCTGTTGACAGGATATCCATGAAACGTTTGAACCCACGATAGGGATGGAGGTTGCTTGCGTGATGATATTTTACTGGGTCATTTGTGTGTCTGTGTGTGCACACATGTTGACACGCAAATATGTGTACAAGTGTGTGTGTATGTGTGCGTGTGTGAGAGAGAATGAGAGACAGAAACAGCGAGTGAGTTTGGACCCTAATAGTTTCTTCATCTTGATGTTTCTCAATTTGTTAGCCAACTGACATATGGAATGGATTTATGAAACTACTGAATGCAAAAATAGTTTTCAGGGTGAAAAGGTGAAGCAACAATTGTTTTCAAAAATTTTTATTCAGTCTCTTAAAGGGACAGTGTCCCTTTAAGTTGTGTGGAATCAGTATGGTCTCTATCATATGCAGTAAGTGTGAAGAGTAGCAGCAGTGAGACATCTATTGCTGTGCACATGGTCAGCTAAAACATTACCTCCTTTATGTTTTTTTTAACACCCCCCCACACACACACACACACACACACACACACAAACACACTCATAAAAAGATGAAATACAACGTATAGCTCTGACTCATCAAGTGGGAGCCACATCAGTCTACTGTATATGGACGAATAACCCTGAGATTAAGGAAGCTGTCAGAATGAGGTAAAATGGGCTCTCTGCAAGGCCAATCTTTGATGCTGGATCAATACCTTATCATATGAGCACTGGTGTGTCAATCATTAGGCCTTCACCAACAGTTTCATCACGTTCATCTCTGCAGATGTATCATGCAGGCACAGCTGCAGCAGCCTCAGCAGTGGTCAGAAGGTACGGGAGGAGAAGGTGCTGTGGTCGTCCTTGAAAAATGCAATGCAACCTTGCACCAAAAAAACAGAGCTTCTGAATAGTTACAAGAATTATCTATGGAAGTTAATTGGTGTCACTCTTCTTGGGCTTTAGCTAAAAACAAAACCATATTAAATGGACAAGATGTTTAATTATTTAACATTTTATCAAACTGACTGGGGGTGTACTTAGTTTTGTATACCTAAACCTATATCCCCTTAGAGGGATGAGAGAACAAATAAAAATGCTAGCTCATTCCTCATTTCAAAGTTCAACTCAACTCACTTTCTCTGCTGCCTGCAAGGTGACATACAACTGAAATAAACCTATTCTTTCTTGAGGTGGAGCCACGCTGAACCGAAGGCATCCCAGAAGACAATGTGCTAGATTCTGCTCCTTGTAAAACCACATTGAGGACAAGCTATTTTCGAAACACAAACCTCGGGCTGCAGACCTGTTTCTGTACTTAATTCTGATTCTAATTTAGTGAGTATGCTATTTGTCAAGTCATGATGAAAGTGTTCCTCCTACTTGATGGCTATAGGCCATGGCTTGAGTAAATTGTACAGACTGCTCCTCATAAATGGAAGTGTAGTTCATTTCTCTGGACCTGACAGCGCTTCAGTTGATTACACACGTCCTTGAACCCTATCTGAACATGACGCAGGTGGCATTTGTGATCCTGGATGTCACTGATGATGCCTTGTCACATTAAAGGCACTCAACCGCTCTATGCAGATATAGACACACATGAGCGCACACACAGCACCGTCGTTGCATATCACTTGCTTTATACTCCAGACGGTACACACTGACCACACAGATAACATATCATTCATTCTGTTGCCATAAAACCTGAACATGCCCCATCATAAGGGGACTTAAATAGATGACCAACTAAATGTAGCAAAATACCCCCACCCCCCACCCCATTTGTGCCCATTTCTCCTTACCATAAGATTTATTCCTGTCAGAGGGGCAAGGACATCTATTGCAGTCCCTTGAAGGTCCGGTGTGGCAACACAGGGGCCTGTAGATCACAGACTATCATGAACCTGGCTGACAGCTCACTCTGAGTGGCTGCCGGTCTGATAGAGAGTGAGGTCCCAGGCCCTGCTCTCTCATCCATCACGCATCCTTCAATCCCAATATGCGCTCTTCATCAAGGCTGGGGCAAGGATGAAGGAGACAGGCTGTAAAAGATGGTGCCCAACCCTCCCCTGTTCGTCCTCTTAGCCCCACCGTCACTCATTTTTATCTTCTCTGATGAGCCCGCGGCTAGCGGGCTCATTAATAAACGGCGACTGGAATCAGACATTTGTTGAAGTTCTCAAAAGTCGATTCGCTCTGGCTTGCACTACAGCAATGAGCATAATTAGGAATGCTTAACGTGAGCAGACTGAGAGTCACAGTGAGGATGACTGAGAGTAAACCAGTGCAGAGTTCAAACCTGTTGCCATCTAACCTGGGGATGTATCTCAGCCCACCCTAACGCTTGTTCGATGAGACAGAGACTTGAGTCTTTGTTTTGTTTATTGGGGGGGGGGCGACTGGGCATCTAGTTCTACTCATCAGTGTTATTTTCTATGTCTCTGTTTCAAGTACAGTAGCACCACCTCATTGCCTCAGGAGCAGAGAATGGGGTCATATTTCTGGAGGGTAAACTTAGCTCTGTCCTCTGCCATTCCAAAGAAGCATTAAAGTTTCAGTAGTGTTGTGGTTTTCTTCGTGAGGGGCTAGGGTACAGTTTATCTGGGGGGGTTCAGGACCTTCTGCCAGTGCAGATGTGTTAGTGTAGCAGGTTATTCAGGAGCCTGGAAGAGGCACCAAGATACTGAAAAGTACTGTGGAAGAGGAAGAGGAATGTTGTGATTGATTGGACTGGGCGAGGAACCCCGATTACCTGCTGCCTGTGTGTGTGTGTGTGTGTGTGTGTGTTTTATGTGGAAAAACACTGGGGGAGGTCTGTGTCAGGTACTGGTTGATGTACTGGACAGCCTACGTGCTCTTTCTGGCAAATGAGCATTAATTTTTGGATCCGTCTCCAGGACTTGCAGGCCAGTTTATGGGTCTGTAGCCCAGCACCAATAACAGCTCAGACCATTTTATTCAATGGAAAACAGATCACTGAAATGAAATACACTCTGTGTGTAAAAAGGTTTTATGAATGAAAGTAAACCTACGGCCAATTATAAGCAGTAAATTGTTTTGACTCTTTATTCCTAGCTGGCACCAACAAGGGTGACTGTGTCAGTTTCATAAATACAGAGCAGGATTTATTCATAAAACTATGCTTACAAACAATACCACATGTGCCTCTATCACATGTGGTATTGTTTTAAAATTTCCTCAAAACAGGGAGGAAAATGTGTGCGCATGCTGCTTCGGATTTTTGTGAAGAAACCACTGTGTGCTCTGTGTGAAAATATAGCACAGTCAGTGTGTGGGAGTCTGTCCATGTATTTAGTAGTTCAGTGTATTCTTGGAGTAGAAACTGAAGTGGCATGGTGATCCATTCATGTTTCAGCTTTCTGAATAAAGCTGCATGAGGTTTACATGCAGTACCAGTTATTGGTATTTTCACAGCATAAAACAGTGGATACCAGGTCAAGAGCAACTCTGTGTGTTGGGAAAATGGGTCATGTGTGAGATGTTAAACAGGTGGTAGGCATGATGCATTTTTTCTGGTGAGTTAAGTTAAATGGAAAAATCAAAACATTAATGGTAGTTACACATGTTATACATGAGGAGATTAAGCATTTTATAGTGGAGACTGATCAATACCCTTCTCTATCATCATTTTCATTAGCTAGTAAAAGTGTCAGAGAGAGACATGGCCCTCAAATCCATTAGGAAAAGAAGATACCATTTATTTGGGCTGATTCGCTTGTAGTTTATCCATCAACACAGATAAAATAGGTCAGTGATCAAAGCCAAGCAGAGACGGTGGCCAGAAGAGGACAGATGCAGAAGGTCCAATACATACAGGCACAATCACAGGGCTTTTCACAGGATCCCAGTGCAGAATTCCTACGGACACACAGGCAGAGTGAAGTTAAACACTTACAGTAAGCATGACTTCATTCAGGCAAATGCAGCCACCGCAGTGAGACCCGTGCATGCCTATGCATCTGCTTGCCTACTCATACAGTAAATGGAGTGGATATGTGGTGGACAGAATGGGGGTGGGTCATAATCACCTGACTTGGTAGTTACAGTAGCAGACTGCACGTTTGCCTTGCAATCCCGCAACCTTTTACTTCTCGACTGACCGTATCTCGACTCACTTCATTTCAAGTGCAGCAGCTCCTGGTTCAGCGCCTGCTAAAAACTGCCATAACAGTGATTATGAATACTGAACTGTTCTTGTATTCCTTGATCTTTTCTTTGTGTTATTTTATCATTTTCCTTTTCAGTGAGCAAGAATATATTTAACGGAGAACCCCCACTGTTTATTTGGTTGTCTTTAATTTGAATTATTTTGTGAACTTGGTGTTTGTGATCTAAGCCTGTCTATTTCTGTCTAATTCTCCTCTGCCCCCTCTCCTCTTTATGTCACTATGCGCTCTAGTTCCGTTATTTAAAGCCACTGCTGTTGCTAACGTTTGATGTCTTTTCATTTGCCTGTGTTTTTTCTGTTGTTGTTGTTTTCTTTTGTTTGTGTGTGTGGTGAGCTTTCTAACCCCAGTTCATTCTGTTATGGCACCACCGCAGTCCAGGATGACGCTGCCCCAGGTACCCAGGAGTACATTATGTTACGGCAGGACTCCATCCACTCTGCGGATATAAGGAGTAAAGGGTCACCCTTTCGTGCTAAGTGTCACGAAATCTTCTGCTGCCCGCTGAAGCAAGCCGTCCACAAAGACAGCGCAGAGCCCGAAGGTTTGTTTCGCACCCCCTCCTTTTTTTGATTTGCTGATGCTCCTCTTCTCCCATGCCCACTCCCATCTTGTTTTCCCCTCTCTCTTTCATATTCTGTGTGAACTGATAGTTCACCGCCCCACCAAACGAAGTCCTCTTTCATTCCTGTCCCATTTTTAGAGAGCATCTGGCGTGCTGCTGCCCCTTTCGAGCATATTATAAGACTGAATGCTTGGGGCATGTTTGCTTGGAGATAACCTGTAGGAGGGCACCTCTCCCTGGGCCTCTCTGCCCTCGTCCAGGGTGGTGTGGTGTGGTGCGGTGTGTTTGTATGAGTGTGTGCACAGGTGTGTCTGTCTCCACACCGCTTCCATTGGACTAAGCAGCATAGCATCTGTAGATCCTGCTCACCCCTCCCAATCCCAAACCATTAACTCGGTCATTGCCACCCTGAGGCACATGCACAGACCAAAACAGAGTGCAAAAAGAAAAGGGTTTATAGATGGAGGCAGCTGCTGCCCTAATGAGTTCAATGACTAGGCAATTTCAGTATGTGCTTCCACTTCAACTGGCCTCACACAACAAAAAAGGTGAATCTCTTCTATCTTCCTGTACTGGAGACTCTGTGAGATTGAAAGGTTTCATGACCAAATAGTGTTCTACTGGGCTTCAGACTGCAAGTCAGCAAGTCCTCCCCTCTTATTCCCTGTGCTTCCTATGCTTCTGCCTGTGGCTCTGTGGTCTTGGTGTCTGCAGCCTTCCCCCTCAGTGCTTCCTTCCCTTCTTTACATTACTGTCCTCCCTCAGCTTACCTTTTCCTCGACTTTGTTTCTTTTTTTCCTTCTTTAATGGCTACAGCAGCATGACAACATGCCTGTGTACTGCTTATGTTATCAGCCTTTATACAATCAGGACGCACAGTAAAGTAAAAAAAAAAAAAAAAGAAGAAGAAGAAAAAAAAAATACAAAAATCCATTTCTGCTCCAAGCATGCTTCCATAACCTGCACTGTCTGACACTCAGGCTCTTTGAATGCCTCATTTATCATTTCTCCCTCAATAGAGTGCTAAGATTGTAGAAAGTGTTTTCCTTTGCAGACTTCCAGATAGGTAAGATATGAATCACTCACTACTGATGTGTTTTTTTCAATGCACTGCTCTGTCTTCCACTGTATCTAAAAGACAGCCATGGTATAAGTATTTCTCCCCTTAGATATCAGTTAACCTGTTGAAGGCTGTCTGTGTAACTGCGGGAGGACCCAAGCACATGCAGTTACCCTTGTGAGGAAGAGAGACACAGAGATGGATAGATAGATATATAGATAGGAAGAGAGGGAGAGAGATGGTTAAAAAAGTGGAATATCTAGCAGAGATCTGGCTACAGAAGTACAGATGTATTATTCAGCTTGGCTGCAGCTCCAGTTGGACGTGACTGAATTTACAAAGGAAGGAGGGGAGACTACAGCTGTTACGTAAGCTCTTCATGAGGACGTCATTAATGTTGATGCATGATGCGGATGGAAACTGTTACACCATGTGTGGAGGAGGCTATACGGACACATAGAAACACAACAAGACAGAAATGTCTAATATTTTGTCACATGTAAATTATAAATGCCAATTCACTGGGCTTGATAGGTGTTACCAACTAGGAGATGCACTGAGGCTTCTGTTTTTGAAAAACTGGGATTCATTTTGAAAAGAAAAACAAAAATGGTTGTATGTTTTGTATGTCTTGTCACATTGTTACCATGGAAACAACATTTTGCCACATTGCTTTGTGTTGCACTTATTAAAGATTTTTCATGGATTTCCATGGTCCAGTTTCTGTAGCACTTGCTGTACCTACATGTTAAAGCACATGGTGTTCAGTCAGGATGGGACGACACAGACAAACTGTCACAAAAAGACTTAAAATGATCACATAGAGATGCAAAACATCCTGTACAAGAGGGGTGGAAAAGGGGCTTTTGCTTGTCTATGTCTGCAGATGCCCCCTTGAAAGATATCATCGTGTTGAACCAGCTGAGATGTAAACATTAAGTAGATATTCATCAAAGCTTTGAGAGCGTCAACAGTCTGCAGTATCATTTCCTATGTCTGTTTCTTCTAATGCCCCTCCCAACACCACACTGAGGCGACTGACACACAGACCAAGATATTGGTTTCACACATCACCCAAGACTTGTTTAAGAGAACAACACATCAGCGGCAGATGGGCTCGGACTGTAGCACCCCAGAGGATGGGTTCATATCCTATCAGTTTACCTCTGTAGAGGTGTAGGTAGTTTGAGAGCACGGACCCCCTCCTCAGGCCTGTGTGTGCCGCTGCCTACTGCCGTCAATCAGTTTGCTCTCTATCTACCCCTCTCTCGCTCAGTCTGTCACCACCTCTCAGTTCTTCTTTCGCTCCATTCTCAAAACACTCTCTTCTGTTTCCTCCTCGCTTCTGTCTCTCTCCCTGGCTCTGTTCCATTTCTCCACAGCAGAAACAAAACAGTGCCTGAGGGGCAGATCAGTGTAAATATCCCATCCATAATTCAAATGACTGTAAGACTTCATACTTTAGAGTTTCAGTCTATGCACCGTATACACAGACGGACAGATATCCATATATAGGTGTAAACACACAAGTATAAGACATGAGCAGAATGTTTATGCTTTCATTTGAGTGGGATGAACCAGGAATGAGTATTGAGTGCATTGTCGAGCATTTGTTTAAAGTGGAATGCCGACCGTTCATGAGGAATATTTTCACTTCTTCTGCACCGACTTAGAGGCTGACCTGGCTGTGAGTGACACAACAGGAAATTTGTCTGTGGCTGGCTGTGTTAAGACCTCAAAAGTTTGTTTGTTGAACAGCTGAATTTGACTGAATCACAAAAAACTGTGCTGTATCTCATCCACAAAAGCAGCTGTTTTTCACAACCCACCCTATCTGGTTTAGCCTCATTGACAAAATAATTTGTCTGCTGCCCACTTGGTCAAGAAAAATATAAGCGCAAGTGCAAGAGGAATTAGTATAGTAACCCCATCCACGTCCCAAAACCAATTTAAAATGCATGGCTGTTGATAGGGCACCATTATATTTTGGGGGCCAGAGTCCCTCCTTGTATGCGTTTGCAGTGTCTCATAGAGACCTGCGCCCCACTACAATGTTGACAAGAGGCAGGCACGCAGCCTCAGGATGCACGCAAGTTCCAATTAAACAGCTTGTTTAATTTTCATTTTTTCTTTGCAGTCTGTCTTTTTGCATGAAAGCAACAACTCTGTTTTTCTAAGTCAACATATAAATAGACCATGCATGAATAAATAACGTCTATGATAATGTGATTTGACAATTAATCACACATTTGCTTTTTTAAAAAAAACATAGTTGTGTCCTCAGATTTAGCCAGAAATTAGTAATAAAACTAATAATTTCTTGCTACTCTGGGACTTACACAGACAGACAAACAGCAGGAGTGGGTGTATATGACAACGCTAACGACAAAATACTCTGGAGACCAGCGGAGAAGTGAAGCACAGTTAAGTTGCCAGACCTATTACATTTCATCGTTGTCTATTCAATTAGCGCTTCTCTTTTATTCACCTCCACATCCCAGACTCAGCAACAGCCAAACACAACGAAATAAAGGAGCAAATGCCCGGGACTGTTTGGTTCACAAATACAGTATACTGGTTTGTTATGGATGAATATTATGAGTGATCCTATACTGTACATCTGCTGTGATGTACTATACTGTTCATGTTATGCAATACTAGTTAAACATTTCCACTGTGCTGCAGGAGAAAGGCTGGCCTGAAACTCTTTCTTACAAATGTCTTAAACAGATCAGAGTCATTAAAGACTGGTCCTAAGTTGCACAGTATATAGATGTGGCAAATTATCTCTTGTATCACATCACTTGCTTTTCCATCATTAGCAGGTAACTTGTGCCTGTGCACACCAAACAGCATGTACATAGATGCAATTACAGTACAGCAGCAATATGCTGTCTTATAGTCCACATAGCCAAATGCAGCATTTGTATTTATTCTCCATGTACACATTAGCAGCTTTACTCTGGATGCTGACAGTCCCCATCATTTCCACCGCCTGAATCAGCTATTACAAAACTTGACCCAGCCTGACACTAAAATCCCATCTTATGCCACTAATGGACTTGCTGTGTTATTGTTTTGTAAAGTAAGGTTCCTCTTTAACTACAGGCTGGCTCTAAATCTGAGCTAAACGAGAACAATCAGTAGAGTGGTCAGGTTACAGTAACTGTGACACAAGCAGAGTGTGGATTTTCCTCAGAGTAAACAAGGATTAAGCTATTTAATTGGGGCAATGAGGCAAACTGCTGAGTCAGCACCATGTTAATGGGAGCCAAGCAAAGTGGCTCCTGACAGCTGCCAGGATAGAGACTACGCACATGCAAATTTGTGTCCCTTAATAGGGAGAGGTTTAGTCAAAGATGCAACAAGTCAATACACAAATGAGGCCTGTTTTTAGGTATAGCATAACAGCATATCGTTGCTTGACATACTCTCTGTCAGTGATGGGTCATGAGCCAAAAGTTTGGTCTTTTGTGTAGTTATTTTCTGGTCTTTCCAGTTCCCCGATTGGGTGTTGAGTAAGTCTAAGTGTGGGCCATCTCTTGAAGCTCTTGAGAACATGGACAAAGAACTCACAGAGTCATTACTTTAGGCATCTTGAAAATTATTTTTGATCAGTTTTGGTATGGGGTGTTTCGAAATGCTATTGCTACGGACATATCACTTCAGCATCTCCGGCTGCTTAAGGTCTTATACCGTGCTAAAAGATTTACCCCACACTGTCCAATGCTGTTGAGAGCCCCCACTTTGATCCCAGTAAAAGTCAACAGGCTGCACACTATGTACAGTATTTGGTCCTCTGCCAACACTGCAGCATGCCTTTGGTAGTTATTCATCAGCCTGTCCCTTTCCCCAAGTCACAACACAGAAATTCACTGGTAGCAACTGTTCCCTTTCTCACGTGTTCCCTTTTCCTTTGTTGTTCACTCATGACACTTAAAGAACTTACATGTACTGCATGCACTTAATTCAATACAAAAAGCAACAACTTAATGTTTATATCATTTCATTTTCTTAGTATTACCATTACATATTTTCTTCCATCAGAACACCCAAAAAGTTTTCAACCATGAAATGTCCCACTCAGTGCATATCATAGTCTTTAAAATTTAATTTAAGCAATCCATCTCAAAAAAGCTCAGGTGTATTTGTAAAATAGCGAGTGAAGTCCAAATTGATCAAAAATGCTCAATTGTGGCACTTTGACCCTAAGAATTGTGAAGAAGGACACTAGATGTTGCACTGTGAATATTTAAAGTTCTGTGGCCCTCCTAGTTTCCAGAACTGCCCAAGCATCAGAGACACGGAGACCAAGAGTGCAACAGGCTAGTTTGGCTCTGACAAACACAGACAGTTGGAGGGTCATCTAGGGTGCTGGCGGCATTATTTAAAGTCCTTGCATGTTTCATCTCAGGGGGTCACCAAGTAATTTGCCAGTCTGTCGGCCAGGGCTGATGTTGGCTTAGCTTCATACAGACACCCAATTTCTCCCATCATGTCGCCTGCTAGCCGCCGAGACAACTTGGCCCTTTCAGGAAGTCTGAAAATCCAGATTAAGGACCCAAAAAGTCATGCTCCTTTACACATATATGGGATATACTGTGCAGTGGTATTGCTTGAGGTGGGGAAAAAAGATGGTTTCACTAAGATTCGAGAACCCTAGTCAAGAATGGGATCAGAATTATAACACCAGACATGTTAAATGCTGTGCCAGCCAGAGTGAGTCTGTCTTCTTCCCACTTCCCTCTCTTGGTTGCCTCTTTGTGTGCTGCACTGGAGGCAGATTGTTTATTTACTTCCTCCTCAATGGTGGTTAAACATCTGGAAAGTGTCCAGGGTATTCCACACTTTAATGCTGCAGTTTAATGGTATTCCAATTTAACGCTGACTCAGTGATCTGGGTACTGTGCAACCTCCTCCCCAACAAACAGCTAATCCTTCATCATTTAACAATTTTTTGAAAATAGTATTTTTCACTGACTGTATTACTCCATTGATATGTTTTATTTTGTATTTATTTATTTCAGATATCTGGACTGTCGTGTTGACTACACGGTTTCTATCTTTGTGAGATACATTTTGAGCCTGCTTTTGAACACTAGATCGTGTCAGTTGTTGTGTGTCTGGACAAACTCATAACCTAGTGCAACGCATATGTATTCCTGTTCTTATTCCAAAATGATGGCTGAATTGGGAACAGACAAGGAAACGTGGATGTCCTGACTCAGCAGTTTGTTTGCATCACTGAGAAGTACTTCTTGGAGAAGTTTAGCTCAGTTTTGTGATCCTCTCAACTTGCATCCTAATGGCGAATGCAGTTTCTCACTGAGGATCATAAATACAGAGGAAGCAAGGGATCTTACAATACACACAGGAAGAAACGTTTGAAATTGGGCATTTAATAGAATTTTTCACATTAACTTCTCAGGAAAATCTGAACATGAACTGGGAGAGTTCGTACTGACCCATAAGTATCATGACTTGAACCCATCCCAAATCTCTTTTTCTGTGAAATGGAATCCATATCAGAAAATATAATGTATATCAAATGGTAAAGCTAATATTTAATTAAACATTTATCAGGTTAATACATAACTGACGATCAATATTCATATTCTCTTCATTGTTAGTAGCCCAGTGCGATTTCTCAAGGTCGTTGTAAATGCACATTCCAGGACAATAGATGGATCAGACATAAATAATGCATACTGTTAATGAAATGGTAATTCTTCAACTGTCAAACATTGTTCCCTCATGGTTTCCCAGTACTCCCCCCTTCAGCACTTGCCTCAGGCATGTGTTTCTCTTTGCTAAGGTGAACATTACCCTCTGCAGGTGTTTGTCAAATGAGCACTAATGTAAGTAACTCAATTGTCCTGTCTGACATGCCCTTTACCTCCAACAAGCCCCAGAAGAGCGTAGCGCTTGAACTGCCTCGTTCCTCCTCAGCTTTCTCATCATGCACAGAAACACACTCTCCTTCAGTCGAGTGCCTAGCATTAGTATGCTGTGAACAGGATGCCTGTGAGTCATTATGGTGGACTCAAATCTAATTTTACAGCGTGTGTACGGGTGAACAAGCAGCACAGGCCGGTGTATCGGACTGGCTAACCAACAATAATGTAGAGGTGTTGCATCTGCGTGCCGAACCGAACCTCTCAGGTGCTGATGAGATGCGGCAGGATGCTCACTCACATTTAAATGAACTTGGACGTGCATGCATAGCAAATGCAGGTGCGATGACATTTACCTACGTATTTACCAAATATTCTTCGATGCCCAGGCAACCATGCATTGTCCAATCGAGGCATCCCGGCAGACCCTTCTGCCAAATGTTCTCCCAAAAGCTTCATTTTGGCCTCAAGGCCTCCTTTCTTGTGACAAGGACCTCATCTTGTTCCCTATAAACCACATTGTATAGTAACTGGCCCCAATTGTTAGTGCTAAAAGCGTTTCTATCCTCTTTGTATTAGGAGAATTATCTGGTTGCACTTGTCTGTCCGCTCCGAATTTTTGAGCATTGTGCATTTGAGTGTGTGTGTGTGTGTGTGTGTGTGTGTTTCTCTGGGACCTACGGCCTTATGGCAGTCATTAGTGTTAGCTCGCTAATCCACTGGCTGGAAAGATAATTAGACATCGCACATCTCATCAGGCCCTGTCAGCATACACTGACAGCTGTCTCTCTCTATTCCTCTCTCTCTGTTCCTCTCTCTCTCTCTCTCTCTCTCTGTCTCTCTCTCACAGAGACACTCAGAAAGAAAGGACAAAAACAAAAGACCAGAGGTTAAGCAGCTTCACTTTCACTTTCACAAAAAGGGTCACCAATGTAAGGATGGATACTAACACATTTCTTGGCTTTGTTCTGTGTGTGTCTGTGTGCGAGAGAGCAGGATGTCACAGGCCTCAGATACATGTTTGCTATGATGTAATGAGTAGCAAAGTCAGACAGGCAGGCAGTCCTTCAGTAACACTCGTGATCACACGTAAACCATCACAACAGGCCAGTGTCACGCAGCCTCCAGTCTCTAATCTGTGCCCTGACTGCCAAAGCATTGGTTAATATGTCCTAATCTCCTCATGTTATCTCCTCAATTGCAAACACACACACTCTGACCCCGGATGATGGTGCGTATCACAGGTCATGCCTCGAGATTCAGGAAAGGTACTTTTCCTACACTGTGTGGTACAAGTTTGACACGGCAGTACCAAGAAAGACTTGTCCAGACTGGTTGAATACGTGTGCATGTTTGAAGCAGCTGTACATAAGTTAACCGACTGAGCTTCAGACACAAAATACCACAGCAGCTGTGCTACAGTCGGGAATTTAGCCTTAGTAATATAATATGGGCTCCAGTCATTTGCACTGATCCTTCAATTGGTAGCAGAGGGCTCAGTGCAATCATTCAATCATGGTAAAGCATAACCTCTGACTCGCTGCACGCCACAGGGGTGGATCTGGCTGCTGGGCCTGATAGGAGTGGGAGCCCAACGAGAACGAAGGACATCAAGCTCTATTATCTCCATTCTCGGTCTTTCAATGAACACATCAAATCCCCGTCAGATGGCTCAGCCTCAGCCACGCTCATCCACCTCTGAATTCCCCAGTATTAAAGTAATCTAATCTTTTTTTATAATCACTGAAATCACTACAAAGTTTGTCAGCAATGCTTTCTATTCAGCATGTGCTCTATGTATTATCTCGATAAAAGCTGGCAAGTAATCATTAGGATTTCGTGAGATTGTTAAATGTCTCTAATGTGTGAGTTGAAAACCTCCAGCACATATGTCATAAGATGCTTGTTTACACATCAATGGAAAGAAAAATAAACTGAAGATGTTGCAATAGATTCAGTCCATAATAATTATTCAAGACTACCACTAAAAATGTCTGCCCTCTTCAAATGCATCAACTTACAATGACATGAATTAGTAGGTAATAGAATCCATTTGATATGCTTTGGTCTGCTAGTGTGAATGGAAGTGGAATGCAGATCTTGTGGACAGAAATAGCTCTGTGTGCCTGCCGCACAGTTTAATGAAGATTCTGGTAAAAGGTCTGGACAGAGATAATGACTGCCTGAAAGGTACTGAGCATAACGACTGACAGGGGAGAGGTGGATGCCAAAGGGATGGCTGGGGAAATATCTATGTAACAAAAGCTAGACCTGCAGTAGGGGTTGAAACCCCCCCCCCAAAAAAACCCAACCAAAATCCTTTACAGAGAAGGTCCCTGAAGTTATACCTCCACACACATGCAGATATACAGCCACCCACCCAGGCACATACAGATACATGCTGTGCATACCATACCATACAACTGATCTTCTGTCCGTCCTATAACAAACAGATGGTGTTGGCAAGCCAGACAATCAACTGTTACCGAGATACCTGAAAATCCTCCAGACCACTTCTCTCACCATGGCTGCACAGCACACACATACACACACACACACACACACACACACACACACAAATACACACACACACACACACACACAGCATGCACTGCAGCAAGGAGTCTGCTGTGTTGCCTTTGGATCTCCCTTCATCCTTTTTGATGGGTTCATAAAGACAGCAGGATTGAAGAACGCCTGACTATTGCACACAGTTCATTCCTATTTAACTGTTCACAACCAAAATCAAAGGAGTATAATAAATTAAGGATGCTGCAAATGCTTTAAAATGCAGTTACAATTCTGTTTTTAATAAGAATTGGGTGCATGTGAGATCATGTCATTTGCCTACCCAGAATGTTTTTACCATAACATGTTTCCTTTACCACAGTTGTCTGTTGTTCGTGGCAGAAGGATGACAGAAGGAGCATGTATTCAAGAGTCCAACCCACACTCAAGGGGTGGCATCATAATAATTTAGCAGTCTTAGCTTGATATTAGCACCAACGGGTTAGAATTGTGCTCAGTCTTTGAATATGTGCTGGAACGTGAGGTGATATAATTTTTTCTTTTCAAAATTTGGGAACAGGGCAGCAATTTGACTACAAGGCCCCAGGCAGAGGTAAAAAAGGGTTGAGTTCTTATAGTAGTATATAGTGATAGTAGTTACCTAGTAGTATTTTCTATGGTCCTTAAAAGTGCAGTTCATGGTGACTATTAATTGTTATCAAGTATTTGGCTGGTGGTTGGTGTTAATATCTTAGGATAACGTGATGCAGGCAGAGAGATTAGATTACACTGTGCTATGACCGAAGGCTTCATTATGATTTTTACAAGTCCAATGCTGCAAGTAATATCATAAACCAGCTACAAACCACTGAGAGCCATTACTGCTTTTACTGCTGGGTTTTTGGCCTACTTTTCCATACCTCTGTAGGGTTCTCTATCAGCTCCGCACAGCACCTCCCACCTGTTATGCTCCACACCCTGGTCCACTACCATCCGTTGTCATTATGTTTCCATTGATTTCTCCGTGTGCTGATTTCACTAACAAGCACAGGGAATGAAAGTGAAAAGTGGGATACTCTGTGATGGGTAGGGAACATGACCTATTTTACCCACCCACTCCCATCAGTTGAGTCATGTCTCCTGTCGTGCCATTTCCAGCTTAGCTGATCTGTTCCACCTAACATGTTGGGCTCTTAAGTATAGTGAAATGAATCTGTGCCAATCTGAACCATGCAATCACTTTGGCATGCATACACATTTTTGATCTCTTTGTAAATACACATAATCATATAAGTGTTACACCATAGATTGTACAATCAATATACAACCACTGTTTGCATACTGTACAGACTACAGCTGAAGAAGCATTCTATGCTATGTGTCCTCCCTGTCTCTCTGATCTGCATTCGGGCACCACAAGACATCCTGCCAGGGAATGAAACCTGCCTCGAAGAAACGCATCAGTGGCAGGGGAAATCCAGAGTCTGTGGCCGGACTAAAATGAGCTTCATTAATGTTCACATCCAGTTCACCACACTGCACATTTGACCTCATTGCATGATATTCACAGTTATTCTTGAGACCAGATGAGGGATGTGATGGGGTTATTCTGAGGACAGTGACGCGGTTAATGGCCAAGAACAGTGCCTATGAAAAAACAACAATATGGGGCAACCCATTAGCCATATGGTTACAGCCCCATACAAGATGGGCTTAATCTCCTGACCAGCAGGTCCTCTGATTGACTCTCGGCCAGACTGACCATTTATTGCTTTTCTACCCCCTACTCAAAACTTTCCTGTCTCTTTACACTGCACCTATCGAATGAAGCCGGAAAGGCTGAAAAAGTATAGTGAAAAAAAGTAAAACACCTGTGGCAAAGAGAGGATAAAATGCCTCGACAGGTGTCAGTGCTTCTTCCCAAAAACCAGCTGAATGGACCGTACCATTCAGCTGTACTTCTAGTTTCAGGAATAGCAGTTTTTTCTTTCATGTGTCTATTAGCCAAGACAATGCGTCCAAAGTTAGCAACTCTTAAAAAAGAAGCAAGTCCGACCTTGTGCTCTCATGCCAGTCTCAGAGTTTCCTTTGTGTCTCCTTCAGGAAGTTGACAGTTTAAGCCAGCTGGTGTCTGAGATGATGCCTTTAATCTCTCTCTATTCCCTTCCTTGATGTGTCATACTGGAAGGGATATGTAGGGCAACATCACATCACTTCCTGTATTCTGGGCCTGAGACTGGTTTTGCTAGATGTGGTATAATTAGCGTGGAGTTATTAATCCAAACTTTCAGAAAGTCTGAGCTTCTGCATTTTGGCTGCAGCACAGCTCCTTGATTTTCTCTTTGATACCAGATGTCCCTCTTCACTGTGACGAGAGCCCAGTTCCTGGGTGTGTTCTGGTAAATGGAGGAGGAACAGCTTGAAAGAGAATAAAAAGCAATTTTGTTATTTATGGTCTCTCAACTCCTAGATTCTATTTCTCTCCAGTGTTCTCATTGTGATGGATATTGCAAAAAGGCCTCCATTGACTCCCCATCTTTGATTCAGACATGTGACAGTCCAGTCATCCATCTAGGGAGCATCTCATGACTTCCTCCTCCGGCTAACTCCTGTTGTGATGCTGGCAATGGTAGATACTGGATGCTTTTCTGATAACTGGCATTTAGATACTTTAAATTTGGCAGGCTGGCTTCCTGTGCGTACATGGGTGGATCTGTTATGTATAATGTGTGTGTGTGTGTGTGTGTGTGTGTGTGTGTGTGTGCTTTTTGAATTGTGGATGTGTGCGTACCTCATGCTGTTTAATCTTATCCTCCTCTCACTCTGCTTGAGCTGGCTGATGGAACAATAATGTGGCATTAGAGATGTGTTGTAGCTAACCTAGAAACAGCTCAGATGTGCACCAAGCTGATTTTGAACAGTACTACATTATACAGAAAAACTGCATTAAGCCTGGAAGTTGGTTTGAACATCTGCCTTCTATACTGTACAATTAAGCTGCTTTCTGTACAGTCTTAACTGATTCCTTTTTATTCAATCAGCATTATACTATAGCTTCAGTTCTGTGTAAAGTATTTACACTACCTAGGACTTCCTACACAACAATCAGTCACAGGGGCTTTTAGCCAACTTTCTCCTGTGTGCAACACCGTTTATTATGATTCACTCACAATCTCCCAGGGGACCTGAGACCTGTGGGGTTATGCAATTGGCATGCACATTTCACTATCCCTGTAGCGACAAGTCAGTGACCCCCTAAACTAACCATCACAACCTCTATCATCATCATAACCTCCACCCTTACCTTAACTTTAAACTGATTGTTAGCAGAACACAACAAAAAGCAGTCTGGACCCGTAGGGAACTCAATTCTGTCCCCATGAGTCCCCATGGTTTGGTATGTATTCAGTTTAAAGTCCCCATCAGGATATACAAATTACACACACACACACACACACACACACACACACACACACACACACACACACAGATACAAAAACGACTTCACAAGAGACAAAATATGGCAGTGGACTTTTTAGCAGGCAAAGACTTTGAAGCCAGTTGTAATGTAAAAGATGAGAGGTTAGATGACAAATGCCAGGCATTCTGTCTGCTCCTAATTTAGTTTTAGCATTTTAAAGTGAGGTGGAGTGGTGGTGGCGTTTCACTGAGTAGCACACTGGCATACAGCTCAGATCTCATCTTTTTTTATTTCTGGAGCGATGTTTTTTAAACAATGCGTTTCATGTTATTTTCACTGCAGCTAAAAACAGATACAAAACTTTCTGTCCACTTTAAATACAGAATGAAACCCAAAATATAGAAACAGCCCAGATGATTATCAATAGATCCAAGGTAGAAAAGGTTGTGACATATAGCTGTTTCTCAGTGATGGTTAGATCCCATGGTGGAGCTGTGGCCACTTTCTCTACACTGAGTCTGTGTCTTTGTCCCCAAGGTGGACACCATACTGGTTCACCCACTGGGAGGAATAATGGGACTCATGTCCTCCAGTCTCCTATCCTTCATGCACTGAACGCAGCCCCTCTGGTTCCACAGATACAGATAGGTACAGATAGGTACAGATCACACAGTCATTGCCATGAGTCTGCCAGTCAGCCATGACTGTATTGTAGCCCCCTCCTCTACGGGAACCTTGAGCGACTGTTATACCCAACCCCCATTCTCAATATGCATTCTCTCTTTCTGCCTCTTTCTTTCACACACACACACACACACACACACACCCTCTATTACGTATGTGCAGTCTCCATGGTAACACATGGTATCACTATGACACTGGTGGCCTAGCATGCTGCAAGCTGCTGTTGTAGTGGATTTATTGTACCAGTGCACAGACAAAGGAACAGAGAGTGAGCAGACTGCTGCCAAAATGCTGAATGGTTTGAGCAGCAAACCTCTGAGATTATCAGAAATCACTCCTTTTTTCCCCCAATAATATTTCAATTCACCCCCCCCTCTGCACTGAGAGGTTGAAATAAAAGTCCTACCACTGTGGTTTCCAAAGGTATATTGAGATATTAATTTAGTTGGACATTTAATATAATCATTGGCACAATCCTCTTATGCAACTTTGCCCCCTATTAAAAACCACAAGCAAGGTTAACCTCCCCATTTATTCAGTGTTTGCCCTTGGAGGGCACTTTTATTTCAGAATTTAAAAAAAAAATCATTTGACCCTGGAAGTTATCATGACAGCCTCAGGTTATTAATAATAAGAAATAGCTCTAATAGTTTTGATATATTTAATAATACAAAGGTCAATACAGTGCTCAACCTTGGCAGCATATAGACCTTTTCTCTGGAGTTCTGCTCCCTAGTGGACGGAGATGGAAAAACGGCAAGGTGCCGGGGCCCTCTGGGTGTATTTGACGTATTATGGTTCAGTGAGTTGTGCATATGCATGCTGACCTCTGCTTTTCATAGAGACATGTTTGAACATTCAACTTTGTGTGGAGGAGAAGGTGCTAACCCTGAGCCTTTTCTGTGATAGTGGTGTCTCCAGTAGAAGTTTCCCACATGTCTCGCTCTTCAACACATTTTAGAAGTAAAATCTTTGTGTTTCAAACATTATCTGTGACTGTTAATGCAAAACATTTAATTATATTACTTAGCTGTAGTTTGGGGGCATCATTCTTGTGACACAGGTAGTTAATTATACACATTACGCATACTATGAGTGCATTATGATTGATGCTAACAAGCTGTATGCTTTTAGCTATTCTCAATTATTTTTCACTGTGTGTGAATGTGTGTGTGTGTGTGTGTGTGTGTGTGTGTGACTACAGTACAGTGAAGGTGCCCCGGGGAGGCCACAGTAGACTTGGCATTCTGGGGCACTACAGTAATTAATGTACCCCTGGCACACTGCCACACAAGCAAACAAAGTGCACGCACGCACACACACATACACAAAAGCAGTTTCTTTTGTGTGTATTTGCTTGCCTTTCTTATTTAAATTGTCTCCTGGTGTTGATGACAGAGGTCACTTGTACCTGCGTTCATTCGGATAGACACTTTTTTGCACCTGCTGCTGGCTGTAGGTCACAGTTCATGAATTCAGTGCTTTCACTTGCACATGAGCACAACTGAGCCAAAGGAGTCAAAAGTGGAGTCCCGCAAAAAATATAAAAGAGGACTAAAGCTATACTTTCTTCAAAGACTTAGGAATACTAATGACAAAAAACCCAAATATGTATGACTTATACTCTTTACTGTGAACACCTTCATGTCTTCTGAAAATATGGCCTTCTCCTTTACTTATCTCACCAGCTTCACTTCTGCATCTGTGTTCTATTTTGTGGTGTACTTTTCCATCATAGCTTGGCTGCTGCTTAGACAAGTGCTATTAGCAGGAAAGACATTATCAGGCCTTAACACATTTGCACTTTCTTTAGCATCATCTTAGGTGTTTGATTAGTGTTGCTGTTGTACAATGCAGCATGACTCTCACCACCTCCCTCCCTGTCCTCCTAACTGTCAGTGATAAACCCAGCCATCCTCCTAAAGGGCCACACTGTCTACTTGAGTGATGGCACCGAGTTTATCAGCAGTGGGACGACCGAAGCAAAGCCTGGTATCTGCTCCTATTAGTACAGAGATCCGTCCGTCTGTGTTTGCTTGTGGTAGAATTAGAAATATCGGCTAGTACCAGACATGTACGCTGTATGCAGTAATGTAAATTAGATTGTGTAGATAGCTTCATTGTGCACCTTTTCCTGAGTGAAGTAGTAACATACTGTATATTAGAGGGTAGGAACACAGTATGCCTGCTGTCTAGCAACGTCTTCAACAGTAACTATACTGCTGTTGGAAAGGTCACATTCTGCAATGTGCTCTATTAAGAGGATATGGTTTGTTTGTCCCTGCATTTCTTCATACATCTCAGTTTAGATTATGTGAGGCAAAGTCAATTTAGTGAGGAATAGTTCTCATCTTTTAATCATGAAAAAAAAAAAAATCCTATTTTAATTTTATACTCCCTATGTATTTTTCAGATTTATCATAAGAAAAATCTCTCACTTTCAACATTTCAACTTGATGGCATACTGTAGTACTACTAGAGCTTCACTATGGGTTGCTGGAGGTATGACTTTTGCTTTACCCTTGGTTTTAGGAAATCAGTTTGTGACCCTGTAAGCACTCTACATCAGAGTTTGGGCTGTCCCTATGGTGCCAGCTGTTCCCAACCTGACGAGGATTCTATAAAGCATAGTTCAACCTTGACCCCCATCTTTTCTTAGACTGTGTGGGGTTAAAGATTACAATCTCACCTACAGAGAACATCAATGACTTTGAAAGGAGAAACAAATGTTTTTATCCATTTTTACTGCATGTCATATCAGCCACGTCCCTTGTAAATCAATATATTGATGCCGACCAATGAACAATTTCTATCCCTATCTGGTTATTTAGACCTACAACATGTAACTACAAATGTAAATCAACATTGTATAAGGCGGGCAATTATTTTCTTTTCAGGGTCCTGCATTATCATTCGCTCTAAATGAATCTCCTTTAAATATCATCAGTGTGTGCTGTTGGTACAAAATTGTAATGCTCTGTTTTTAGTTTGACAATTTGAAGTTGGTCAGATAAAGAGGCTGTGTCATTTGAGACAAATCCTGGAACTAATCTACAGATAGTGAATAATGATGAGTTTTACTGGGATATGAGGACGTTTGATGCACAATCCAAAGCCATAGGCTACACACTCTTTTGCATGTTTGTAGAGGTCAGATGCTTATTTAATGGGAAAAGATTTCCAAAACTGTAATCAAATCCGCAGGTCGAACTAAGAGGCTCTGCTTGTCTTATGCTGATTTTAAAAATACATGCAGGTTATTTGTTTGGGCGTATTCTCCCTTTAGGGTGAATAGGCTGCTCTTGATAGCCAGTCCACTTGCTCCCTCTAGTGTTCGTGGCCGTGCATAATCAGCGGGCACCAGAGTACACTGACCCCTCCAAAGTACCTACTATAAGGCTCACTCAGTAAGCCTTACTGTGTTTCAGAGGTCATTGTTCACTCTCTCATTACACAGTACTTCTATAAAGAGACATAGACTATATACTCTATATTATTTTAGTTATACTCATAATCTGACTAATATGAGGCGTACAAGAAATCCTAGAAACCATATTTCATGCGTTGTATTGACAGTAATTTGTATGTAATAAATATGTGATAAATATTTCCATTTCAAATTTGCTCAATCTCAGTAAGAGATGGGCAATTTGTAAAAAAACAAAAAACAAAAACAACCTGCTTCTACAGCTTCACAGAACGGAGAATTGTGTTTATAAAAAAAACACTTTGCTTAATGCATACACTTGTCTCAGCTGATTGTATGTCGATATTTTTCAGTCCAAAGTGACCAGGCCTGCATAACCGGTTTAGTCAAACGCATTATCGGATCATTTTACATCATTTTTTGTAACATGAGAGCAAAGTCTTCTCTGCCCCGAGAAGGAAGTACAATCCCAGCCTTCGTTTTTCGATCACTTTCCTTCAATCTTGGCCCGTCGAGTGCAGCAACGCAGTGAACACACCCGCTTGTGTGTTTGCCGGATCAACAAGACCTCTAAATGAATGTTTAATGAGCATTTTAGAGGACTCATAATGGCATGTCGCTAATGTCCTATAATGATCTTCCTGTTGATGGCCACGCCTCAGTGCTTCCTCTTCCACTACGCCTCTTGACAGTTTGTCTGTTTGATTTGAACTTTGCTGAATGAGGACTGCACTCGCCTTCACTTCGCTGTCCGTCTCCTGCGACTATCAGAGTCACTGCTTTGCTTCGCTCGTAGAGAACCATGACTTTTCCCTTGAGAAAATCTGTCTCAGGTAGGCTGCTGTTCTCCTTCCATTTACGCTGCACTTACGCTGTTCTATGGTTTTACTGTAAAAATTGTGACGAGTTGTTGAGACTTTTAGTAATGCCAGCAGTAGTAGTGTTTAGCAGTTTATTAATTTGTTGATGTGTTGACTATGTTGGTGCCCCATCCTTGGAGCTGTCCATGGTGCTGATTTGGCGGTGCCTTTCGCGATAAACTATTCCAGGATCGTGTAACTTCATTGTTCGCCTCTGGAGCTTTAACACTAATTGGTTAGAAGGTTACCGGGGTCTATTATTAATCTGAGGAAACAAATATAACGTCAACGACAGTTGTGGTTGGGGGACTGTAGATGGCACCATTGGTTAGGTTACTCATTCTGGTGGATCCAGGACTGAGGAAAAGCAACGTGAGTGATCGGGCTGGCAGTCAGAGGGAAGAAATGACGAGCGAACATAAACTTTGGTCTGCGAGTGATAGTTACTAAAGTGCCTTTTATTCATCTTACATTTTCATGATGTAAAATCGTGATTTATCAGTGGTACCCTATTATAAAATTCATATGAAGATAAACGCATTAAATAGTGGAAAGGTGGAAGCACTCGTATATATTCTTTGCAACACAAGTTAATGTTAATAATAATCCTTCGGTTTGAGGCTCTCACAATATAACAGTTTTCTTTCCACTGTTGTATTAACATGACTGCCGACGTCTTATGAGGTCTACCTGCTGTTTTATCTCTCATCTGCATCTGTGCGCAAAAGCGGGCTATTAGATTAGTTCACAAATAGCCTAATGTTTTAATTATTACAATCAATCTATTTTCACGGCGTGTCCCTAGACTACGGTTGGACGTTTGCCTTCATCTAAGTTTGAAAAATGGGATTTGTTTTTTCCAAATTCATCATGTAGTCTGGCTGCATAAACAATTCTTAATTTCAATTTTCGTAACTTTCTTTGCAGCCGCGTCTGACACCATTCGTTGGTACTCTCTCTCCCGACTTTCTCCCTTGTGCCACTTCCCCGCCCCCACGCCACCTACGCCCCTTTTTTTCTTGATATGTTAAATGAATTATACCATGTGACGGCCTATATGAAGACATTGGTTTTCTAACTGTGCACTGTGACTAGGTTTGGGCTGTGTGCCACTGGTGAAGGATCCCTGTCCTCTCCCTCCTCCCCACCGTTCATCCTCCAGGTTGTAGGTGTGATGCTCTCAGCAGCACAGCCGAGCCTGTGCTTTGCGATGCGCTCGGATACTGCATCCTGAATGCTTTTATCGTGCGTTGCCTCGCTTCAACAAAAGAAGGGAAAACAGATGGAATTCATTTGGCGATTCGTTCCGGTTCGCCGCATTGCCTTTCTTAATCGCGATGTAAGTCTCTTTCTGACGGCAGCAGCTTCAGTGAAGGATTAGGGGAACCTGATAGAGAGCATTGCAAACAGGTGTCTCCATCCTATGGCTGCGCACTGAGCTTCATTTACGACTGTCTGCCGACCAGAACGCCATGTGCGCGCCCGTGTAGTTTAGTGAGATGATGCAAAACCGCTTACGGACGCTGGGTTTGTGCTATTTGTTGTGATGCTGAGAAAATGACACGGTTGGAGGAACACTAATCGTGCTGTGGTGAGAGTCTTTGTACATCTTCACGATGGAACGTGTGTTTTTTAGGTTTTTAGTTTCACTTTTTTTCCCGGAGATGCAACGGACAATTCCTGAATAACGCTGAAATTCACGAAAAATGATTCATTTGGACATTATCTAACAGGCTTCAGCGCACCACTGGGAGTATTTTACTGTCTATTCTTCATGCTCCACTTTGAATACTGTTTGTTATTTAACGAATCGTTGTAGTTGCCTTAGTTCGTTAGCGCTGCCCCTGGACGTTTCCCTTCAGAATCCAGTTTTCTGGATTCAAAGGGGGTGATTATTTCCACGCTTCTCCGGAAGTTTTTTTCCAAAGCGCTGCCAAACTGGCCATGGCTGCAGCGATCGCCAGCTCCCTCATAAGGCAGAAAAGGCAGGCGAGGGAGCGGGAGAAGTCAAATGCCTGCCGCTGCGTAAGCAGCCCCAGTAAAACCAAAGGGAGCTGTGAGAAACCCAGTCGACTGAACGTCTTCTCCCGGGTCAAACTCTTTGGTTCCAAGAAGAGGCGAAGGAGGCGACCAGGTCTGTTGTGCAATGTCATCAGGGTGTGCCTCATGATCACTAACTCTTCATAAGGTGTCATTATATTCCAAGCACAATTTAAATAAGATTAAGAAAATAATTCTGGTATTTTCTTCTAAGATTAATAAATGGCAGTGGTAGTGGGAGAATGCTCCCATGAAGTTTGTTCAAAGAGAAGTCGTCTCTGGCATCTCAGACTGTGCTCAGGCTAATATTAAACTGATGCTTCATCCTTCACCATTTTACTTATTTACTTATCCACGCTGGATTAAACACACAAAGGTGTTTTAAATAAATCTTAAAAGTCACTCAAGATGTAACCGTCACAAGTCTGTAATGGACTAATACAGGGCTTAATGAATGATAGCCTTGAGTAGAATTTACCTTAAATAAAGTTTCTTAACAAAACTCGAATAAGACAGAGAGAGAGATTTAAACAAGCAGCTGACACATTTAGCTCAAACATGGTGTTTTCCTGTATATTTTAAGTTTATTGTTGCTGGATATGATTTATCCAACTGAAAGAAAAAAATATCTGACTTCAGTACTACACATACAATGATAACTTGAGATAACTTGAAGTATTTAAAATGCAAGGGTAATTGTGGCCCCAAACATGTCAGCTCAGGTCCAGGGTGGTTCTTAATAAAAACTCCTAATACTGTAGCAACAGAAGTGTGTCTCTGTAGCCCAAAGCACCCACCCCATGAGAAACCCAGACCAGAATTGACCATGACTGCATATCTGATCTGATCACATCTAACTCAGGCCCAAAGCTCACTTTTTGTAAGTTGTGTCAGTTTCTCAATGTGTGGCGACATGACGACTGCACAGCCTGACAAGATCCAGCTTTGTGTTTTCTCCTGGGCTATAGTCAGTCCCATCCACTCCATTCATGTCCAAGTTGTTTTAAACTGTGCATATAAGATGCTGTACCTGGAGGTTAGGGTCCCTGTTTATGCAACAGCATGCCTATCCTGCAGTTTTTGCACCCGGCTCGCTTCCACTTTCTATTTCTATCCTTTTGAGGGTGCAATAAGTGCCAAGTAGAAGGCGTTGTCTGTTTGGGACTTGGAGATGATGCCTCACCAAACACAAAGAACTGTGACTGTCTGCTAATGTAGCCTGTGCATGGTTATGTTGTTGTGTTCACAGCCCATGCTGACATATGTACAGTTCTTAATGTACTGTATGTCTCTGTAAAAAATAATGCAACCACAAAGCTGGTGCATATCTTTACACCATATTTCTTCTTTTGTCAAATTGTGATAATTTTATAATGATGACATTTTACGACAGATTATTTACTGTATTCCTGGTGTATTGACCGAATAAACATTATTCATAACAAAAGTAACTCTAAGGACAAAACAGTGGTGTTGAAATGTGAGTGAGATGAAAGGATAGATGAAAGGTGTGGTAAACCGCAGTAAAGGACACTCCACTAAGGACAGTAACCAGGGAATGGAGAGCACTTAGCTCTTATCAGACATTACACTGATGTAACACAGACAGGATACCCAGCCACTCCAGATGTAAAAGCTGTGCCACTTCAAACTATGGTCATTTAGACTCACTGATGCTTCATTTTATATTGCTACACTTAATAGTGTAACTTTGCCCATTTTAATGGTATAACTATTCATCTTTTCATCACTCCATATTATTTGTACTTGTTTTAAAGGATGTTGGAGAAATGCAGCGTCATCCTTTGGCTATGTTTCAGTTCACTCAAATAATCATATTCTTTGCACTAAATATCCCACACTTTTATTTAAGATTTGATTTTTATTTATATAAATTTGTAACTGCACACACGTGAAATAAGTTATTTTCTGAAAACCAGGGCAGTTTCATAAAAGATTATGTCTCAGCATAGAGAGAGAAGGAGGGGCTGACATGCAATATTTCCTCAGCCATTATCAGACCACTCAGCCACCACACGTCCCCAAAGCATTTCTAAATTTGATATTTGCTTTTGTCCATCTGTGATTTTGCTGCTGTCAAACCACAGGGACAGCCTTTTTAGTCAACCTAATCGACTGTAGAGAAATGGCAAAGGAAGTTTGCTGTAGTTTTTACCATTTTGCCATTTAAATACTATTAGCATCAACTCTGATGTGTGATCTGGCAGTTACATGTGTGTTATTTTGATTTTTTTTCAATTAACCAGATGTCTTTCTTTATTTGGTTATATACATTCAGAATATCTGTATCTGTCTGTGTATGTGATAGGAGCAAGCCCAGATCTTTTCTCACTCCTCTTGTTTCATATCAACTGCAGTTCCTTTAATGGCTACCAGATTCTAGTTTCAAAACTAGAAGGATTCCATAAAAATGTCTCCACAAGGCCAAAGCTCAATAGCTGAATTTACTTCAGACATGAAGTGATTTGGGATTGTGTTTGTTTGATTGACAGGTGTCCCAACCCATCACAGTCAGCCATCGTAATTGTGAGTCATTGTTCATGTCCCATCCCGGCTCCACTCAGCTTCATGCCCTTTGACTAAATTGGATTTTGTGGCTACAGGAGCTTCCAAAATGGCTGCGAGCAGTCGACCAAACCTGAAGATTCAAAATGTCCCTTTAGAAGGCTTTGTTTGACATTGTGCACTGTTTCATTCTTGTGTCCTCCTTCTCCGTCTCCTTTCTGCTTTGACAGAGCCCCAGCTGAAGGGGATTGTGACGAAGCTGTACAGTCGACAAGGTTTCCACCTGCAGCTGCAGGCGGATGGAACCATTGATGGAACGAAGGAGGAAGACAATGGTTACAGTAAGTTTCATTCTTATATTTTTTTAACTTAATTTTTAAATCATACATTTATTAGCATGCAGTACTTTTGGTCAGGGGGAACTTTCACCTTGCTGCTATAAATTCCATGTACTACATCAAGGACTGCATTTGTTACATACCTCCTAATGGAATATCAACATGATGGAAACTTGAACTTCACATCTATGCCTGTCGAATGATTTTAAGAGACAGTCTAACTTTCTTGAGGTTGGATATATATGCTGCTTTTTCTGTCCAAGTTGCTAGGTTTACCATTTTAACAGCAAATCCAAACCATTCAAAACATTTCTTTCATTTAAACTGCAGTGGTTCATAGAACAGAGTAAAAAAAACATTAAATCATTTCATTCAATAGCAACCTGAGAGCAGATGATGATTGGCTTTTAACTCTCCTACACACTGCTTCAATGGTGAGAGCCAGTTTTGTCTCATACTATGTATTGATGCATCCTTATTGCCATTACACCCACCAGCTTTGTTTTCCAAAAGACATGTTCGAGAGTAACAGCACAGCCACTTATCTGGTAACAATACAGCAGAAATGGATCGCCTTATAGTTAGACGGTGCAGTGAACACTATATGCTTCTGAGGATTTGATAAATACAGTGGCTAGTGACCCATGTGTAAGCAACTTTGCACTCATTTAAAAAAAAAAACATGTTGAAAAAATATAAGCAGGGTGCACTGAAACAGCTTTAATGTGATACTTGTCTAATCCCAACACCAAGTGGATGTAAACATGTTTGGAGCCTCTGAATTAGTACCTCTGTATTCAATTAGTCCCTCGGTGGAGATGTGCGTACCTTACATAGAAACAGCAGCTCTGTGCAAGTGGGATGTTGTCTAAGCAGAACACACCCTTGTAACTTGCTTAAATAAAATGATAGCAAAGTTAAACACCACACAGAGCAGACCATGTGCAGGAGTGGAAATGGATCTTATATACACACACACACAATATGAGGCTTCACACCACACACTGACCACCTCACCCCGCATGCCTGTATGGACTCACTTTTCTGCTGACTTACATAACAACTGGCCCGCATTGACACCAAAATAGTTTTTGAAGAGAAAATTAAAGAGTGGTGCTGAATAGGAAGAGGAGAAAGAGTGAAGCTCTTTGCACTGCTCCAAAAATAGCGTTGTTAGGCGCTGGGTGCACTTGTCTCCATGGTGACGGAGAGAACAGTCCTCTTGGAGCTACTGGTGTCTTGTGATGGTAGGAGAGGACCTACTCAAATGCACACACACGTGCACACGCACACACAGAAACAAAGACCCGATCTTTGCCACTGCGGCTCACTGAGAAGACGCACTTTGGCCATGGTAATGAAGAACTTTGATATTTCTGTGACATTTTCATTAGGAAGGCAAACAATGTCAGGCATAACAAATCCAAGGTTCATAAATCCCTGTGAATTCTGTTCCTGTCGGCCATTTTCTTGAGAAACAAAAGACAAAATGGGAAAACAACTCCTAAATCCTTTTCCTTAAAAGATGAGTCTGTTTCACTGTTCAAAATGCTTGGCCAAATGGAATTCCCAATTTGTTTTCAGCAATACTGGAAATGATGGATCCCACAATGAGTCAAAGGAATTAGCTAGTGCTCTATTGTGCCATTCACATCAGATACACTATGCTATAGAATCAAATCATACTGAACAGCTTCAGTAATTTGTAGCTCCAGCACTTTGCTGTGCTGTCATATTCAGGCTACACTGATTCAAAACTGCAAATGCTGCTCCTACAATGAGTTACAGATAGAATAAATGTTAAAAATTTGACTCGCTATTACTGGGAACATTCAGGTTTACTGTCGCACTGAATTGGTCAAAGCTCCTAGACAAGATAGTGGGTGGAAATGAGACATAGAGACAGCCTGCAAGCAATCGTGAAAACTGTCCCTCAACGCCTCCTCACCCGTCTCACTCCATGTGCTGTGAGAGGGTGGCCGTCCTGTTATCCTCCTCAGTGTGCTCAGGTGTTCCTAGGAGCCAGGAAGTAATTGAGTTTCCCCTTTTGAAAATCTCCATCTGTACACCGGCTGGTAATCCTTCTGAAATGAAGTGGACTGCTGATGTGAACGTGTGCGTTGTGGTGAGAGTTCGAAGGGAGGGAGAAAACTCGCAGGGCGCAATTATGAAGACAAGAACTGCTCGCATAGCAAAATCTTTCAGAAGAGGACGAAATAAAGTCATTAAACCAAATCAAATCATCAAATCCAACACCATGGCATACTTAAATACTTCATTTATAGAGGAGGAGCTATTTCTCATGAAAACACAACCACATCCCCTCCAGCTCTGTATACGGCAAAACGAAGGTGGATCAGTCGGAACAATGGTTGGGAAGAATTTTTGCTGACAGTGCCATCTTAAAATGAATCATTAAAAATGTATTCAAATTTCTATTTATTATTTCATTATATCTTCTTAGTTCTTTTCTTAGGTTGACAGAACCAATAAATTTGGCAAGCAGATCTACCATTGGTTTATCAACTTAATGAATGCACAAGATTACTATACAGTGCATCTAAAAATACTCCAGATATTGAGGTTGTAAATAGTAAGTCTTATCTGTTTGAGGTATGCATTTTACTGGCAGGATCTGCTTTACATGGCTGCCAGAGCAGGCATCACCAAAGATACTGTCCCAGAAAAGATACACCACACAATCTGTCATTTTGAGAGCCTGAGACTGTGTCTTTCCCCTGGGAGCCATCTTTTGATTGCGGCACTATTACATGACTGTCAGTTCCCATGTGTTTGAACAATGGTGTAATTTTAGTGTGAGCTAAAGTTAGTTGTCAATGTAACTCAACCATACTATACCTGGGAATTGAGGAATTAAGATGCATTGAGGACAGCAAATGGTATTGATGAGAGAAATAGACAGAGCTCTGACTATATAGCAAATTCAGGGGAAAAAAATTATAAAGGAAAATGCCAAACATTTAGAACTCTCACTGTTAAGTATTATACTACAAACAAGATGAAAGCATTATAGGTTTGTGACAGCTGTTTTGGAAGTATCTTCATTCCTTCAGGGCTGGTAAATACACTTTTTGGACATTTATCCAGCCAGACGGCATATTTATTTGTTACTTATCTTGTCCATTTAAGTTTATTTTTGTTATTATTGATATAGACTGACCATCACATTATTTCAAACAGCTCATTGGGTACAGGAAAGATCTTTCTTGCATTTGAACAAAAAACAGAGGTAAGGATAGACAGGGAGAGAGAAAAATAGAGGAGGAGAAGCAGAGAGAAAAAAGACAGATCATCACAGAGTGAGTGGTTCTGGGACTTAAACGCCTTTCCACTGAACCAAGAATATGCTGCCAATGCCCGTTTACTCTGCCAGGTAAATACATTATGCATTACTATGGCTGTTGTTTACAATGAAAGCCCAGAGAGAAGCTGGTCTGCCGTGTTAAAGTGATAAGGGCAGATGAAATAGCCCATCAAAAAGCCTCTATAGTGCACTCTGCTCAAAGGAGTCTGTAGACAGGAATCTACTAAGTGGCTGACAAGAGGACCTATAGTAAGAGCACACACTGACTCACAGCTTAACTCATGTAAGAACTGAATTTAATTTCTCCTCTCACATGTGTCTAAATTTGGAAGCTTCTATCATAATGCAATAATGTCCAGCATAAGCAATCCGGAGAGAATGTTATTATTCTCCCGGGGACATTATTTACTGTATTTGGTACTATTAAAAAGGATAACAAAAATCCCCAGCAGTGGTAATGGCATCATTGTTTGGGAGTATGTCCAACAATAGTCAGAACAATAAGTGAGAAGCACGACTACAGACTTTCAGGTGGACGCATATGTGCTTTCCTCTGTTCAGCCTGTGGGTTTCCTGCCAGCATCAAATATAATGTGCACGCACACACACACACACGCACACACACACACACACTTTTACAGTACAGGCCAACATTAATTAAGTGGATATGTCATTCCTTGACCAGCTCGGCAGCCACTGGCTCTCTCAGCCTTACAAGTTGCTCCCCGCTAGTCACGGACACGTTTTATGCATGTCTGAGCATGAGCATGATGTCTGTGTACAGATGTGCGCAAGTTTTTCTTTCTTCTTGCATTCATATGTAATGCTGCAGCACAACTGGCCCATAGTGACCACTGGCAGATGGCACTGACTGAGAAAGCATTACTGTCAATAGATTTACATTTGGCTACACATTGGAAATCTATGGTTCCTTTCCATTTCAAAGATTTTTGCATATTGTGTTTGCAGTACTTAGGCTTTACTTTACAAAGCCCATGATTTCACTTCATGTGTGGGAATACACAGCGTTGTGAGCTACTTCATCATTATAATGTTTTTTCTATTTTTCTCTCCTTTTGTTCAGTTGGTTTAAAAAAAAAAAAAAACACCCTGGGAGAGTACATGAGTCCCCAAGCTTATGTCGTACCTTTATTTGTGGTTTGGTTTTGACAACTCACAACTTTTTTAATTCGCTGCCTCATTTTTGTTGAAACAAATATATATATAAGGAGGTTATTCAATTGAGATGAAAACGCACCGTGTTTCAACTCTTTTTTTTCTATCTGTGTCTTTCAGCCATGTTCAACCTTATTCCAGTGGGTCTGCGAGTGGTGGCCATCCAGGGCGTGCAGACCAAACTCTATCTGGCTATGAACAGTGAGGGCTACCTGTACACATCAGTAAGTGTATTGAGTATTGATATTTGATTTTGAATTTAACAGATTTTTTCCCTTGTATTCATATTATTTGTGTAAATGGGTAACTCAGTCTTACTGTGCCGACTCAGACGCAAAATCATCCTAAACCAGATCAAAGAGCATTTTCTGATATAATTCAGTGTCAATAAAAAGTTCAAGGATTGTGTAAGCAGGCGGAGCAATGCCATATCAGATCATGGCAGCCCGCTCGTGGTCTTTGATTAAATGTGCAATGTCATGAATAATTCAGTTGCAGGCCGAATGATGTTCCTGTTCGTCTTCCCCACAAATGCCACCGTCACATTGTGTGGCACTGTGTGGCAGGCGTCAATGAGAAAACTGACAGGCTGGTTGGAAGTGCACCCAGAGGGCATGCAGACACACACATCTACTGTTGACAGCCAATCCTCATAGTCAAATTAGTAAAGATTGCTCTGTATGGTAAAGGTCTGAGTTAGCAGACACAATGGTGATTGATAGAAACACGCTGCGAAACAGCAAGGAAAACCTAATGATCTAGTAGCTTTTTATTCTGCAGTTGCTGCTGACAGATTATCCATTACATACTTTGGCAGTAATGTGATGAACACTGAAGGAAACTGGCCCCTCTCTCTCTCTCTCTCTCTCTCAAGTTAATGTGCCAGCTCTTACCAAGCATTAGTTCAGTCAGAGGCACTTACATCAAGGAAGTGCAAATGGTTATACGGTAAGATTTGCTGAAAGACGTTGTTATCCAGCATTTAACAGGAAGTTAAAGCTTCTGTAAATAGAAATGGTATTTTCTTGAGAAATCTAGATTTTAAATCAATTGAATATAAATATCTATTTACCTATTATTATTTATATTTAGAGACAAAGATCTCAGTATAGTGAGACCAAAAGGAAAACATAATCACAGCAGCCTTTTAAAAATGCTGTATGGTCTGCCTGTAATTATATTTTAATGAGTGCTAGCAGTTGTTTGACAACAAGTCCATGTGGGTTGCCCTAACTAAGTGTGCCTTAGGGGAATATAAAGGAATAACTGAAAGAAAACATATCCCCTTAAACCCCTTCCCACACACATACACATTCATACCCTGTATTTAACATGGCTCTCTAGCAGTCCAGAGCTCCCAGTGAGTGGTCTTAATGATATGAGCTTGGCTGTCACTAATTAAGCACATGTAGCAAGCTGTACAATTGAATTAATAAAGATCAATCAGGCTGGCAAAAGGCTCTATAAGCAGAGAGAAGATGCAATAGAAGAACCAGCCTATTTCTAAACTGCTCTCTATTGCTAAGGTTTTAGGTAAAGTGAATGCCAAGAAGTGCACAGTGATTTTAGATGAGGATTATGTCTTTGATAAATTCCAGTCTTGTTTCTGTCTGTTGCACTTAACTGAAACATTGACATCTGGCTGCACAATTGTGCAGAGAGTAATCTAGTTTGGTACTGTCAGAATATGAAAGCTGATAATAGTATATAAACGGAGAGATTTTGTGTTTGGGTATCTCTCAGTAAACCCTACATGCTTCCCTTCATACCTTACTGGCAATTTTCCAGTTGCGTATGTTAACTGTGCATACTCATGTGCAGCTCTGTCTTGTGGTGTGCCCCATGGTTCTGTCCTGGACCCTACCTTGTTTACCATTTATATGATTCCCCTTAAACTAATAAGAAGGTAGGTCTTTTCACTACTATAGAGATGATACCCAGTTATATTTTACATCCTATTGTAAACTTCAAAAAGTTTAAGATAGAGAATAGTCACACAGTGCATTAAAAGTGCCACTACAAAGTTTTTGACCAGGTCCTCTCAGTAGGTTTAATCTGACACCCCCCTTGATCCAAGGTCCCATGATCACATTCAGAGCTTTCAATTGACACCTACCTACATTAGTAAGTTATCACAGCACTACAGACCAACAACTGGATTGGTGTTTGAGGTTCTCATTGGAGTTTGTTTTGCCTTGCTTCTTAGTTTGTACATTTTCTTATTGTAATCACATATTTTTTTCACTGACCTTTCAAAAATTGGTTCTCAAAATGTTTGGTATGGTGCAATGAAGAAAAAACTATACTTCAGTGCTTCTTACTAATTTGAGATTGAGTGAAAATAAAGGTGGACTTTACTTTTTCAGTTTCTTACCTAGAACTCAGAATTCAAAAAGTACTAGAATCAGCAGAATCTGAGCTGCGGACAGGAAACGCTACACTGTACTCAACTCTGCTTGAAAGCACTTAATTTGCTTTGTGAGAGTTTTCTGATATATTAATGTGTTTCTATGATAGTCAAACAGTGAAGAGCACACAAATTACTAGAAAGAAGATCGAGTCAGAATACCATTGGCTACTTGCACTATATCATCTATGCTTTTGTAAATACCAGCCTTCATGTGAAATACCATATATTTTTTAGGTGTGTTACATTGGAGATATGCAGCTGGGGGATGGGTTGCAGAGCTTTCTCTTTCAGCTAAATTAGAGAGGGAATTGAATTCACCGTGTAGCTAGCTGCCTAATAGTGCCTGTCTTGCTGGGATTGCTGCTATGGTGAAGTGCTGCCTTGAAGCCACACATTACATGAGCCAATAGCAGGTCAGCATTGGAGGGAGATTCCCAATCAACAGTGGAGAGACAACAGATGACGCATTCAGGGTAGGGGGTGGGGTGCTGCTGCTGCTGCGATCGACATCTCTCCCACTATCCTACATGAGGCTGCATGAGCACATGAATGGAAATGTTTGTCATATAATAAACAGGACTGACATGGTTTACATACATAATCATTGAGATTTTTGATACAAATTCTAATGCATACTAAATTATGCATTTACATTTAAACTAATGTTACGTATTCCCTTCACTGCCATTAATTTGAGTGGCTTTTAGCTCATAGACTGAGTTAACTCACATAAGAATGAAGAAGGTGCATATGCATCTGTTTGATAATAACTGTGTTCTATGTATAAGACCAGAGCATACACAAATGAAACACAAGGAAAAAGTGGGCACCAATGTGTGGGTGAGGCAGAATGTACCAGTGAAAATATATTCATCTATCAGTGTCAATGTGTGGGAGAGGAAGAACCAATTAATATGAATTTCATTTAACTATCATTTTTTTCCTGTTTGCCCCTCTACTTATGCAGAAGTTGTGAAGCAAAAATAGCATCCGAACAGACATTTTATATTCTAGACAAAAAAATGAAAAAGAAAAATGTGTCGACACATAATACAAGACACACACACACACACACACACACACACACACACACACATATATGTATAAACATGCAAATAATATTTGATGATAGAGAAAAATTCATTTGCACTTTTATTACATGTTTTAAGATGGGTATATTTTTAGATCCTGAGCTAAGTGGTGTCCACATATCTCATGAGGTGCCTTTGAAGTGGTGTTATTAATTTCCTGGTGGGTCATATTTGAATTAGTGTGAGTCACTGAGGCTCCAGTTGAGTCTCGCCTAGACTACTCTGCGTGAGTGTGCGTAAACTGGAGAGCTCTGGGCTCTTGTGATGGAAATATTCATCAGCAGCGATATAATATTGAGGTTTCCAAGCTATTTGCACCTAAAACACTATGTCTAGTTAAATCCCTGTGATGGTCATCCTGCAATTACATCGTCACTCATTTATGAAGGCACTGTGGATATATTTTTGTCAAAGTATTGGCATAAATTTGATTTTTTAAAATCTAAAAATAATAATTCTGTAAATAATGCTTCAGGAAAGTTACTGGAACCAGCCATATCTTTTCAACCATTTAGCATGCATGCACAATGCCCCTGGTAAATAAACCCTCCTGTAAGGTTTCACTCCACTGAGCTGTGTCATTAACTAGTTTCTGTTGTGTGTGTGTCTGTGTGTGTGTGAGTGTGTGCGCTCTCACCCTGGATTTAACATATACCCTGTGTGGGTGTGTCTATTTATATTGGTATTTGTGAGGGTCTTTTCCACTAGCTTAAAGCTCTCCAATTTATTCCCAAACAGATGAAATCTGTGTCTACATGATCTTCAGCTGCAGAATGAGGGGTTTTTGTAATCCACTTCCACTCTACTGAAAAGACTGGGACCTTGAAAAGCCTAATTTGGCAAGAGTTGTCTTCACTGCCCAGCCACAGCATGAGCATTTGTGAGTCTCACAAGCATTTATGTGGCTGCAAAGATACGTGGACAGCACTCAGCAGTGATTCCATTGGCATAATTGGTGTCATTTCAGTTTTCGATACAGCAGCTCAATACACACGGGGCAGCGTGCAGCACTGATTTGGCTTGTCTTGTGAAAAATCCGGCCAATATTTTTTTTTACAGAGATCAGATCCATTATGCTAGTTTTTCTCCTCCTGCTGATTGGATCTGGAAAACATGAATCAGCTGTAATTACTACACAGAAGCCAACAGAATGTGGTTTGAGAGATCATAATTGATAGTGTTTTCTTGACATGGCCACCTAGCTAATCAAATATTCATTTTACAGTTACCCTTATCACTGTCAAAATGGGTTATTGTGCGCTACAGTACACAAGGCTTCTCAGATGGGCAGTGTATGCCTCTACATGTGCGTCTGTGTTTTACATTCAGGGATATTACAAATGACAGGGAAACATCCTTTAGTACATTATGCATAACACTTGCATCATCCATTATGTCTCTCCCCTACAGGCAGTTATTGGATCGTAAAGAGCTCTACTATACTACTGTAACTTCAGCAGGGATTTCCCATAGCTGTAAAACAAAAGATCGTTCTCTGCCTCTCATTGGTTTTTGCCCATGAGATTAAATTCTCCTCATTTGGAAAGTCAGGAGTAATTACATTTCTGTATCAAAATTTTCCACATGCAAAACCGGACATTATTTGGAGGTAAGACAGTGACAGTAAACACGTGTTTTATACAAAAGTACAAGCATGTTTACATGTGCAGTGAGTATTAATTCAGCTTATCAAAACTGTTATTGCGTTAAACACGCCACAGCCTTTCATCTCATTTTCCTTGAGCCCAATTGGTTCTATATGAAAGGGACAAAGCTCTTAGAAGCATTATGTACAACAGGATGATGCTTTAATTTTTTTTTAATTTCAAAAAATTGCTTGCCTGGACATTGTGTAATTGAGGTTGCCAGCTGTGCATCATTTGGACAAGGACGTGTCATAGTTGCACATTTCAAGGAAAAGTACATGTAATGTAATGGGGTCATTAAAAGTCCATTTAGCTAAATCACTATAGAGAAATGGGGGCAGGGGAATGACACGACTGATATTATTTCTATGCAGATATTGTCCTGCAATTTCCCGTCACTCCATCTGGCTCTGGAGTCATGATTAAAGTGATGTGAGATTTCTTCACTGGGAGGTTGGTTTCAGTGAACAATAGAAATGCTACTGACTGAAGCAGACACTACTGGAGCCCATTCAAGAGAATATGAATGTTTCTGCCTATCCTCATCCTGTAGAATAGGAATGGGGATCCCCTGCCATTTGGCCCCTTCTTATGTCAGTCCACATGAGCCTGTTGTCCACAGACCGACCAGTACAGCAGTATCCGCCAGCAGCCTTCCCTCCAACTTGGCTCTAAATGTGCCTGTGTCTATCTGTATGTGTCTGTTTATCAATAGACTCTTATTCTTCTTCAGGACGAGTACAATCAGCCAAATCTACATAAGCTCATTATTAGAGGTAGAACAGAACTCCTGGCTCAAGAGCTGGCTCGACACCTGAGTAGCAGTTGTGTAGCTTCCAACTGCTACTTCTGCATAACTGCGACGCTGCCCAGCCTCTACGAGATCGCTGCTGCTAATCAGGCTGAACAAGAGTTTCTACAGCAAAAAAAGCAGACTTTGGAAAGGAAAACATTCTATATTAAATTTGACGCAAGTATAGAGGATAGAAGGGAGAAAATCTAAGATGTTTTTAACAGTCCAGAAAAAAAAACTCAGTTGAACATAGGTGAATGTGTAGCCAACAAAGTAAAGAGCAGAAACATGAAGATACTGTTCACATGTCTGATTCCTGCTTACATTTGTAGTTATTCTGTTCTTTGTTTGCACAAATAGACATATGAGAAGTCTATGATGACTGCATACTAGACTGGAATAACAATGCCAAGGTGCCTTTGGGAAGGGGCCAAGGTAGTCTACATTTTAGGGAGCTTGGTTTCTTTTTTTACCACTCTGTTGCTGTGAGTGCAACATTGTTGCAATCTGCTGGGGAAGCTGCATCAGAACTAGTAACACAGGCAGACTGAGCAAAGTGAATCTATCACTGTAAATGTCATGGAAATAATCTGTGAACCTGTCACATGGTCATGTGTCACTGTCTTAGTCTGATAATATTAGATGAGAGCTGTGACATACAAAACTAAGATTAATTGTCCCTATCTGAGAATATCTAATAGTTATTGTTAATGAATAATGTTGGATTATTATTTCTGGGCTACTGGGATTTTTGTGACACCACATATAATAATAAAAAATGCAAAACAAAATGCAGTATTTGAATATTGTTCTGGGCTTCAGTTAGGATGGTAATGATCAAGGCCATACAGCTTATAGCTTATATAGCTGCCATATTAGCTTTGGCTAAAAATCATCACAGAAAGGACTGTGGATTTAGTCTTCCTTCACTTACACTGGAAGAATGCCTGCAGCCTGTGTGGATAGTAGTATAGTTTTTTGAACAAGTACTGTTTCAGTACGGACTGGAAAAATGCGAGCGTGCCCTTTGACACACCAAGTAACAAAGCAACCAGCCACACCAGCAATCAACTGCAGATGCACATCTTTTCTAGGACTGGGGCTGAGATGAAAGGCAAAACTAAGTGCTGTGACATTAGGAAATGACAAACACTGAAAACCAAGTACACTGTTGGGTACAGTCTGAGTGAAACTAAACGTGATGTTTGTTTCTTCTCATATTATTGATCATACTGTAGACAGTAGAGTCTTTAAAATCTTTATCCTAACTCTGAATCCAAACCTTTACTGGTCTGCAGAAACAAGGTTAAAGAGCACATGTCAATTTATTTGAATAGAATGTTAACGTAACAGTTTAAAAACTCTCTAGTCCAAAATAAGAACCACTTTATAAATTAATTTCTTACTGAACTGTAACAGCTCCCAGCTGGTTCTCCAGCCCTCCTGGTGGGTTTAGTGTTTAGTCAAATGGAGTATTTGATTCCCCCGTGATGTTAGAGCTTAACTGAGAAGAAAGCCTGAGCAAACAGGATGTATCCCATTGAGATGAGGTGCTATGTCACAGGCTTCTTGCGACTTTAAGCTTTGTTTTTTTAAGAGATTTTTGTCTGGTGTTGTCTGAGGAGGCGAGATTGGCGAGAGAGGATGACAAATGATGGCCGTCTGTTCCTGTAGGGAGGTCTGGGTTTTGTGTCTTGAATGGGCACTTGAATGTGACTGGGTGTGACAAAAGGGTGCATACAAAATGGATGTACATGAGTTTGCTCTTTTAACAAGTTCAACAAGGGAACATTTTATGACCCATTACAGTTCACTGCTGTTACAGTATATCACATTGCTTTAGCAGGTGTTAGCTGTAGTGTACATTAAGCTTCAATAGATAAGCTGTTGAACTGTTAAAAAGAAAAACAGAGAGGCTGTTACAGATGACTCTCTGTTGTTTGTCATGATCTCACAGGGAGTCTTTGGCCCTGGGGACACATCATCACTCTCACCATTGACACCCACCAATGTGATATGTTTTTTTTTTTTTAGCTGGAGTAGGACTGATCCTGGCTAGATCTGCTTCAGTCGGAAAGAGGCATCCCTTACTCTCTTTCTAAGAAAGCACACTTTCTGTGACACATGCGTACAACTGTGTGTTATGATGGGGGTTTGTATGTGTCCTAAGAAGCTAATTTAAAAGCAAGGCAAAAACAACTCATTGCTTCACTTGTCTTTAGCTGCCTTTGCCTCTTGCACCGTCCCTCAATCTCTCTCATGGGGAATAGTCTTCGAACGGATTAAACTGTTTTGGAGGCTCGCTGCCCAAGCAGCTTTACAAATTGGACAAACACATACACTCATCCACCTCAGCAAGCACACATATACACTTGCGCCAGTGCACGCACACACCAAACCTTGCCTCGGGGGAAATAAACCCCAGCCACATTGTTGTAGCATTAATGGCCAAATCCTATATAGGTACTGGATTCTTAACCAAACAGAAAGGAAGAGTGAACTCTTGCACAGTATGGAGTCTGGAAAATGAACAGCAAACTCAAGTCTCCAAGGAGTCTTTCCTCAGCTAGTTCATTAGTGAAAGAGATAAGTAAGCACTGTGATAACAAAGAAAGATAGGTAGAGAAGCACATCCCTGGCATGCACACAGATGGCATATGAACCGATTAAAAGCCACTTTGTGAAAGCATTTCAATATTTTTTTTTGTTGGTACTGTAAGTGCAATAAGTGAAAGGGCCATAATAAATTACGTGGTCCAATGAAATCATAAATACAGCGGACAATGCTCTGAAAGATAATGAAATGGCCATACATAATTAACAACTAGGAGCAAAATGAGAACATACTCTTCATCCTTCTTGTATATTTTATTAATGTACCTCTGTATCTGTCATATCACTGTTATCTATGCTATAAAGTGCTGCATTATTCACTGCAATAAATGGAATGAATAGATTTAGAAGATTCTCAAGAGACAAAAATGTTAAAGTAGGGGGCTTGAGCATTGACATGGCTTCTTTTCATGCCCCAGAGTGTGCTTGATGTGCAGTGCAATGTACCAGTAAGTTGCACTCTCAAGTAATGAACTATTACATTTCAGCTGTTTCTCTTCATAACAGGATGTCACACACTCATGAGATCTTGTGAACTGTTGTCCAACAACTACTATACACTGTATTTGCTTCTGCCCCCCCCACCAGGAACACTTTACGCCAGAGTGCAAATTCAAGGAGTCAGTGTTCGAGAACTATTATGTGACATACTCCTCCATGATATACCGGCAGCAGCAGTCGGGCAGGGGCTGGTACCTCGGTCTGAACAAAGAAGGAGAAATCATGAAGGGGAACCATGTCAAGAAGAACAAGCCAGCAGCCCACTTCCTTCCCAAACCTCTAAAGGGTAAGTCAGCTTAGTTCTTCTTTCACATTTTACTGTTCAATGTTAAGGGTTAGGTTGTGCTCAATCAGAGCCAGTTCATAAAATTAAAATAAAGTTTATAGTTGTTATATATTGTATGGTCTAGCAGGCATGTGTAGTGTGACTGTGGAGTATAATTTTTTTTCCTGGGGGGGTTATCTATCTGTCCATTCCAACATAGAGATCTGAGAGGATTCTGCCAGCTGAAGAAGCGTGCAGTGCTTGGCATCAGGAATGAAATTACTTTAACCACAAAATCTGTGGACAAAGTTTTGGGATTATTCAGCAATTTGACTAGATGGCAAAGAGGTTGTTTTTCATAATAAGAGACCTCCCTTCCCTGAGAACCAAAAGCCTTAAATGTGCCCCTTTTCTTTATAAGTTTCGTCCTTGTGGATACACTTTTACCAAAGACTTGGCCATTTAGCAGTCTCTTTAGAAACGCCGGCATGGACCTATTCAGTGAGTTCTCGCTGGTCACACTCCGCTGCAGACGCAGTGCAGAATGAGGCAGAGTCATTGTGTGTGACCAGAAGCAGCAGGAACAATATGTTTAAATACTGTGAATAGTAGCTCCTACATGACTTGATTTTCATTTCAGTAAAGCCATAGAGAACCCCTCCCATCCAAACTATGTGTGCGGTAGTGTGGCTGTGGAGAGAGATGGAGAAATGGTTCTGTTCCCTCTGTTGAAAAGGCCACGGTCCTTTCATCTTCAACAAGACACAGATTTACCTGTCACCAGAGAGAGTGTCTGTTTTCACCTCACTGGGATAAAAGAAGTATTCCCCCCCTTTTCCCCACTTAGGAAGAAATGAAAGGCTTTCACTACAAAACACTCAAACAATGACAAAAAGAGGCCATTTTTTTTAGATTGTTGATTCTTGAGTACAGTTTGGATCTGTCACATGTGGCTCTTTTATAGCTTCGGTACATTCATTTGTGTGTGCACACATAATTACTCCTACTAGGACTGCTGGGTTATTACTGGTGTCTAACTAGATGAAATGATGATTGGGTCATAATCCTTGTCCAAACCATCTGGTTGTGTGAAGTATCGAACCGATTATAATCATACAATGATACAGGCTTAAGTGAATAGAGCAAAATTTAAATCACAAAGTGTAAAGTATAGGCACTTCTTTATCAGGTTATATTTTACTTCAAGTGAATTCCTCCAGCTTATGGCTTCAGTTTCCTCTGAAAAATAATTTCAAGGATTTAAATTTTTAAGTCATCATGATATTCCAAATGACACTTGTTCCAAATTATTCTGGCTATTCCTGTTTGGAGTTAAATCTTATCATATTCTATTTGCAGCCTTGATGGCTGCTCCTCCATCCAGCATCTCATTAAGAATCCATGTCTGCCCTCCGAGATCCTGATAATAGCTTTTCACTTTCATTTAACAGGCCATCCAGGGGTCTCACACACACTAAGAGCAATAGCCAGAGAGTGATTGCCTTGGTTTATGTTGAGAGTAAAATACAGAGAAAAGAGAATAACAATATAGGCTGGAGGAGACAGTAATTCTGAAGGATTCTCAGCTGGCTCTTATGTATTTTGTCTAAAAGAAGAAATATGTTATTTCTGAGGCACAACAGAATATCCAAAATGAGAAAAATTAATTGAATAGATACCTCTGTACTACCCCAAAATTTAAGGCATTCCATGTTTTATAAAAATCTTTAAATTATCCAATACTGCACAATATTTACAAAATCTTTGACATAATTTAAATTCCAGATGCAGCTTGTGGTTTGGAAAGAGCTTTGTTGAGGGAAAGAGAGAGTAGAAGAGAAATAAAGGAGAATTTGTTCAGGCAGCTCATAAAGATTCAGAGGCAGCGGTGTTACAGGGCACCAATTAGGAAGCTGTCTCCACATTGGCAGTGGCATCTCCTCCAGCCATTACTCATGACTCTTCTGGTTCCAGTCTGTGAGTCTCAGCCCACAACCTCTCATTCTGTCTTCCTCTGGATGAAGCAAGTTCAGCTTGCATTATTCAAACCCAAACAGGAAAATCCTCTTACAGTTCTTGCAGGAAAGACTTGATGCAAGACACAAAGAGCCACCTTTATCCAGAGAGTATGTGGCATTTGTCACTGAAACATGAACGTGGAAAATGAATAGATGGATGGATGTTACTGGGGATTTATGTTTAAAAATGTATAGCAGTGGCGATGGTGTTGTGGTGGACATGATACTGTAATCCAGAGATTGGTTCCCCATCATTATAACCACACAATGCTGTCCCTGTCAAGACTGCTACCAATCATCAACATTTTCCCAGAGAAACCCTGCCACTGATTGACATGTATACACGAGGATGGTCTCTGGATTGCTGCTGTAACAAAATAATGCTGGGCTAAGTGCAGTCTTTGACTACGTTAGCTGTTTCACTCACCAATTCCCTGAGGAATGAACATTAAATAGCATTCTAGGCAGAAGTATGTTGACAACATCCTGAAACCAGAGCCTGTGAACCTCAGATTACAGATAGTTCTTCTGAAAAGCAACTGCTGAGATGCAGATTGGACCAATGCTGCACACACAGCAAAGCTAAAGCACTAGCAACTCCTGAATTTATAATGCTGTGCTGTTTTTTTACTTCATCGCCAACATGATCTGCTGTGATCTCTCGATTCAGCAGTTTGCAGGGAACTATAGGTAAAATCTAGTTATACTATCACAGGATCTGTTTCAATAACTATAACATACTAACATCAAAGACTTTTTTTATGTCAACTGTACACTATAAGTTGCAGTTCTTGTTTTCTGTTGTGATTTGTCAAATCTTTAAAAAAAACTTGTGTTGTGTTTCCACAGTGGCAATGTACAGAGAGCCATCCCTCCATGACTTGACAGAGTTCTCCCGCTCCGGCAGTGGCACGCCCACCAAGAGTCGGAGTGCTTCGGCCGTGCTCAACGGAGGCAAAGCCGTGAGCCAGAATGAGTCGACGTAGCCCGGTAGCCAAAACCTGGCCTGTGGCCGAACCACGAAATCTTACCTCCAGCAGAGCGTGAATCCAAGCAGACTTATCTCACCGATCAGCGGTTCAGGACTATAGCTACGACAACAAAACCACACACAAATACCCAGACACCACCAGTGAAAAAAGTTAGGCATCATCCTGGTCAATCATCATTTCTGCCTCAAAACAGCATCAAAAGTAAGAAATTCAACAGCACATAAACCATTCTGGACTTAGAAAAACCCACTAAAAAATTGTTTTTGGCTTGAGGTTTTATTTATTACCTTGATCACTATCTTTTGATGATGACTGCATACAAGTTAGCACATCTTTATCTTTGTTTTACTTTTCTTAATTTCTTGTGGACAATAACTTTTCTTAGGTCATGTAGACACCAAGCATCCGTGCATCTGTCGGATGGGGACAGGAAGTTAGACATGTAGGTGTTCAGGGCTGCCGGTAATGGTGCTGGTCCACATGGCTGCAGTGGTAAAGTACAAGCCCTGATCTCCGTCTCATCCATGCTTCTGTGAATACAAAGCCTATAAACTCCCTGGCGTGGCACAGCCTCGAGCTGCTGGGACTGTGGCCAGCCAGACGGTAGCTCTCCTGCATCCTAGTGCACACGCTCAGAGACTGAGCTCTCTAGCATGGGAAAATGAAGCCTATGTTCAGCTGACCTGAAATATAAAGGGGCAGTGTGGCTCTCTTGCAGTTTATTTTTTCAGAGATGTCACAGCTGCACCTTGTCTTTTGCTAATTTTCTGAATTAGCAGAGAGCTTTTTATTTGTCAACAGGTTTCGTATTTGTCCCTTCTTGTTCTCTACCCTTGCCATTGTTCAGCATTTGCATTTCTGTTGCTGTTTCATTACTGAAAGGGGTTCCAGAAAACCAAAGACAGAACGAAAGAGTGTCCCTTTAAGCCGCTGAAAACCAAGCCAGTATAAAGGCAAAGCTGGATTTTTTTTTCATTGTACATTTTTGATGAAGGAAAGTAAGGATTTTGTGGGGGGAAAAGGAACAATGGAAAAAGGAAGTGATTTTAAACACTTTGGAGTTGGCAGCGTGCTTGATGTTGTGCTTTTTGCTGATATGCTCAATGACCGAGGTCTGAAACTATTACTCTGTCCCCATTTCCCTTCTGTTAACGCTGTGTTCACAATGTCTCTGTCTCTTGTCCACGTGATCTGTTTCTTCCCTCTGTGCTTGTGTCATACTTCGAACTCCCTGCCATCCTTTTTCGTCGACCTATATTGACTGATACAGTTCACCATAGAAATATGGTGCAAGCCCCTTCCCAGGATGCTTGTTATGTGTTTGAGTAACTTATTGTGGTGAAAATATTTTCTATATTTAAAAAAAGAATACTGTGGACTTTTAGGTGGCTTAACATTTTATAGGATACGTCATATTTGTAAAAGTGGAAAAAAAGAAAAAAACATATGAAAATGAACATCTTCCCTTTCTTGCACAGGGCATGTACAAACACAATTATGTACAAAAAGGACCCTTTTTGTGGGCTATGTACTCTTCCCTTCAGCTACATAACTTCTTTCTGGTACATGCTTCTGGGGGGCTTTGTTTTCTCAGTTTCCTCCGGAGGTGGTTTGTATTAGCTGAACCTATCTGTTGCATGGGAGAAAGCAGGGAAATTCTGGTCTAGAGCTGCATGATGTAGGCTATGTGTATTAACCCATGTTGGATCATGTGTTCCAAACTACCAGGCTAAATCTGATAAAACAACATATACAGGCAGACATTGTGGCTGTCTGATAACTTCCAGTTGTTTATTATTTGTTGTATACACAAAAATGCACTGAATAAAATGTTTATATTAAGATATACTTTTAAAACGTGTCAGACTTTCTTCTTTGGCCTATTTACGGTCTCATTTATTCGTTAAACCCATCAACCATTGCAATTATAGAGAAGACTGGGTTTCCGTACCAATAGTATTACTATTATAAAATTGGTGGTGCAGAATTGGATATCATTTCTGCTGCATTCTGGTCTGAAAAGCTTTCTCCCAAGAGGTATCCCTAAAAATACACAATACCTGGTATCCTTCCTATCTGTGGGCAACAACATATCAAGGTGGGATATAACCTTAATTGCCTCAGAGCTGAGACTGGTGGTCAGGCTTATGGGGGTCATTTTATCTAATAAATCAATATCTCCTTTGGATTTGAAAAGCTGAAGACTGGATACTCAGAAATCTCTCCACCGCTGTGGCCTTTTCCTGTGTCTATATGACTGTTGCCTTGGCTCAGTAACGTCACAAAAGTGAGCAAGATCATTACGTTACTTTTTTCTGACCTTGAGAGTGGTATACGCTCATGAGAGTAAACGCTCTCTTCTCAGAGAGGAAGTCATGTGCGTGCCAAGGCACAGGATCACACATCATGACCCTACAGCCAGGATTCATTCCCAGGGAGCAGAACTAGAAGGCGGTGCAAGAGCAGACAAGCAAACATTACCTAATTAGGCAAATACCGGGAAGAAAAATAAAAGTTTTGTCTATGATTACTCTGGTCTAATTGTTGCCCACAGTGCATGTCAGGAACGACAAGGGGGCAAAGGGTGTCAAATTGCAGATACAGAGAATAAGCAAAAAGGACAGTTTAAATTGTCTGATAATACCGTTGCAGAGGACAATGGAAAATACAACTAGTATAAGTATACAAGCAACAAGTATACTTAAAGTGTACCTTTGACTTTCACATAATGACTGATGTAATAAAATGTAAAATGTTTTTAGAACAAACATTATATTATGTGGCTTTACATAAAATGTAATAAGCCCATACCATTAATATTCTTATGCTGAGACCACACTTTCTGATTCAAGTAAATTATCTGAGACGTCTGCAAGCACCAGTCTTTGTCTTCTGTCATTACAACTGCAAAAGACTGCAGCCACCAGAGTGCCGCTCCTGTGCAGGCAGTTAACGTTGAGACCTCTGCACAGCAAGAATGACCTGAAAAGAAAACTACAGAGCAACTGCATCATGATGGACAAGGAACAGATAGTTGTCCTGAATCTGAATTTGACCAGTAACATCGTAAAGCCAGCTGAAGAATGAGCTTTTAAAAAAATCCAGACACTGGTCTTCAGATAGAAGTCTCCTGACTCAAGTCATTAAATGATAATGTAAGAGCACAAGAGCCTTTTGCTGGTGACTACAGCCATTGTACAATGCAACAAAAAGCTTGTTCTTAATTCTTGGAGTGCGAGACAGGGAAGGCATCAATTTGGTTTTTGGAGACTGCCTCATTACGCCCATTGCCAGCAGAGACAGGAGAACTAATAGGGCTCTGTAATATAGGCCCTGATATGAGCTACTTCATCGTTCATGTAGTTTGACATCCCCCTACTCCCTTCATTTCCTTTTGCCCATCTCTGAACTCCATTCATTAGCATGGGAGAGTCCAATTTATTAACTGAGGCTGTCTGCCGTGTTCAGAGATGGTGATATGCGGAGCAGCCACTTCCCTTCTGCATTCTCTCTTTCTCCCTTTCTCGCTCACTGACCAATCCGTTATTCTGCCCTTCTCTTGGCCAGAATAATGAGCACCCCCTCACACACACACACACACACACACACACACACACACAAACAGAGCAGATGCAAAACCTGAGGGTGTTGTGTGTCTCATGCACACGCACACACATTCAAGTAAAGCTACTGCCCCTCCGGTGCATGTGGATTTGAGACCTTGAGTGAGATAAGACTGCTATAATCTGTCATAAATCATACAGAGCCGACGGAGCTGTGATATGTGTGAGTACTGTGTACCTGTGAATGCAATATCTCATTACCCTTTATCACTGCCAGCACAAGCTGGCTGGCTTCGTTCCTCTCTCTCGTCTCTCTTCCCGTCTCTCTGTCTTTGTCATCTCCGACACAGTTGCACGCCTGCTTTGTTATGATTTTCAGTGCATCGTTCTTTATATGTAAAGAAATGAAAGTCCATCAGTGGCTTCATATGGAAAACTGAACAGCAAGGCTCACGTCATGAGCTTTTTTTTCTTGGCGTCAATTTAGAATTGTTATTTCTGACTGCATTAATATTGGCTGAAATATTATGCAGAAATATTAACAGTAAAATATAAAGTTACAGTAACAAACAGATAAATATGTCATGACTAACAATTTACAATGCAATCATGACTATGCTTTATTGTATGTGGTATGTAGAGGGATATACTGTATGTGAACCATTTCATCACCTGTTTAAAAGTCAAAGCTGAAAATGAAACTCCTTTCTAATTCATATATTTTTCATATTCCTTCCATTCTACTGGGAATCGGTTCTTCCCTACTTACAATGCGGATGCTACAAAAGGTGTCTCTTCTTTATATGATCCCTTTTTCTTACAGTGTTGTCACAAGAGTTTGTGTTATATGGAAAACAATTTTTCCCCTGCCACTCAGGAAGCCATTGCATGAAATTACTCTTATTATGAAACAAGCTAGAATGATTTACTCCTTGCATTTTCCACACAATGTATTGTACAGCAAACTGAGTTAAGTGCAGCTTCTAATAAACACTGAGGATTTTACAACCTACAAGAGTAGACAAAGACAGCTGAATTTAATTGACTGGCTGACGCAGAAACCCACCCACGAGAGGCAGCTGCAACTCTCATTTACTTCTCTTCCTCTGCTCCTTCTCATTCTCCTCATTCATCCACTCGTTATAGACAATTTAGGTATCATTTACTATATACATTGATTTGTTATTCGCAAGTGAATGGGGATAATGAAAATGACATATTTGGTGTATTGGAACACGACACTTGATTGTCACTGTCATTGTTCACAGATCCCAATCCCTGAAAATGGTCTATACCAAATGTGGGGGAGAATGGCGAGAAACTAAAAGACTATGAATAATGCTGAGCTATATGGCTCTAAACCCTGGAGACATACCAAGAGTAAACAGGCAGGACTGATGACACAGAAAATGAGAAAGAAGAGAGAAAGAAACAGGATGGAAAGGCTTAACAGCAAGATGAATAACGTCACCGCGGCACAAAGTTGTGCAAAAGACCTCCTGGGGAGAAAAAAACTAAAATGAGTGACACCAGAGGTTAGTTATTGTGTAAAAGAAGGGCAAAGAGCTGGCATATATGCCTGGGCTTTCGCGTAAAGACAGAACAAACCCCCAAAAACAAACCTGTCGCACGACAGCAGTCAAAGACACAAGGCAACAAACATGCCTTCGACTCAGACAGGAAAAATCACCAGGTCGGGAAACTGATGAAATTGAATGAAATCCACCACTGCCACCCCTGTTATGTCAGGCCCCTCAATTCCTCGACGCCCAACTGGTCTCTGCTGGCCGGGAATCCAAATAGAGTTTACTGCCATTTGTCCCTCTAACAACCTCTCTTCCATCATCCTGTGTACATGCCCCTGGCTGGCACGGAAAAGGCAGCAGCTTCATTCTCGACTGATTAGCTTGAGCAGAGAGTGTCTCGCACCTCTGCTTATCAGAGCGACCAGCACATCAGAGTCCCAGGGAGGGGCAGAAAAGATGGGAGAGACACGATCCCCAAAGAATGCACATTGATAAAATCCACCACAAATAGCATCAGACATTACTGCTTCCCCCATTAGAGGCACAGTACAGCTGGGGTGTCACCTCCAGCTTATTCCTCTGGCTACAGTCAGTGAAGAGCGCTCGACCACTTGCAATTACTGACAAAGAAAATAAAAAGCTAATGAATCAGGGCATAGACCAAGGTTACAGAGCTGACTTCTAACCATGATTTGAGCGTATTTACATTCACAATGGATAAATGTTGCAGTCCTTTTCATATGTTACTCACCGATTTAAATTGAGAGAAATCAATTTGGAAATCCTTTACAGCCAATGACATACTGAGGTCTGTGACCCATAGACAGACACAATAAAACAGTAACTTCTTGTTTGTTTTTGTGACTTTTTGCTCAAATAAAAACCATGCCTACACGGACTGAGGTCAGAACCGTCTCATTTGATGCCTTGTATGCACATTTAGGATAATTGGCATGCTACCCTGGTACTAAACATCCAAAGAGCTCTCAAACATTCTTACAGTCAGCACTTCAGCTGGCCCAGAGGTGCACGTTGTGTGAATACAGCGTTTCTGGTTTTGATACAGTCCATCCTTCCCCTCCTTTCGTGTCAGCTCTCTACTTTTAAATCTCTTATGAAGGCTTACAATCTCCCAAACATTACGTTATAAATGCACGCCAGTCTCATCGTGGCACTAATGGAAAAGTCTGAGCATCAGATTCATTAGGCTTCCTCTTTGAGGAATCTTGAACGTCTGCACAAAATGCAGATATATCTCGTCGATGCGAAGATGCTGTGGGTGGCCTGACTCTTCTGTAGCAATCCCATTTCAGTAAAGTATCACTTCTCTAGAGAGGACTCTTTTTTTGCTTTAAACCAATCCACAGACCTCTGGCACTACAGGGAAACTTACAGTATTACACTGTATTCTCTCTGTATTAGGTAACCACACTGGTTAACAAATTACACCAAACCTGATGAGAAATCCATTATTAAAAGCCCTTTGTCTGGACTGAGCAAATATAGCAAAATCCTGTAATTACATTACATTTTAATTCCCACACCTGTCATCTGCAGCTTCTGCATGTTTTATCTGGACTCATATACAGCTTGACAGTTTCGCACGAGGCCAATCATGACGTCAAAGATTATATAAATAGAGAGAGAGTAATTAGACTGAAAGAGCAAAATAATTGGTTGACACAGCACTGTGATAGCCTCAAAGGGGCTGTGATCAACCAGTGAGTGATCACATATCCCTGTCTCAGCCAGGAAAGTCAGATTAACATCATTATAATCCAAACAAAGAGAACAACCCATTACTTAATTACATAATGAATAATCCCCCAGTTTATCACATAGAAGAGCAGCTTTATATGTGAATTATGGAAAATATAAGGTGGAAACAATGAATGTTTTCTCTGTTGTGTGTGGCAGCTGTTCTCATTTCAGTTTTTATTATCCATATCCTGTCATCCTAGAGAGCCTAGGGTCAAAAAAGCCACCATCTGTAGTCTTATTGTTTTATCTAAACTCTGGACAACATCATCCCATCTCTTAAGAGGGGGAGTTGATTGCATCCACAAAGGAAACAACAGTAACTTTAATATCTGCCATACACATTTTACCCAACTACTGAGATCTTGATGATGTCTGCTCAAGGTACAGTACTGTACATAAGCTACACTTAGTGTTGAAGTTCACTCAAAAGGAATAGAAATATGAATCCAAGATACTTGTTGAATGGTCTCTGTAGACACACCTGGGGCTGTCTCATCAGAAAGAAAATGACAGAGTAACATTTAACAACTTTTAGCAACACATCTATCTATCTGATGTTCCCACTATCATATGTGATCAATACTAAATGCCAGTAGTTATTTTGCCCATAAGTAATATAATTAAACTATTTCCTAGTGGCTGTGTTGTGGTCTCTTGAGGTTTAAGTCTGGAGAGAGTTTCTATCTCTGGTCCACTGATGATGCGGTTCTCCCTGAAGGATTATTAAATGTCAGTGAAAGATGTTATCTGGCAAGAATCGCTGCCTCTTTGAAACTGAGTGACTGACACCAAAGTCTGATATTTCCCCGCAGACATGGTGGACTAACGTTAACCCTAAACCATAAAATATTTTCAAGTGATTTGGCATTATCTGTGATAGGTTAGCTTTGATGGAAATGAGAAATAAACTGTGCATACTCCACCGTAACAGAGTTAGCCTGCCATTGAAACGTGGGGTGCTTTTATTTAGTATTTTGGGGTGTGAAAAGAAAATCTTTTACTTGGTGCAGGAGGGAAAATATCCAGGCTCTGCTCTGCATGCAATTTGCTCATTGTGAGTAGTACGTGATATTACAATGGAGAGCTGCCAATTATACCACCTTTAGAGTCATGTCTTTGAGGTGTCTGTGTGAACCCTGTGTGTATTTTCCCCATCTGATGCAATGAACTTGGGCCAGACCCACCAACCATATTTTATACTCCAATCTGAGTTATCATTGTATGTATTCTCTACACTCTTTAACATCTATCTACCACATTGCTTTGTAAATGTCATCAAAACTTCCAGACAGAGACATCACCAATTAATTTTGCTGCTTAAAAAAACTATTTGAAATCAGATTCATTCAAGAGATGTCCAAACAACCAGCATGGAGTGTTATGCAACTGTAGCACATTTCAGTAATGTTGGTTTCACGACTTCTTTACCTCTTCCAACTGGATATGCGTCAGCACTTTCAACCTCAACTTACCCAAATCTGAGTCTCGCAAAGCAAAGTCGTTCCCTCAGGACTGGAGGAAACACTCATTTCCCTCCGCCTGACTAACACACTCACGGTATCATTCCTCGCACTGTGAATGGCACAATCCTATTTACCCTAATCAGCCTCTCGTTTAGTAAACAGCACACATCACTTTTCCACCACAGCGTGAGGAATCTGATCTTCATCCTTTGTTGCTCTTCTTGTTTTAGTTAGCATCATGTCCTTGTCATTTGCAGTCATTTATTTCAGCATGCATTCTCCTTCCATTCTGCCTTTCCACACTCTCGTTGTGAGTAAACACACGTTCTTATCTTTGTGTGGTATGTTGTTCTCCCTCCCTCCCTCCCTCTCATCCTTCTCCCTCCTGCTTGTTTCCATGTGCAGGAGGGAATCCCAGCTCTTGCCTCACTGCAGTGGATGAGGTCAGGCATTACGTAACAGGGAGTGAACGAGCCAGACAACCACCACTCACCTCTGTTAGTATGCAGTCGAGCAATCAGGGAGTGACAGGCACACGGGGGCCACATCCAATATTTATGAAGCCTCCACAGCATAAATGCATTCTTCCCCTGCCATGCTACAGTACAGTATGTCTACTGACAGCACTTGGTAAATGGCTGTGCAGGGAAAATATCCTCCATCCTGCATAAGTCGCTCCTGCACCAATACCCCACCCCCACTGCCAAATAAGGAGGTGGAATGTACAGAACACTTACAGGGATACAACAAACAAGAGCGGCTGAGGGAACCCTAATGAGAACCCAGGTCACTGGATGTGGAACCAGAACGTGTGCACAACTGAGCACAGATGTGAGAGTAGACATCGGATCAACTCAGTGACTCAGATCACATAATGAAACGTGTGTCATAATGTTTTGATATTACACTGAATATGCATCACTGACAAACAGCAAGACTAAAACAGAATGTGCAAAAGATGTAGTCTGTGATGTCTGTCTCTGTCAGAACAACAGGATCAGCTTTAATATCCTGCTGGATTGACTGCCGCAACCCAAGGTCCGGGAACAAATCAATATCGTCACCCTTATCATATTGGTGGGATGGCATGATTTACTGATCTCAGATTTGAGGAAAGCAATTTGCTCCGCTCAGAAAACATGACGGTTCCTGAAGGCTATTTCCTCCTCTGCATATGCATAGCAGTGACACCGCCACACGAGTAAATGGTGCTGACATGAAGCATGTGATGGGAGAATGGAGTGAATGAACAGAATAAATAAAAAAAAGACTTAAGACCAGTGGGAGCCTGAGAAAAGGGACGAAGGAGGAGGACACAGATAATAAAATGGTCACAACAGAAAAACATCAGAGTTCCAGGTGAGAAACCTTCAGCCTGATCAAGGGTTGACTGCTTGCAATAATTGAACATTTTGTGAAAGAAGCATGGACGGAGCAGGTTAAATTCGGATGATATCGTTAACTGTGGTTAAATATGTTCGTCGTCAACTCTCTTTTGATGACGAGACAAGGAAGACTACACTGAACAATAACTGTGACTACTGGGGACTTTGTGGAATGGGATACAAGCGATTGCAGCACACAGTGCACAACGTCATCTCTTAAATGTCAACAGACTCAGTCAGATCAGTCATGATGCCTGGATTATAAGTATAATGGGTCTAACAGTTGTAATGCGTGTCCGCTTTTTCACACACCAAGCAGCGAGCTTCCTCTCAGATCTCTCTCACTCTCTCTCACACACACCATCTCCACTCCTCTTCCACACCATTACACTCCCTTTCTCAGTTTCTCTCGTGGCTCTCTGTTCTGCTATCTCCCAGGGTTATCTCTTTGTGCACCACCTTTCTCTTCCCCTCCCTCTCTAGCTGAAGCCTTCTTGTGCTTTATACCTGTGTGTCACATCTTTAGTCCTCATCTATGAGTGATTGTTGTCTCCAGTGGTATACTGTTGCGGAAATTGCTTTCATCCAGTACACTTTCCACTTTCCCTTTCTGCTAATTTGGTGTTAATTCCTCCTGTCAATTGTGGGGACTTGTGGTTAGAGTAGATAATGCACACGCTTGCATATCTGTGGCTTAAATCCCCATTCACAGCTCAATCTCTGAGCTCAAATGAACCAGGATGTCAATATCTTGGCTAATTGTCTATCTGCTTACTAAGTGGAGCTGGAGCCAGCAGACCAGGGAGACCTGTAAACCTTCTGGGCATAAGGTATCAGCATTTAGTGAAACTCACACAATCTGTACACTCTCTGTTGCCAGAACCTGTGTTTTTTTTTGAGCATGTCACACCATGAAAAGGTGAAACTATAAGATATTTTAGTCTTCAGGGGTCACATGATTTGTGTAGTTTTTGCACCACAACTTGCAAATGCAGGCCCACATTCTTGAATGGTAACATAACATTTGTCTCTCTGGATAGACCTGATTCATTTAATCTGCTCCACCAAGTAAGTATGTTGTTTTTTTCCCTTTTCTTCTCAAAAAAGCATATCAACTTCCAGTCACATATGACAAAACAATTTTGCCTGAAATCACTGACTAAAGTATGATAAAATGTTTGTGCCTTGGTAATGCAATGGTAGTTTTTCCAGAAGCCCACGTTGGGCCTCTGTCGATGTGCCGTACCACTACTACTATATTTCAGCAAGGGACAGCATTGCTGCTGTGGTCCTGCTGGGTACAGAGCCAACAATGATCAACATGTGGTACACAATAAAGTTTATGTTATCAGATCAGTGCACACTTTTTACATTTCTTTTTTTTTATTACACAAATTCACTAAAATACAAATCACATGCGTATAGGCAGTACAAGAAACCTTCCACGTGTCTCGTCCAAAGGCTGTGGACAGTGTGTGTGCTCATGCACTCTGTTGCATTTGTCTTGAAATATTAGAACTTATTGCAAGCTAAGAGTCTACGCTGAATAAACATATTGCTACAGCGCTCACTGAAAATTAATGATGATTAGCCTGTCGAGGAGCTTGCAAGAATTAATTTGCTCTTGTTTTCAAATGCTTCTTATGAAATGTACCTTAATCACGTTAATGTCAGCAATGGCGACTTGATAACAAAGAGCATTTGTGTTGTGTATTTCTTGGTCATAATGTCTGAGCACGCGTCCCTGAAGCTCAGAGTGCTGATAATCAATCACTCAACAGGAAATGGGAAGAAGAGGGAGGTCCTCACTGAATGGAAGACATCCTCCCCGGTTGTGTTTACTTTCGGCCGACACATAAGCGATGACAGTTTGGATTAAAGTTAACATGCCTCCGTGCATGGCGGGATTCGATGCGTCTGCAAATGACTGAGTCTGTGTGATGTGTGGGTGTGTAACGTGGGTGCGCTTGGTTAGAACATGTTCATTCCCAGTGCCACACTGTACGGACAAAATATGTCGTGGGAACGTTTCAATGCATCGTACAGTATTGGATTATATTTGCCTTTGCAACATTTCAAATGATGAGATTTTGAACACAAGGAGCAAGACGACTTCAGAACTGATCTTAACATTTTTTTCAGACCGAGAAGAAGGGGGGGGGTCGTTCTGGGCAGGTTTCCATGGTTTCAGAGTAGTTGTGGCTGGTGTTGCTGGGCTGATGGGAGGCAGGCAGCTGGTTGCCAAACAGCAGCAGATGGAGCAACACCGGTTTCAAAGGACACACAGGCACATGTCATATCGTTCCTGTCACCATTATCCCATCAGGGCTTGACAGTGCATGTGTGAATATAAGGCGTTACGAAATTCTGCCCAAGCAGCCTCGATTTTTTTGGTGATGAACAACAATGACTTTAAAATATTGCTCTGTTTATAGTTTTTACACTTTATAGCAGTTTGAAGCAAAAAAAAAACATAATTATTGAATAAAAGCAGTTTAAAGCATAAATAATTTTTTAAAAAAAGATTGAATGTGCTCTACTCTGTGGGGAGTTATAACAGGCCTTTAGCAGGCTTTTAGCCTTTCCTGTGGCAGCATGTTCACCACTAGAATAGACAGGACAAAGCACCATGACATCACCTGTCTTTAACCAATGACTTAGAGCCCTCTTCTGGACTTACATCTTGTACAGGATGACAGTGTCTGACCCTAAGCAACATAAACTAAACAGCAAGCAGACAATACAGACTCTTACATGGATAGACTAAAAAGTATATACAGTATATTCACTCTTGGTATTAAAGGGAACACTGAAACCCTTTTAGTGTGGAGTTACAAATCTGTTGTCGTATTTGGTTTGGATGAGGCTGTGAGACAAATAGCTGTGTCTATATCTTATCATCTACATGCTCTTAGATCATCAACATGAACTTAAAATCCTTCAGAGTATCCTGAGACTGTTTTCAACTAAGCAGCTTTTTGTTAAAAAAACAAACAAAAAAACAACAACAACAACAGCAGCAGAACACACACTCGAATGTGTACACCCAAACAAACAGTACAGAGACATACTCAGGCTGTGTTTAAAGGCTTCATCGCAGTAGTAAATTTTTGCTGTTGCTCCTAAAATAAGTCTGAATGCGCATGTGTACATGCATGAGTATAGGCATCCGAGCATGTTCGCGTGTGTGTCTTTTTGCATGGTGTTACTTTAAAGCTGAGAAGGAGAGAGAAGCCGAGGAGGCAGATGAAAACAATAACCACAGGATCGCTGACTGAACCCACGGCTCTGCACTTTAGTAACTTCACAGATCTGTGCTCTCATCCTGCATAAGATAAGTCTAAACATAGCGATGCTGCATGAGACATGAAATACACAGAAGAACTTCCACCATCCTCTTATCTGCTGTAACTCTTTGCCACATAACTAAGCAGGGGGGCATCAGATCACGAAACCAGCCTGGATGTACACTCACCAGGTATTACCAGAATGCAAGCGGGACGAGAACAGATCATAGCATACAGGCTCTTGATCATTTTTTTAAAAAATGTATCACCTCTCTACAGTCGCAACCTTTCTTGTGCAGTTGCTATGGAAACCATAATTAGAGTCCAGAATGATGGCACTGTTTGCAATTACGGCGTGGCCCTGTACCAAACCCAGCAACAGCAACCGGTTGCTGGGTTTTATAGACAGCTCATTTGTCAAAGATGGGTCCTAAACCAAAACGCCGGCCAGAAAGAATGGAGAAAGACAGAGAGCTGGAGAGCACAGAATCAGAACGGAGGCTGTGACTGTGGAAATGAAGCAGTCATCATGATAAACAACAGCTTTCTTTGTGTTTGGACAACACTGACTTGGCTGACCACTCACAGATGAGTGAACAGTTAAAAGATTGTTGGGCCAGAGGGGGAATTGTTCATTTCTGCTAATTAATATTCATCGCATTATGACTTGATTGCTCGTCAAACAGCTCCCTACCCCCGACTCTGCCTCCTGTTGCGATTTTGCTTAAGTGGAAGCGTTTTCCTGCCGAGCGCACACAGACCCCTCAGTCATGTTCATAACTCAGCATATGAGCATTTAATTGCTGCATCCATGTCACTGTTTCACTCAATCGCACATCTCATCCATCTTGCCCCGCATGCTAAGCAGGGGGAATTGTAGCGACAATGGAATTAAGCCCATTAGAATAATTCATTTCCCCTGGTGGGCCAAATGAGAATGTATCAGCGTTATTAATAATGTGGTGGCCGGGTCCAAAAACAGCCCACCGCTGACAGAGATAGAGGAGGCCGGTCAAATTAAGCTGAAAAACTCACCACAGGCCTCAGGCTGCTGCTGCAGTGCACTTTACCTCTGAGCAAGAACAGAGCCCTGAAGACAGCGCGCAGACAGAGCAGAGGAAGAATTTGGTGTATGCAAAACTTATTGACTTGTACTGAATATGAATAGTGCACTATGACACCCATGCCTGAACTTAATCCCATGGGTATTAATTCAATCACAAGAATATAGCATGCAATTCATCATTTCCATAGCATGCAACGTATTTCCCACACAGCTATAAATCATGGTCTGTAATTGCCCGGAGCAGAATTTTCTTCAGATCACACAGAATACTAGCTGACAGAAAATGTTCATAAGTATTGAATCATGCGAGTGTTTTTTTCTGTTTGTGTCACAGATGATCAATTCCCTTGATTTGTTTTTTTTTTAACTACAAGTGTGCAATTACAACTCAGCACTTGAGCTCTGTTGTGTTATCTACTCTGAAATGTCATATCTGAAAGGATAATACATACTTTATGTTCCTTTGTTATGCTTTCACCTGGACTTATATTACTTATATAAAGTCATCCGGTTGTGAACCATTCTTGTAACTGTTCTTTTCAGCATGGAGTCATTTCATTAAAAAAAAAGAACCGACCTACACACAGTTGAAACCATCCATCACATACGAACACAAATGCTCACTGACTAACAGATGTTCCTAGCTGCAGTATATGCACCACAATGCAGGACCAGGCAACATATGATGTCATCATACATCATTGTTAGCATCTGCACAAATTTGATACAAAACAAAACAACCGCCATTTGAAAAAGGTCACAGCCATTCTGACTGATCACACACCTTTTTTTAAATGGCACAAACTGTGGCAGTTTTCAGTTATTCTGCTTTAGCTGCCATTTAAAGGCCAAAATGAAAGGAAATGAGTGAGACAATAGTGTGTGTGACATGGCGTTTTGAGAGATCATGTCCTCGGAGGGTTCCTGTTTTTCCCGTGGGTGTCAGACGACTGGCTGAGCATGACTTAATCCTCTCACTGATACCAAAACACTCATCTCTGGCACAATAAGAACATGCGACCAAATCAAGACTTTTTGTGTATTTGAAGAGATTACTATGTTTTGCCAGATATTACATTTTCAGTTGTTTTCTCTCACATCAGAATACAAACACGCAGCAATTACAAAATACTTGATAAAGGTCAATCGTTATATTCAATTAGTGATGTGCCTAAACCTCTTGAACAGACACGTTAAAGTCATGTGCTTCACGTCCCTCACACAAAGTGACTGTGCTTTAACTGCATTTTCTTCAAAACATGATCATGGGCCCAGTCACGCATGAGTGTATATGAGAGAGACGGGTCAGTAATATCTTGTATCTGCTGTGTAAGTGAGACTTAGTTTTAAATACTTTTGGTCATTAATTGCAAGTTGATGCAAGTGGACGTTTCCACTTCACCTCACATTCAGAACCAAGCAGCATCTCACACAATTCACGACCTCAGCAGAGCCACATAGCTACTTTTTTTGGTAAGCCTTTTTTTGTTGTTTGGTCTTCAACTGACACTTTTTGCTAGATGACATGACCCATATAATTACCTTTTATGGAAAAAAATCAAACAATAAAAGCCTCCCAGAACAAATTACATATGGATGTGTTTTTGAAGGTGGCGCGCTACAGACTGAGTGAGTGACACTGAGAAATGCAGCCTCTGAAACTTAAAACCATGAATTTTTAATTACAGACACAGCCTCTCACCCTTTCATTCCTTCGTTTCTGTGCCTTTTTCTTTCGTCGGACCTCATAAACATGACTTAAGGGAATGGATTGTTGTGGTGTGGAATATTTACCGCCCCTGAATATTAAATTCTCATGTCCCACCAAGACCGGACGACTAACGAGCACATAGCGAAGTCAAACGTTTGCATAATCAACAACAGAAATGCAGAAACAATGTGTGTATTGTTATATTCATTTACAACAGGAGGAGTCATGTGAGTTGAAAAAATAAGCATGATGCATGGTGATATCCATGTCGGAAACATTGTTGTTGTTTATTGGCAAAATGAAGCAGGAATGAGTTACAGTAGTTGAATACCGATAATTAGGCCAAGTAATAATTAGGCCTGTGACACCATAGGTCTGGCCTCCCTCTCCATTAATCCAGTTTTAACTAACCCTGGGTGAATCTAACATCCAGTTAATCTCACAGAAAGTCACAAGCAAATCTAATGTTGGCGATGGCAGCCAAACAACAACAACAGAAAGAGCACAGTGCTGATAAAAGCCCACGGTGGTGCTGGAAAAGGCCCACAGAAACATGCTGCACACTTTAAGTTGGAGAGGTCGCAGTGAGGTGAGCGAACACGGCGGCCAACAGACGAACATCAGAAAACAAGAAATGATTTTGGTGTCATAAGGTGCATCTTGAAGGCAATTATGGAACCCGGAACAGTTAATGGCATTTCATTCACTTCCTTGGGCTGCCTGAATGTTGAGAGTGTAGTCTAAAATTTAAAAAAAAAAATTCCCTTCCAGTTTCAATTTACACTGGTATTACCACTGTACCAACCTTTAATACTGTAAACTGTGTATGCATTCAAACTTGAACTTTTTTAGCAGTTAAAGCAAGAGGGAAATACCCTCCAGGGTGCCATGGCTAGACATCACAGAGCACAATACCAAGCATGGAACTGGTGTAAACTACCACCCACTCTATTGTTAATAGCAACCTACCTTTTTACTATTTTTAGAGCATGAAGCCAGGACCCTGCTCTGCCAAATAAACACCATTACTACATGGCCATTGTGTTGCAGCTATCATCAAGCCCTGTGCTGATGAACTTCCCCTTAGCATTGATTTTCAAGTAGAGACTACAATCCGCCAAGGTTCCTGTTTCTTATTTGGGTGTCTGTCAGGGAAATTAGTGATACCCTATCTTTCAGTGATTTCACTGAAGATCGCTGAAATTACTTAATTTCAAAGTTAAAGACCCATGTTCTTGTTATACCTCCTCCACACACTGCAATCACTAGATGCTGACATACCACTGACTCATTGCAGGAAGCATGTTGTCAAAATTGATCATCACATCTCACTACCCAGACCTCTGTTTTCTCAATTACGAGTGTTCTCACTGCTTCCATACTCATTTAACACTGACGCAGCCACCAGACTGAAAGACAGAACAACTGGTACTTAGAAATAGCACCATTGTAGTTGCTGTTTATCATCCATTGTGTTACATTTCAGAACTAGAATAACAATGAAAGCAGAAAAACACATCCAAAGACCTCTCTAATAAAACTTTTTACCATCAGACAGGAGATGAAGGACCATAATTATGCAACCGTCCCACTGTTGAGACAGCACCTACTTTTATTCAACACTTAGCTAATGAACATTAATGTATAGTCCTTTGAACATTTTATGGTCTATTTTATCACAGTTGCCCCTCAGCGTTTTACTTTTCTTTTGTTACCTGAGAGCAATAAGAAAGAGCAACTCAACTTGGGTGACATGGCAATAAAGTACTTGACTCGAATAGTACATGAATGAGTGAGTCAGTGAGCAATTTAGCCAGCCAGACAGGGAGTGAGCAAACAAAAATGACAGATTATTCTACCATTCAAGCTCTAAACAGCTGACAGCGATGTTATGTGAACAACACATTGCTTTTGTCTCCTCAGGGCAGTTGTGTATGTACAGTACATGTGTAGGTATTCAAATGTTTGCGTGTATTTGTATGTGAGTGTGTATGTGTGTACGTATTTGTGTATCAGTCTGTCAAGGCTGTTCTTCACTCCTAATGGTTTAATGGACACCCTGTGGTGCCTCTCAAGCCCCCCTGGAGTGGAGCACACTCAGAGTCTGGGAGAGCACAAAGGCGCAGCCATGTCTCTGGAGAGGAGTGTTTTTGTGACGAGGGGCCACTGCTGTGCTGACTGTTGCTGGCCTCATGGTGATTACCCTCCCCGGGGGGTCTGTATTGTGGGCCCTGAGACCCAGAACTTCACCTTTACATACCCTCCTGCTGCGCCTCGACAGGGGGCCGAAACGCACCCCTGTCGATCACCCCACTTCGGTAGAACAAGCCCGGTTGCCGAGCCATCCTTCTGGTGTAGCCTGCTCCATCATATTTCACATTCATTACAAGGTGCATGACTGCGCTCCACAACCATAGTGATTCCTGCAGTGTATGCAAATTATTTTATTATAAAAACATTTTTAAATGGCCATTTGGACATGTTACTGTAGAAGACAACAATTTGATTCATCTGAAACTAACATACACACTCATACAAGTGTTTTTAGACATTTCATCTTAGCATCCTCAAAAAGAAACTGTGCACATTGCAACGTTAAGAAGATTTACATATCTATATGCATGCACACACCCATATGCATACAGTAAAAACATCCACAAGCCTGTCAAATCTTCTCTCATTTCGTGACCTACTTATGGACCAATGCATATTTTATATGTTGAGCAAATTTGACCACATCATGCTCACACACAGAAAGCAGAGTACAGTATGCAGATCCAGTCCCACACACTATGCCCACTTGCTTCCATATTCCACACCGAACACCATGCAAGAGGCTATAATTGTGCGTTCACTGTGTTTCTTAATCATGCAACCTGAGACTTAATATGCCTTTGAGAAAGGCTGTAGCCTGGAGCAGAAGAGCGGGCATCCCAGAGCCTGGATCCAAGTCCTGGGCAACAGAGACGAACAGCTTAGTTCCTCTGATTCCACTGATCAGGGTCACGCTGTGGGGGCCAATCCCTGGTGAATAGTTTGATGCCCACCTTCGGATCTCGCTGCCATGGAGACCACAGTTGACTCCACATTTCTTTTTTCAGTTTTGATATACTATATCTTGAGAATAATTTGTCTAATGGATGTCTATGTTAGTGTTACAGAGTGATGCATTTCACACCACATATACAGCATGTGATGTATTTCATGTTTTTTCCTATTTTAAATGGTTCATCCTCATCAGTATACTTTCACCTCAAATTACACAAGACACTCTGTCATTCATCCTGTGGAATGAAAGGAAACAGGAGCCTTGTGATGTGAGAACAATGTGCAGAAACTACAACTGTTACATCATATGGCCCACAGATAAACAGGAATGTTCTTGTCATAAGAATAAATCATGAACAAACATCTCTGCAAGGAGAACAGACAAAGCCAATAATTAACAATTCAGCCATGGAGGAGATGACAGCATGGAGAGATTCATTGGAAAATATCACATGACTGTCTGTTAGCTATTGATGAATTTCCAAAGTACTGTGCAGACTCTGCTTATATCAGGTGACTTGACAGGCGCAGACAACTGATGTCATGTTTTTCCGGAGGAAAATGGCTGAAATACCATAATTTTTCATTATTCTTAATTTTATACTAACTTCACATTAGATGATTCAAACCAAGTGACACCATTCACTGTTTCACACACAATTCCTGCAGCATTCTGTCTGCATATGTGAGTAATTCACCTCAGCATCTAGAAATGTGAGGGTCTATCTGCCTCTGTCTATCTGTTTCCGCACACAGTCATGCCTAGCCATCGTAAGGACATGTTTAATTTTGCCATTGGTGATTGAGGATGCGTCTGTGGTGTCTGGCTGTCCACCACAATCAATAAGCTCTCTGAGCAGTGTCTGGGAACGATGTTAGTGTAAAGGTCTGCTTAATGTGGAAATCAATGACCAGAGTGTTTCAGGGGAAAACGCTGACATGAAATTAGGTAACTTCTTTTTTTCCCATTCATTTGTCAGGTAACACATTCTTCCATTTCTAACATCAGTAATGGTGTGACAGCCACCACTATTTGATATCAGTTGTAAAACCTAACAACAGCTATTTTCCCCCCATATAACCACTATACAGTGTAGATCATTTTCCTCAAGTTTTGATCCTGAACCACAGGTCCAGTCATATTGATCACAGAGTTAGCGGGGTCGTGACTCATAGGAACCGATTTGTTGCAGAGCTAGCTTTACCCAGCACTGCAGTTTTCAGAGCAAGATTGTGGCAAAGCTGTGGAAAGGACGAAAGCATTTACATGCTCAAGGTTTCGTCTTGTAGTGCTCTGTTAGAATACTTTTCATTTGGGTATCATACCATCAGTCCATCATACACTGGTTTGTCAGTGGCAACAAAATAGCAAGCCAGCCCACATGACTTTCCCTCTGTCACTTCAAGTGTTTCCTGGAGGATCTGAAGGAATACTCAGGTGAGATGGTCCATATAATCCCAATAGCTTGATCTGGGTTGCTCCAGGGGCACCTCCCAGTTGGACATGCCTCCACAGGTTGACATCTAGGAGACACTACCACTATCACACTACTACTACCACAACTACCTCAACTGCTCAATTCAATTTACTTTTATTAACAACATAGCTTAAATTATATCAAGGCACAGAGCAAGGTAAATAAAGAGAAATCAACAGTTGCCACAATGACTGAGCAGTTGGTGTCAGAAGAGAGCAAAAACTCCCTGTTGCCTGTCAAGGTAAACTGATCTACTTGAAGCTCTTTCTGGATGTGTATGAGCTCTTGGTGAGCGTTGGAGCACAGATCAGCGGATCAAGTGAAAAAAAACAATCTCGTGGTGCATCCTCCATCTGCCAACACAATCGTGATCAAGTCATAGAGATATTACAACACCTTCCTTCATCAATCTTCTCCTAAACTTAGGGGACACTGTGGAGGGCGTCATTGCTTCAGTCGGTTGTGAATGGCAGACTAGTTCCAATACTAATGGAAACATTGAAGAGCCATGCTGAAGTACATCTTGCTTTAAATTTAATGTGATTAGCCTTGATTGGACTGATTTCATATTACTGTTGTCCTTCTGTAAACAGCATCTCATGGCTGCTTATGGCCATTCAGCACTGGCAGCAACAACAATGGAGGGGAGCAGTGAGTCGTGACAGAGGCAATGTAATGTATTTCCCAACAACACTCTTCCTTCTGATTAACTTCTTTCTTCTTCAGCTGTGATTTAACTACAGAAAGCATTCAGGCAAACAGTCACGGGCATCTCCTCAAGTGATGTCTAAATAAAGGCTTGTTTAATGGAAATATTTGGACAGGGGATTTAGGGTTACATGCTGACCAGTTGTATTCCTATTCAGTCTCCGTTTAAGCACCCTGCAACATTTGTGGGTTGTTTTCTCCAGCACAAACAGCTTAGATTCCATCACGTGTTCCCCGCATGCAGAGAGATGAAAGTCAGGTTCAGTTCAGCCAGGATCACATACAGATATCTTTTTCACAGATCAGGAGCTATTGTGTAGATAAATCCAGATAATTTTCTTTTACTGTCTAGCGCAGATACACATACAGACGTGTGATTTTTGGTTTTGTGCTTGGACAACACACACATGCAGGAAGGTCTGACAAGCAGGTCATATTCCTATCAGAAAAAATAAATCTCAATTAATTACAAAAAGGGACAAAATTAAAGGAAAGATTAAATTACAAGATGACGTCTATACATGTATGTATAAATATAAATTTCATACTGAATACATTCATGTATCTAAGAATGAGAGAGTACTAATTTCATGAAATGCAAACCCCTCTCACATTGTGTGCAAGCATATTGGCAAACAAAACACACTTCTGGTACATTATGTAATTCTGGAGGAGTTCCCACTGTAAAGTCAAGCAGCAAGAGGCTGCAAGGTGCTGTAGCCTGCTATGAACTATTTATGACTCTTCCATTACAGCCACAGTGTTTCCTTGTGCTTTTCCTACTTTTTAACAGCTGTGCAATCTTGCCATCATGGGAGAGGTCAGAAGTGATTAAGATCATTTTTTGGCATTAACGTGTATGTGTGTGTGTGTGTGTGTGTGTGTGTGTGTGTGTGTGTGTGTGTGTGTGTGTGTGCATATGTGTGCGTGTACATTAAAAGTCCTCTGGATTTAGATCACAAAGGTGATACAGCAGAACTGCACACTGCAAGTCCAGGAGCCCTAGAAAAGAAAAAGAAATGAAATCAAAGTCATTTGATTCAGTTCAAACCTTTGTGAGTCAAAAATGCCTATACTATAGGTTTGTAGCATTTGATTGTGTGATAACTACACATTAGGAGCAAGGAAATGGAATTGTCATGGTTAATCCATTGGTCTATCACAGCTTTTCCACAGGTTTCACAGTAGTCTTTTACTGTGAAGCTGGATAAGGAGGAGAGAGAATGGAGCAAGATGGGAAAAACAAGACAAGACATTGACAGAAGGAAAAGGGAGTCAGGGAGAAATTTCCAGTCTTGCAAACAAAGGAAGGCATGGAGCAAAGAAAATTTCAAAGATAAAAAATGCATACTTTTTGCTTTCTTTTCACTGATCATCTATGAAAAATTGGATCAGTACTGTAGCACTAACACTGCTAGCTGCATTATTTGTGAAATTCACCATATTCTACTTGTAAATTTTAAGATATTTAAGTCAAATGTTCACTCTGTTGTATTGGCACCTAAAACACTGAGATGAGTCCTAATGGTCCAGAAACACTGAGGAGAAAACTGAAATGTAAGAGAATATATCAGATTTCTTTCTTCTCTTTGCAGAGAGCACAGCTTCCTGAAGCATCCTCGAGGAGCTGTACCAATACCAGTGTTAACCTGATTCAGTGTCTACTGATATTAAATGAGTAATCTTTTGACACATCCAATGCAGGGTTTGTGATGCCCAGTATAGCAAAGAAAAACTGATTTGCTTTCATATCAGTCTGCTTACTCTGTCCAGCATGCAAGAAACAGGAAAGACTGCAACATAGCAAAAATGGGCACCATGTAGGTTTTTTACTCTGCAAGGAGTTAGTTAATATTTCATTAGGTTGCTGTGCAGGACATACAAGTGGGAGAAATAGGAACATTCCTTATGGGAAAATTGTGATGGTTCTTAACTAACAGCGTTGAAACAATGCTAAATTTGAACTGTTAGACTAAACACCTCAACGTAGTCTGCTTTTACTCACATTTCAAAAGGGAAAATTTTGGTTCATCATATCAGACATCTTATTGAGTACACTGAGAGCTGTTGAAATGAAAACTGTATAACATTATGGAGAGGTGGCAAAGTTCTGAAATTTCTTTTTGAAATCTCTGTTCCCTGCTGTGGTGAACACCTCTGTAAACACCTCTGAGGGTGGATATTATTAAGAATTTGCTGCCTCAAAGGGCCTTCTAAGAAAAGAGCTGAGTCTCTAGCTACAGCTCCTGTGTGGTTTTGCAGCATATATGTAATGAGGTGCATCCAGGTGCAGATGGGGACCCATGGCATTCAGACCTCCCAGGGGTGTTGAGGCAGATGAATTTCTATTAATGATCACACATTATAACTCTCTACTGCTGAATGGCACTGGAGAGATGATTTGCTGTTTGCCTCCCCTCTAATTGGTACTAAAATTGAACCTAACTACAAAATAGAATTCCTGATATTAAAGCATAGAACAAGTAAATATCATAATCATATATATATATATTTATATACAAAAAGGTTAGCTTCAATTGGTGCAGCAAAGTACATGAACCAATTTCACTTGATCCCTTAACAAGACATCAGTTACATTTACATGATTTTTTACATGATTATAAACCAAGGCAGTTCACTGCTGCCTTTGTACCATTTAAGATTATTTATTGGATTTAAACTGCCCTAAATTTTAGTGAAAAAAGGGAAAGAAATGGGGTGTTCTAAAAGTTTTGACCCATACTATACTTGTGACATTTGCCATGTGGCTGCATACCCACTGCACCATATGTTATGGGCAGTGGATATGACAGAGGAGATGGGAAAGGAGGGTAAAAAAAGGGGGTCAGCTGTGGAAGGTGCAGTACAGCACTGTGCATTAAGTGTCAAAAACTGTGTGGATCTGCGGCAGACCTGAGCGGGTTATGTAATGGATGAGCCTGGTCTGTGAAGCCTCTGCTGTTATCATTAATTCATGTCACCCAGGACAACATGCACAGGAGCTGAGGAGCCACCGTGAAAGACACTGAGAAGGGAGACGATCCTATGGGAGGATCAGGCGGCACATAGGATGGAGGGATTTAGGGGAGAGTGGGAGACTGAGGCTTGGGCGTGGTCAGACAGAAAATGCTTGGACGAGCACATAGAAAAGACAAAGACACTGTTAAAAAAATTGTGCCATGAAAGCATAATTTTGAAAATAAAGCACTTGAATGACACTGTGGCATTGGCAGTGATTATTCGTGTTTTACAAGTACTTGCACAGGACTTTACCTTTCCCCTTTATGGATTTGTCACTTGGTGAAAAACAGCCCAATGCAACAGAAAAACATGACATCATGTGGATGACCTGAAACCTTTTGTTCTTTTTCACTGCACGGTGCTAAATCTCTAATAATGTCTGATGTTCTGTGACAAACTGTGGAAGTACTGTCTCCCTGTTACTGTAATTTCTGCGGTGAACCAAATTAAGGATGTCACAAGGCGAAAAGTTTACGTTACTTATTACTGTTGCTGTTATTGAATATCATAACTTAACGCTTACTTTTTTGTTTTACCCTACCTTACTCTTGTACAGAGCATAGGATTTTTATTCAGAACAAGGTTGCCATTGGTACAGGTGAGTATGTTGGCAGAGACAACTACAAAAAGACTCTATGTCACTGCAACTGTAACCATAAATGTGTATATGCATGCTCAGACACATATATTATAGCTGTGAAAACTCAAAGTGTGCATGTTTTTGGCTTTATTAAATTTTAATTCAATCTGCCCTCATATTTTCACAAGCATCATATTTCTGTATGTGGAAATGACTACAGTAATTGCAAGTTCAAGTGTGATGCTTTGATTAAAGCTAACTCTTGTTGACTTTGAATAGTGAGCCACCCTTATATCAAGAAATCCAGTGTAGTTACAGTTTTATGGGTGGAAATTATTGGCGCTGTAGCTGAGCCCTTTTAAGTTCCACAAGGGACATACCCGGGGTGAGTGTTGCCCACTCCTCAGTGGTGACACATCAGAGGGCAGTCGTTCTCTTCTCTCCCTCCATCTGGCCCACTAAGCTGTTGTAGTGCCGATAAGCCTTTGGTCGCCATGTTTTACAGTTAGCAGATGGGGCATAAAATGCTTGACTTCCTTCTACACAGTATGGTATTCACTTTCTTTCTGTCTCAATGCTTCCTTCATGTGATTTACAAGCTCAGTCGTGTCACCCATGGCCTTAACCCTAAGCTAACCTCTGACAGCACTTAACCCCAACCTTACTGCTCCCAGAAGGACACAACATCATAACCAAACACAGTTAGGCCTATCAACACAGCTTCTGGAGGAGCAAATGTGTCTTTTGTAAAAGTCTGGAGCATGGATAGAACGTAGTTTAAGTAGCTTGTATTCATATTTGTTCACACAGAAGAAACATTTGGCATTTTCACAAATAGCAAGGAGAATTTCTCTCCTACAACAGCATCACAAGCTCATTTTTATTTCAGCCAGATGGCAGGTGGCTAAGCTAGATGGGAAAGTTATTGTCATCAATCAATAGAGTAAACAAAAAATGCACCGCTGCTCCTCAAAGGAATGAGAAAACCCAGGCCAGGAAATTAATGGAGCCTCCTTTTTTTGGAGGTTTTTAAATACAAATATCTAAGCTTGATAGGATATGTATGATTCAGCAATTATCATCCCATTGTTTTATTAACTGCAGTCAGATAACAATATGATCATCATTTGATTAGTTATTATTTAAAAAGGCATTATGAATGCTGCAGAGGTGCTAGCTTACGTTGGCAGAGGGCTTTCAAACAATATAAAAAAATCGAAATCTGAAGTTTGTCTCTCTTATCTGTTGTACAACCAGTATTATCACAGGCTGTTAGAGTGCTGGAATGGATGATAGATAATTATCATCAGTACAGTATATCTGTTTCTTCCTGTCTTCTCCTGTCATATTCAGGTTCTCATTATGTAATCACAGCATGCCAGGTCTGTGGAGGCTGACAGCAGTGGATGTCAGGCTGTGGATATAGATCTATTTTATAAACCTGAAAGCCTTTGTGAGTTTGAGAGAGAAGTCTACACCCTCTAAATAAGGCTGGTGATTTGGATCAGTTGTGGATGTTTCTGAGGCTTGTAGTTGAACAGCATGGACATTAAACAGACTGGGAAGAAAAGGAAGTAGGCAACAGCCAGGGCAAATGGTCAGTTATAAATTAAATGGCCAAGTTACAGTGACAGTGAAAAGGAAGAGCAGCGGTGGAGAGGGGTAATGTGTGTGATGCTACCGTTTATTTGAGTTTCATTTTCAAAGCTCACAGAAATCATTCAGTAACTTGATGCATATTAGCCTATTCATGAATCCAGAAATGACCTTTGTCTGTTGAATGGTGCTGTACCTGTCTACATGCACCTTGCCTTATTTTGTGATATTCTCTGGGCTTAACCCTGGTCAATCAACTACTGACGCCAGAGACTCCAGTGTTAATGCCCCCTGTGGTCCAGGTAATCTCACTTTACACAGGTCTTTGCAATGGGAAAATGCCCTGGGGTCATGTTTCCCTCAACAGCTCCACAACTTCTCCTCTGGCTCAGTGTGCATATACTCCTCCTCCTCAGCCACATCACATCATCTCATTTTTGCACCATCTTCCTGATTTTGCCTGACCTGTATTTCCTTTTTGGTGCATTAGGCATCCACACACAGTCAACCACAGCCTGTATTAGTGCTTTCACAAAGTGGTTCTAGAGGTTAGCCCTCACAAGTGGAAATGTTCCCTGTAGAGTTGCAGCCTATCAGGCTGATCCATTTCACACTGATGGGTCAATAACCAGCTTCGTGCGATAAGACACAAAAGCAAGGAAAGGCTCTTTAGAGGAATGTGGCTTTAGGGCTCCATGTTGAAAGTTGAAAACTCAGCTATTGCTTTGTTCAGTTGAAGTGGGATGATAACATAAGACAGAATAACTGACTAATATAGGCCAGCAATTGTTTTGTTGTTATTTTCAGTGCAGCAAGGGACCTCAAGTACATCTTCACTTCTTTAAAAATGTTTCATATTTTCCACAATAACTTCAGCTTGTCTATTTGCAGTCACTGCTCAGAATGATATTATTGCAAGGAGATGACAAGGGGACAGAGGTGCATGCTGAAACAATCCCATGAGACTCATGTCATTGTTATGTGCACATTAAAAGGATCTGGCTGCCACGAAAGCACCTGTGTCATTTGCTGCTTAATGACAACTAAAAAGTTGCAGCTATGAATACATCAATGAGACAGATGGAATTAATTAGGAACTCTGTGATGACTTACTGATTTTTGTTTTTTCTTGCTGATGATTTCATTTTATGTGCAATGCTGCCATCTGCTGAAAAAGCAAGGAACTGATTTAAAATGCAACCGCCTTTGTGAATTTAAAGAAAAAGTGAAAATCTATGTGTCTTATTGCAAGGTGAAAAATGTATAGGAACTCCTCAGACTAAATTAAAGTGAAATGTGAGTTGTGTTATCTCACTTGATGCAGGTTATATTTATAAAGCATGACTTGGGATCAATATTTGAAGCACATTTCTCATACCACACAGCTGTCACATCTCACCAGGGTCAAAATCAAGGTTTGTATTGCATAAACCTGGTTATTGAACATTCACTCACATTACATTTATTAGTGCTATTACATAAATCTCATTCTTACCTACTCTGCCTACTCTTACCTACCTTACTTGCATATCAGTTTATGCAAAACTGTGTAATCCAAATGGATGGAAATCTTATATGCAACAAAAATGTATGAATCTTAAATATTAGGCTAATTATTCCTTTTTTGAGTGCTGGTTCATCTTTCAGCTGTTTCTCTTTAAGCTTTCATGTTGCACTTAAGTTTCTATTTGAGGAATATTTGTGTACCACTTGAAGTTTGAAATGTTTAAATACAGCACCTCAAAGACTGGCTTTGAACGGCGAAAGCTAAAAATACAGAGTGTAAATTTGGTGTCACCTAATGGCATCTTGTCTCCTCTCCTCTCCTCTCCTCTCCCACCCCTGTCTAACCTCTAAAGTGTGCTGCACTAACCTCATTTCCCCATGCTCCCCAATGAGAACTAAACTCCACACTGGATGGCTTTGCTCTGGAATAAGCGCAAAGAACGTGAGGCTCTTTGATGTAGCAAATGCAATCCAGCAAAGGGCAGTAAGACACCCTAGTGGCCACGCTGAGGGCCAGGCTATTTCCTTGCATCACCCAGACCTCAAGGCTCCACAGACACATAAACAAGCAATATAATCCACCAGGTCCTAAAATGGCCGTCATTCGGGGGGGAAACAAAGAAAGGTCAGTGGATTCAGGTGCGACATTGTTCTCAGACATTTAACAGTTTGCGGGCAGGCTAGACGAAGAGTTTGCGCCAAGATTAGTCATGTCCTAGACTGCATCCTCTTTACTGGCTGGGATGGGATGCTAAGGAAATGGGGGTGGTGTTGGGGTGGTGCAGAATCAGCTTAACTGTCCAGCCTCTTATCCTCTCTTACTAACCTACATTAAATTAAATGAGCACAGGGCCAGATCTTGATATGTGTGAAAACCCTGGGTGATCACACAGTGGTAATTAATAGGAGTAGCTGAGATTACAAAATGCTTGTATCTGTGTGTGCACATGCATGTGTGCATGTGTGTGAGACCCCCCAACCACTCTGGAAGTCTCTGGCCGGACATACCCCCCACTGCCGGTGACCCCCTACTGGGACATGTCTCGCCAAAGTCACTGTTTGAGAGGTTTCCTGCTATTCTGTCACTTTGTCCCTTCAGCCAAATTAACTCAATGTCACTTTTGTAGATCACCCTGATATAAACTGTAAGGATTACATTCCACACCAGAGCACGCACTACTTGGTACACTACTTGGATTTTGAAGTATTTGGTTTAGTTTTAAATCAACTGTTCAAATCAACAAGCAAAAGCTGTGGTGTTGTTTTGCTCGCACGTTGCATTTCAGAACATATGTTGCAAAGGAACTTTCATCTGAATAGAAGTGAGGTTTATAATTGAAACATGAGCTAGCCGGTGACAGCTGAAGCTCAAACATCATCCTGACAGGAAATCATTCACACTGATCATCATAAATTCTTACCAGATGGATAAATACAGCATTTATTATAGAGTTACACAAATGGAAACATGCTGGGCAAACTTTCAAGCACTTGAAAAGGAAATTGCAATAACAAAGGAAGTCACATAATGAAGATTACTTAATTCTCTCTGAATCCAGATGTAATTGATGTGCTCACAGATCTCTGGGAAGGAAGGCAGTAAGATGTCAACACTTTCATGTCATTGCTGTCTCACTGTGACCCAACATTTCATCAGCTCTGGCCTTCAAACACTGTTTTCACCTCAGATCCACTCTGCACCTCTTAAGGATGCAGAAGAGCTGCTGCTGTTACACTGGAGCTCCCTCTAGTGGACAAGCCACAGCAAAGAGGAAAGTGGTTAATCCTGCTTTGTTGAAAACAGTAATTCATTGCAGATAATGTCTTTTTCTGTGTTTGCTTCTCTTTCCTTACAACACAACTCTGTACAACAACACCTTCCTTCAGTGGCATCCATTCAGAGCCAGGGATTGATAAAAACCTAAATTCAGGGATGAGATTGTGGTAGACAGGATTCTTATATAACAGCACAAAGAGTCTACACTAGTCTAAAATGACTTTTTTGTTATTTTGGACAAACTGTACTCATTAGTATGTTCCCTCCTCTGCCAGATGAGAGACTGAGGCAAAGTGTGAGGTTAAAAAAAAACTAAAAGATTTGTCACTAGGACATGTTGGGGGGCCTCTCCATAAATTGACTGCTGCCTTTTGCTCATATTTGTGACAAACGAGTTTCTACATTGTGGTGCTGTTTGATAGATAACTGGTGCCGGTTTGCTTTTTTTAGGAGATAAATCAGATGCTTAACCATCTTAGAAGGCCAAGCCTGGTCCACTCTGCTCATCAGACTCCATCCTTAATTACATAATGGGATGAATTAATTGACTCTATTAATCCAGGTGACCATCTGTTTGCCAGTCTCAGTCCAGACAGTATCCTGTGATAGTGTAAGCCAGTCCTCCCCCAGCCTAATCTAATACACTGTGGTAGACCTGTCTCGTCAGAAAGTCCTTTAAATCATGGACTGGGCCACTTGACATGCTTTCATTTTTCTCTCCTTTGGCTGATTTAAAGGGGGTAAAAATATGTTTTGCAAGAGCTTATTTTGACATGGGTGTCAGAAATAGAGTGGCTGAGTCTACATACGTACTCCCCCATACAAATTTCTTATCGCAGCTCTGCTGTCACAGAGTAAAAGGCAAAGAACAAAGCAGCAACTTTGTGTCATGTCATTTCTGAGTACACAAAGTAGTGATTTTTTTTTTTACTGAAAACTCTTTATTTCTCTCTATCTTCCACCTCTCTCTTCTCTCTCTCTCTCTCTCTCTCTCTCACTCCAGGAGCCACAAGCTGCTATAAACTTTAATACAGAGTGTTCAAATAGGTGAAGCTTAAAGCTCTGCACACACACTCAGCAAGCTGGGAACAAAGACCCACCTCCACCTTCAACCAGCCTTTCAATTTGAAATCAGCCACCGTATCACTTCCAAACAAAAGCACGCTGAATTTAAATAAAGTGACTATTTCCTCTATTTTTGTTCCCCCAGTGAATTTGAATGTCCATATAATTGCAACTGCATTTTCTGGAGAAAGACCTAGCATCAAATGTCCACTGGTGTTGAATAGAAAAAAAGATGCAGCCTCCTAATAGCTGTTATTTGAGTAGGCAACTTGCCAACAACACTCTCATGCTAGTGCCTAATGATACCAGTTCACAGAGGACGGATTAGTAGGGTTTTGGTGTAAATATAACACACTTCCTGTTTACTCTGAGCAGAAACTACTTGAGCCTGTCTCAAGCTTTGCAATGTCTCAGGGTGGAGGTGACATACTTGACACAAAGCTGCTGTTTCATTTCATTTGAAATTAAGTGGCACAAGGGCCTGTTTGTATTTCACTTAAAATTAAGTAAGTCAATCAAATATATATTATACAATACATTTTCGTCACTACACTGCATAAGCCAAAACTCTTTGCTTGTGAAGTAAAGTCTCACATCAGTGACAAATATAAATGTAGATCTTGTCCAGCAGAGGGTGGCACACAGCCTCTTTCAGAGCCATCTGAAAAGAACTCTGCAGGATAAGGCAATCAAAAAGCTGCTTATACTGTAACATCAGGCTATTTACCTAAGAACCTGTAAGGTGTACTTTCCACTGTAGGCCACATGTTGCTCCCACTTTTGCTTGAAATGTCCTTGTCCCCCATAAGAAAACTGATGATTATTTTTGTTTATGTTGCTACTTCTGTGGCTCTGTAAGCTGCAGACGGCACTGCACATGAATGTTATGACACAAAACACAAACCAGTATGCACGCCTATGCTGCACTGAGATTTTCCTTCTTTTCTTTTTTTTTTTGCACTAAATAAATCCTTTTCTTTTAGGGCCATAATGAGCAGGAGGCGTATAAAACTCTAAAGAGGAGGGAGAATAGAGATGCAATGAGAAGCAAGGGGAGAGAAGAGAGACTTGATGGTTTGTGCCAGATCCGTGGCACAGGCAGAGGGAGAGAGGGAGTGAGTGCTCCTCTAGTCTTAGCCCCATTTGAAACAGATGCTGTTTATAACCCAAAACCTTAATGGGGAGCTCTCTGGTCTGGTGCTGGCCTATGATCACGTTCCAGCCTAGCTCCAGTGCCCATCTTTTTTTCTTGTACGGGGGAAAAATGCCACAGGAAAAAAAAAAATCGACTCTCCCCCTCCTGTACCAGGGGCAGCTCCTCTGTGAAGCCCTAGATTTATCCAATCAAACCCAGCTCTCTGTGCTCACTTCAAATAGCCACCTCCTGACTTCAGCTCTGCACTAAAAGGAGCCCTCATCTTTCCTCTGACCACACAGCAATATGACCAAAGACATGCTTATTATTTTATAGACTGTGATCTCTGAGCACATGTAAAAGCATAACCTAAAAGTGTGGATTTTCAGGTTACACGTGATCCCTTAATAAAATTGTGCCTGGCTGGCTGGCACTCTATTTCAAATGAGGACAGTAGAAATGTACCAGGTTATATGAGTACAAGACAGTTGTTGGTATTGCCACCATGTGCATGTGCCCCTGATGTTTTGCATAAAGATATTTTTTATTTAAACACCCTACTAAAAACCAATTCAAGATTTATTTTGATTTCATGAACCTTTTAATCTACTTCTTCCTGGCGCGTGTGTGAGATCAAAGGAAGAGCCGACCACATCTCATCATGCAAGAAATAACATAATATGTATGCCATTACTGAAAAACACTGCCAAGATTATGCCAGATGATTACTCATGTATATGCTATTTCAAGCGGAGAATTAACTGGTATTTAGTTTTTGCCCCCTGGTCACAGTGACAACGTGGGATTTAATTTTGGAATGTGCCTCTGGTGCAAACCAGGGTAAAGGAAACAAAACAGTTCAATGAAGGTATGAAAACATCATCATTTGCCTTCTCTGCATCTTGCTTTGGCAAACCAGATGCAGAAAATCCTCTCAGTATTTCTGCCTGAAATTTTAGTTTGTTTGATTGCAGTGCATTTGTTTGCATATATGGAAAGCATCATTACCTGTTAGGATTCATTTTTACAGTCTTGTAATTCTGGTTCTGTGCAATATATGAGGCTTGCTTATGATGGAAGCATAGCATCGTTGTCCGGGAAAAACCTTGTATCTCCACATGTTGACATTGTTCCTTAGAAAAAACAAGAATTAGATTGATTTTTTTTTTAACAATTTATTGCAACAGTGCTGAAAAATGTAGTAATATTCTGTAGATGCACAGTTTTCAGAAGACATCTAGTAAGTGGACTTGACATGACATAACTGACACTGAAATGAATGACTGCAGCACCACACCGTTTCATTTACAGTATCCATCAATGACTGCTGAGCATTTTACTGCTTTAATTGAGTATTTCTTGATCAATGTGAAAGCCAAAACAAAATATCTAATCCGACCTGAACATCCCTGTATTGATGAAGTCGTGCGCCTCATGTCTCAATTTAGAGAGATGATACTTCAGTGGAAAAGATGCCTCAGCCTGGATTAGAGAGTAAGACTACACAGATCAAAACTGTGTGAGAGTCTGCAGACTGTTTTCCAGCGATCGGAGCATTAACATTAAGTTAATATTTGTGATTTACCGGGTTGATATTTGCAGACAGAATAAAGATGAGATCACAGGCATGGACTGAGATTTCAGTCTGCACACACAGTGTAAAATGCTCCCCCCACAGCCCGAGGGCACATACAGTACACTCTGACTTACAGCAGACACTGCAGGATCATGGGGCACTGGAGGAAATTATGCACTTATTTCTTGGATTGAACATGAAACCACTCTCCATTCAAGCAAGGAGTTAACTTTGCCACTACTGTTGTGGCTGTGAAATCTTTGCTCAGAGTTGTTGAGGAGCTGGATTCTTCCAGGGCTCTTTAAAAGAAGGGGGTGGGGGCGAGCGGTGGATTACTTGACTGGAATTGGGAAATGAAAGATGTAAACAGCATCTTACTGTTTAGCCTATTCTTTGTGACACTAAAGAAAACAGATGGAGACAGAGAAGTAGATTGTAGAGTCATTGATGCAAACTTTACTCTTTTAAGTCCCTAAAAGAACTCCTGTGTCATTGTTGTGTGCTGTGTGAGGTTTAAGAGGTGTTTACAGGTCATAATTTTTTTTCCTTGATTGTCTGCTTGAGTAGAGCCATGCTGTTGCACAAACTGTGTCATTATCATGCTATAATTAAACATCAGTGTTGATAAATCTGATTCTCCAAATGCTCATTGATCCAAACCTGCTCCTGTTCCACCAATATTTTAGATATATATTAACTGTTTCGTTCAAACATTTCAATGTCCCTCTCCCCATAATTTACAATACATTTTTTTTTTGCTCATGCATTAGCCTGGGATCACAGGCCCCCGAGGTTCAGACATCTCTTTTTCTCAGCACAGATCAAATGGAGCCAGCTAACCAACACATTGAATTCCCTCGCAAGGAAAATTGGGCTGCATAAATATGGATTTTAATCACTGGCCAGTATTTATCTTTCCTTTCCACTCATCTTTTGATGTTGCCATATTTCCAGGCTAAAATATAAGTAACAAGGGTATGACAGGAAAAAACCCTGTATATCCGCTATTTCCTTTAACTGTTGATTCGCTGGAATGGAGACCACATCTTTAATTAGTTATGTAAACATAGAGTATCTCGGTTTTTGGCTTGATAATGGGGAACTAACTGCTGGAAGGAAAGGGAAACCAGGAATCTACAGCCAAGTGTCTGTGATTGACTTTTCTCATGGACCCAGACCACAGACAAAGACTCAAAAGGGGGTCCAAGTGGGAGAAGCCTAAAAAATGTGCCCAGCAAGTGCCTTCAGTATTTTCCAGCCGCCTTTTGTGACCACAGCCACATTTCTTGAATTGTCAGTGACTCTCCAGCACCATCTATACACATCAGTCACAGGGCCTGTCTTATTTATTTTATCTGTTGTTCCCCTGCTTTCTCTTTGTTTTTGTTTCTTTTCTTACTGTCAGGTATTTAAGCAGCCTGCCGGTTTTATAGAGCCTGCTGAATGGTCTTGATGGACCGGAGACTCAATGGACAGCATGTGACCCATCTGACCAAAGCTCCTTTATGTACCGCCTCTCTTTGTTGTTTTGTTTTTGTTTTTCTGTGAGAAAAGAGAGAAAAAGGCCACTTCATTGGGTAGGAGGTTACCAACTTGCTCTATTAAGGCACTGGGGATTTCATTAGCCACAGTCAAACAAGGCAATAAATAATATCTTGTGACCTTTGAAGTCTTATAGATGGAGAAGTGGGAAGCGTGAGCTTCACTATGGCAAAGCTTTCAAAGGTGCTCCTCCACCGTAATTAAACTGTTTGCTGAGCAAAGACAAACCTGTTATTTTTATCGTTATATCATAATCCTACACTGGCCATTTTTGCAGGCAATCTGAGAAAAGCAATCTCAGCAATGGTTTGGCTGCTTTGGCCAGTGTTGCAGGGTGGGGCGACAGAGTAAAACAAGGTTCGTTATGAAGTGTGCGAGAAATGGTGCCTTCACGCTCCAGTACACACATTTGCTCAGGGGTGATTAACTGCCCTCCAAAGAGGAAACGCTGTACTACTTCAGCTACTGTGTTTCCGAGAGGGGTGTGTTATGCTGAGTAAGGCTGTCGACTGAGAAGTTTGACCTGAGACTGAGCCTGACAGGTTTTATTCAAAAGCCCTAAAACTGCAGCGTCTCCCCACTTATGCATTTACTTACCGCTAAAAGATGCCCACGGATTTCTTTGAAAAATCTGCTGAGACAAAGTGTGAGGGCTGTTTAATTAAAGATTAAGAGAGCACGACCCCCCATCAGACCTAAATTTCATTGGGTCCTAAATTTGCGTGACCTGGCCAGGATGGGGCTTTTGCTGAGTTGCCCCATACAATGGCCTCTGGGAATTCACTGCCTCTGTGCCCCAACTGAGTCTCCTGCACCCACCCCCAAAATCCTTAGGTCCCCTGCAACTCTGCACCACTTCCTGTAATCATCCCCACATGTGGTGGTGGCATTTATCCTCTACCATGGCACACGTCATTAGGCCAAGCTTTAAGCAGGTCTACCTTGCTCCAGGCCAAAGGTGAAACTTTCTTTATGGAGGGTGGGGGTGGGGGTAGAGGCGGTGGTCGGAGGTGGGGGTTAATGAACCACCGACTGAATCATACCACCTAGAGAGGTTTTGACGTGCTGAGGTAGCAGTAGCAGCCTACACGTCAGCCGGCAGCGGCTCTTGTCCAGCTTCAGGACTGGATTCACGTGAAGGGAGTGTCTGTAGGAGTGTTGAGTGGCAAAGGTCAAGCCAGTGAAAGCTATAAATCCCGGAGGGGGACCGGCCTAAAGGTCAGCCAGTCATGGTGATTAGGGGAGCCATCTACAAGATGCGAGAGAATCGGGGGTGGCACAGAAAAATCCACCATGAATCCCTGCGTTCGGGGACAGACACTATTGTTTTCTAAAAAGCCTCTTTGACAACATGCGTGGTTTATATTTCAAGATAATAGAGAGAACTTCCTCACCAGAGAAAGGAGCACTTAAGTAAATATGTGAATAACATGCAACAATGTCTCTTCTGTTTGACTGAAAATCTATCATGTTTGATGTTGTCACATTAATAGTTAGACTGAATGAACTGTTTGGATTTCTACTGTGGCTGCATGTTTACTTTATTTATTTTTTAATAAAACATTCAGTTTGATTTCTTGTGAATAAATGCTTCTTCAGAGAGCAATAATCCGCATAATTATAAAGATAGATATGAAAAAGTGCCACTGAATGGGTTCATGCTTTTGCTTAAATAAAATGTTCATTTTACAGATGCAGGTGCAGATGCAGTTTTTATAAACATAAAAGACCCCAGCAAAAGAACAAAAATGTTCCATAACAATTGTGGGAAATCTTATAAAACTGGTTTGCTGTTGTAACAAAAATACTTAAATTATGAAGTTGTTAGGTTTATAAATGTCTTAGAGTGTCAGCCTGTAATTGGTGCTTGCAGATGTAAATCACACGCAGCTTTCATACTGCCAGTGAGACAAGATTCTTTCCTCTCAGCAACCACTTAAAACTCATCTCTGTCATTTATGCTGAACTGTATTTCTGGCATTTGTGTCTGCTCCAGAGGCTCATTGGTTTTGGGTTTAACTTTGGGCTGTTGGGTTGACTTTGGGCTCTGCTCTATTTTTGCACATACTGGGTGTTGATGCATTAAAATATACATATATATCTGGCAGAAAAAATGGAAAATAGCATACCACCACAAACAATTAGATGGTAAAAATCAATGTAAGAAAAACACAACTGCTGTGAAGAAAAACTTTAATGATGTCCTTAAATCATATCAGAATTCTTTGGATATGTAATGTCACCTGGGGAAGCACTTCAGTTACGAGTAGGAAATATTTTCTTTTCATTTTTCTTTCTCAGGTGTATGAAGACCCCCCCCCCCAAAAAACCCCTTTGCATACATCATCATCATTGACTGAATGGAATACAACCACTCTGTGGTGCTGCATATTCAAATCTTCCTTTTTGTTCTAACAATAGCTAGAAATTCTTCAAACCTTATCTAGGAAGCTTGTACTCCACTTCACACTCACACCGTGACCTCACTCACCTCCAGACAAGTTAAGTTTATGCCAAACCCCCAAACCACCCCCAACTGGTCCAAACTGCTGTTGAGTGGTGCACCACTTAAAACGAGCCGGCCGCAATAGAGGCGTACCCATCACCTCCCCACATTCACAAATAACCCCTTAAATGAGGAGAAGTCAAAGACAGACATTCTAATCACTTGCCTTCCCCTCCTTTTTGTTGAGGGAGATAAATAAAGAGTGGAATACAATTTGAACTGAGGCCAAACGCAGCGGAGGAACTAAGTATGGTTGGATGATCTCCACTTAGAGGAGGCACGGGCTGAAAAGAGCGCTGTCTTGTTAGTTCATGTGTAAGGAACGACTCTCACAAGCCAGTTGGTCAATGGGAATCACAATGTTCCCTTCTTGTGCTCTTAGAAATTCACATTGAAGATGGCTGGCATGCAACTCACTTGCCTTTAAACAAATAATGAATGAATTAATACTAATATCACGATACACAATTCATTTTCATCTGGCATGTTTGTCTCATATTGGTCACCAGAGACCTGGGCTTCATCTTTCATGTAGCTGGTTAAAAGGAACAAGAGTGGAGGCGTACAGAGGCTAAAAAGGACCGCCTCTGTTTGGTAATCGTTCTCTCTCTATCTTTTCATATGACCAGACCTTTCATTCCATCCTTTTCACCACAAAAGGAAAAGAAAAAAGTTTGTCAGTCCCCTGTTTCTTTTGTTGTGTGCTTTCTTCTCCATGCTCTTTCTACTTTTATCCTAATCCCAGCCATGCATGAGCGATCAGTTGTGTCCTGTTGTTTCACTGTTCTGCTAGTTTTCAATCAGTAGGGTTCCTCCTTTGTTCCTTTTCTTTGCCAAACACAGAAAAGGTAAGGAAAGGAACGAGTAATGAAATCTCCTCTGTAGACTCAGGCCTTTGTATCCCTCATCAGCTTTTTTAGATATAGCTCTGACTGTAATTAAGGGGGATTGTTGCTGTGATGCTGCTCTCTGCTGTCTTTCCTGTTGGTCTTTGGAGAGTTTGAGGCAGGCTGCATCAAAGCATATCTGGAGTCCAGCAATCATGGAAACTGCACAGTTTTGATGTATGAATCCAGTGGAAAGGATCAGCGGACAGCAGAACTTGTCGAAAACCAGTACCTGACAGGCCAAGACATGACTGTTTTTTGTCTTTAAGACACAAACAGATCTAAAAATCTACCTGAAACCAAAAACAGAATTATGAACAGACTCCTGCAGGAAGCCATTCTGGGTTGTCCTCAAGATACCTCAGGAGATGCTTTGATCCCTCTCTGAAAATTTAGGTGGAAAAAATTAACTTATATAGAATATATATATTCTTTTACACTTTTATCTATTTTAAAGTTTAGTTGAGTTGGGCTGAGCCTGACTATCAGTGTCACCATTATTTTTCTGTATTCACATTTGCATACAGACAGCTGTGCTGATCTACAGAACATGTGGTCTGGTGTGGAGACTACTGCTGTGTGCTATTGCTGAGGTGATTGTTATTAGCGTGATCATGGCACTATGCTCTCTCCATATGGGCGCAGTGGGGACAGAGGCTGAGGCCCGTTCAAAGGGACAGTCATTGTTACAGACTGATCTCTAATCTCTGTGGTTGTCTGCCCTAATTAAAAGTCTTGTGGGTGTGTAGGGTGCCTGGGCCTCTGCTCTGCAGGAAATTATGATCGCAAACGTCTTCCTGTCGAGTCCTGCACTTGGCACTACAAAGTGATGCAGGCCGCCATTACCTGAACGGGCTGGAATCAGAGCAGACAGCCGCATCATCCCAGCTCTTAGTCTATCAGGGCCATGCACAAGTGGCCATTGTTGACGCCAAAAACGGGATTAAGGGGAGTCTTCAAGGGAATTGATTTTCATGTGAGAACAATAGAGGGGCACAGAACACTGGGGCCTGGGTCTGAATCACACGGCCAAAGAGCTTTATGAAAAGGGGTGCGCCGCAAGCACTGAGATTAAAGCAATCAGATTTTTTACCCCCACTCTTTGGACCCCCCCCCCAACACCCCCGCCTGCCACCCTTGTTTGTTCGGCACAGTAATTTTAGCCCAAATAATGACCACGGAGGAAAGCCTGTTCAAATAGTGCCGAGAAAAAAGGATACAAATTGTTTACTTTTCCCCACATTTCCTTTTTCACTTTGGTCTTACAATGGTTCAAGAGCCATCAACAGGGTGACGGTATGTGAATCACAATGCAGAATGTCTGAGCAGATTCTGAACTCTCAGTCCAGTGCTCCTGAGATTCTGGCCAAAGGCTCATCTGTGTGTATATAAAAAGGCTATATTGGGAGTGGGTATCTGGGCTGGGAGGCGACATGGTTCTTTGGCGGGGACCAGTGTCGGGTGAACATGACGTGTCACTGAGAGGGGATCAGGGGTTATGGATGAAAGGGACGGCCGCCTTGTCCTCTGTCTTTGGCCGACTGCGTGCAGCTGTGGGCACCATTGTGGACATGCTCATTTGCATACATTTGGCAGGAGCTCTGGGGGGCGGCACAGGCCAAGAGGAGCAGCCCTGTTTAAAATGGAGGCGAAAAGGGCGGGCAAGTAAACACCCAGTGTATGCAGATACATACCCATACATTATCGGCACTACAGTGCATACAGCATCTGTGGCAAGAGAGCTAAAAGGGCTTGTTTTTCCAGTGTCAACATGTACATGTAAACAGTAGTCAGAGAGAGTGTAAGTTGCATTTCAGTGGGTGATGAGGCCATGTCACCCTGATGTCATAATGACAGAGTGAACGACTAAAGGAGTGTGCTGTGTGGGGCTCTTGGCTGGTGGCGGAGGGGTGTGTCCTACACTGACTAGAGACAGGTTTATTGGGCCTGATGAGTGCTAAGCTCCTGTGCCTAGCCACAATGGAGCCTGTGATCTCCCTTTGTGGCTCATTGGGAAGCACTGGTGCGCTCGGCAGCCCCCGTTCTGTCATTAGACAGATTGTGAACAGGCTGCACAAGGCCCAGCCAGGGATGACGGAGCCACCAGCCACTTCATTAGGGGCATTATGAAGAGGACTGAAGCTTTCTTCTCTCCGCCTGTGTCCAGAATTCACAGGTCTGTTTAATCACATAATTCTCCTCAAGTGCCCCAAGGAGGCTGCAGCACAGCAAGGGCCCTTTAGACCCATGACAACTTGGAGAGATTAATTATATTCATCTTTTGGAATATCTGCAGAATAAGAGGGAATTTGATATTGGCTTGCTTTTATTTTTTCCCTCTCGTCTTTTTCCAACCAGCTCTTTGATGTCCTCCTGTTATTGTTGGGGGACGTCTGTGCAATTCTCTGCTGCCGGAGCTTTGATATGCTCTAGCCAGGGTTAAGGGTTAGCGCTGAGAGGTCCAGGGCCAGGATGTCCTAACTTCTGTCTTGGAGAGGGCTGACCTCTGGACCAGTGGGTTGGTCAGAGAGACTCCAAATTCTGCTTTCCTTTGATGCATGCTCTTTCACAGTGGTTAATTAGCCAGGGTGGCTAAACGTTTAGCCTGGGTGTGAAAGAGCCTGGGATAGCATGTGTGTCCAAGACATTGCTGGCTTTTTTGTGTGTCACAAGGTCTTTTGAAACAATGTGGTACTTGGACAACTTGTTTGCATAGGATAGTGGGTGAATACTGCAGCCCATTCACAAGAGCTCATTCACCAGGAAGAGTTGTGAGAAGGCCTTTCTGGTAATGAAGGGAAGTCCTTGACATTTCACCCATTTCCTCCAACCTACTTCACGATTTGCTTCTTTTCCTGAGTCTTTGTTTTCTGTATGTTACAGAAATCTATCGTACAGAGAAGTGAAACAAATGAACCTCTTATCTGGCCAGTGGCAGTGGCAGCAAATGAATAATTTCAAACCACTACTACATTATCTTTTCTTTTTTCTTTTTTTTGGGGCATTAATATAAATTTCTGAGAATATGGCTTTCATCAAATATCCAGTGAGTGGTCAAATTGGATCCAATTTTGCCCTCCTTATATTCTAACACCTCCTTAAAGCAGTCCTGACATACTCGATTCATTGCCACTTAAATATCAGTGCTTTACTGCTGCATGTCAGGGACAATATTTTCTCAGTGTGTCAGAAGGAAAGGGCAAATAAAGCCTGTTTGTTCGATTCCAGAGAGGCAGTAAAACTCCCCTTTGCCTCCTGGCCAAGAGCATGCTGGACTATAATAACAAGGCAATATTTACATCAAGACTAATAAATATACTGCAATACTTGTGATGAACATCACTGTGCTCTCCACTGCAGTGCCTGTAAATACAGTAAGTCTTTAAGCAACAGTGACATATTTAAGTTTTCTTTTCCTACCAAATCTTCTTTAGCCTCAGGCAACCTTCAATCATTTGCCCACAGCGCAACATCAAATAAAATTTCATTTCATGTTGTTTGGGCTTTGGGTAGTGGGAGGAGGGAGCCAGGTTGGGTCTGGTTGATACTGTAGAGATATTGATCTGCTATTGAGTACACACTGTGTCCAGACAGTCTCTATCTCCAGGGATCCAAACACTAAATCATTCTCTCATTTTAAGCTAACCTGAGCATCCTCAGAGCTTTCAGTCTATCAAATTTTAAAGTACAAATACTTCCATCTGCCCTGACTTTTTCTTTGTCCTGTGTTCTGTCACTTAGCTTTGCATCTACCTTTTATACCATTACATTGATTTAAACTTAGCTCCTACTGCTCCAAACTATGATCTTAAAGACATGATTCCAAACAGGACCCTTTTGTCTTAACAAGCATGAAAGGATTTTAGGAGATTTACACTCTGCCTGTGATTTAAACATCAAGGCTTAACCTATTTTATGAAGAAGGAGTTGCAGGGGATGGGGTTGTTCTCATCGTACAACTTGATGATCCACTCAATTGTGAATATGTAGAAATAAAAGGCTTTTTCAAAACTGTTTTTTTTTTTTACTTGAACATGTATGTCATGTACAATCAGTACCAGTATTTTTTGTGATGGCATTGTTGTGTGGTCTGTAAAAAGGGAAGTTGGGAGAATTTTCTGTGCTTGACTATAAATCATGAAGTCAAAGATCATCATTTTACTGTAATGTAGTCATATTTTTTTATATATATGTATTTTATTTCAAACCATTCAGAGATTGTTACATTATTTGGGAGATAATTGTCAAATGCCATAAATTCCAATGTTTTACTGTGTACACAACTATTTTCTGAAGACTTCCTAACAGCTGTTCAGCTACCACGTATGAATTCATCGCATTATGTAGCACAAGGATCATAATACACGAGTGAATCAGACGACACTCATACTCTCAAACTATTTTCTCAAGTCATTGCATCTGTCTGATCCGATGATTGCTGGAGCATGTGGTCCCTCCATGTGCGCCATTTTGTTTGTGCGTATGTGCCTTTGTGCGTTTCCTTGGTAGTCTCTACAGTTTCAGGGTGCTCGGCGCTGTTCTCCAGCTCAGCCACCTGCAGCTGCGGATCGATCAGCTATCTGACACCCCAACAGGCCCCCACCTCCAGAATCCCACTCCACTCCATCCCTTTCTGTATAAAGCGAACCAACCAGTTCTTCCCATCTCTAATGTCAGTCAGGTTCATAATCACATGATTTCAATGATGTGCAAAGGACACAAATATCAGCAACAAACATTATCTTACTAAAACTACTGTATGCCAATGTAAGTACAACAATTTTTGAAAAAGGAGGATAATTCAGACATATTCTATGTTGAATTATTGTTACTATTGTATACTGTTACTATTTTTACAAATTATTGTATGTGTTTACTGTCATTTATCACAAAGAAATAAATGTTTCAGATGACCCTTATATCTGCTTATAACTACATTAAAGTCAGATTCATCACATGTTTAATCACTGGTTTTAAATGCTAAATAAGAGGGGTTTGACTGCTTTATTACAAATGCCTCCATCTGGAATAGAAAAATGCTGTACATTAATGCATGCAATTGCTCACAAAATCACATAATCACATACACAATACATACATAGTTATTACTCATAGTAAATCAACAAATGACAATTAAAACTATGGCCATCTTTGTTCTTCCCAAACACTGAAACCGAGACAGAGATTTGAAAGGCTGCTTACTCAAATCCCTCTTACTTCAGTACTCCTACACCTCATCCGCCTCATGGTGGCAAAAAGGTTTTGACAACAGCAACGAGCCGGTCCTGCTGGAGAAGTGGAGCTTGTGCCAGACCCTACAAGGTGCTCCCTGCTGCAGATGCAGGGGTGAGAAGTTTCCTATTATCGAGGAGGCTCCCTTAATGATGAAAGTAAACAACCAGAACAAGAGTGTTTAATATTTCATAGCCCACCCACAGATGTAGTGGTGTGTGTGGGGAAAAAAAAAACATACATCCACACATACCAAGGTGGGTCTGATAAAGACAAGGATGCTGACAATACGTCCCTGCTGCAATTGGCCAGTGTGGGCGCATATGCACGGGTGTGCATGTGTAGGGTCTTGAGCATATTTGCTGCCTCAGTCTTTTTGTTTTTTTTTCTCCGCTTTCCCTCTCTCCTCTGCCCTCTCTCTGTGGTGATATATGGAGCATATGGGAAATTATTGTGGGGTTATAAAGGGCTGTTGACTTCAGCAGACATGCAATAAATTAAGCTGTTTGTGCAGGGGAGGAAAAACACAAGCTCTTTAGGAACACTTAATGCAGATTTCCTGTGCAGACTTGAATCTCCTTCTCTTTCTCTTTTTCTTCCTCTCTTCCTCTCTAACTCCTCCTTTTACCTCTCAGTCCTTCATTCCCTCCTCTGTCTCCTCCTGACTCCCTCTCACTTTTGCAGTGCAGGCCACAGCACAATCTCATTCTGTTCTCCTAGTTGGTGGTAACACAGTGGGATATATCCACACAAATTACACACATAAAACTCGCAAAGCCTGGAAAATATTTTAATAGTTTCCGCACCCCCTTAGCGGCAACAAGCTGCATGTGCAGAGCTGGTGAGCACCACCAACATTATTGGTGCAATTAAATGTGAAACACAAGAGAGGAACATGAGGGAGTGGGAGCCCAAAATGGCTATAAACAAGGAAAATGACACTTGACAAGTTGTAATTTATGGACGTTGTTTCAAAGGCAACAAACTCACTGCTCCTGCACTGGCAGAGGAGGAGTAAGGCACGAGGATCCACGCATTAGAGGAACTATTCACAGAATGTTAGTGCATCAAAGCCACACAGAGACAAAAAAAGGGGAAAGAGAAAGCTGTGACTTCAAAGTTGAAGCATGATGAGCAATGCTCAGAGAGAGAGAAACCAAGAGAGAGACAGGAAGTGCGAGTGTGTGTGTGTGTGTGTGGGGGGGGGGGGTGGGGCGGGTAGAGAGAGAGAGAGAGAGAGAAAGCTTTGCAGGATGATAGTACCAAAAGCAAGCATGGGAGGAGGGGTGGGGTGGGGGAAGGCCCCTGGATACAGACGTACTCTCCTCATCTCAAAGAATGCTAAATCACACACCACACACACACACACACACAATCAAAATCACAAAATCACAAACAAACACACACACACGCACGCGCACACGCACACACACACACACACACGCTGTCTGGGGAAGAGACGCCATTAAACAGAATAGAATAGGACTTGAGCTCTCACACTCCAAACCCATCCAGAAACAAATCAGAGTCACCATTTACGTGTTTACTCTCTTTCCAAAATGAGGACGAAACTGAACCAAAACAGTCACCAAAAATCAGCATGCCTGAAGAAAGGCGAAGACGTTGTCACGCTTGATGAAAGCTTCCCATTTATCCTTAAACAACAGCAGTCTAGGCCAGATGTTTACTGTGACAGTCACACTTTTCCTTTTCACTGCAAATACACTTGCTTCACTAACTCAGCATCAAGTACACCATTGTGATTTTACATTACACTGCCAACGCAGTGATTTGAAATGGTCCATTTATTTTGTTTGGTTACAGTGTTATGGGAAAGCTTCAAGATAAGTTATGTGTTCCTTTGACTCAGTTTGCACCACTTTAAAACTTTTCACAATACCAAAATGACTTCTTCAAATTAATCCTTAAGTAATTCTTCATTTTCAGTCATTTAATCATGACTGTGGTCTTTTACCCACAGAGCACCCAACCCCACTAGCTAACAGCTCTCTAATGTCTTATCTGCTTTTCAAGAATTACATTTAAAACCAAATGGATAAAAAGGATCTAATGCACGTGGAGACACACTATAAGCTCATCCTTCAAAGTTTTTGGACCTGCCAAAGGCATTGAACAGTGAAAAATGTTTAATATGATCACTTTACTTTGAAAGTGCCGCTTCTCTCAAATTTGATCCATTTGTTTGTATTGAATTCCACGGTGGACCCGAGGAAGTAATGAAGATTAAGCAAATTTGAAAGTCCTCACGGCAGATTTGGAAGCCCCTGTGCCACATCAATACACAAGTTAAATTCACAGTGTAGAGATCCTGTAATTCACAAAATGATAAGTCGCTTTTCTGATGTTCTGGGCACCTCCAATTGCAGCTCATTAACTCAGTCAGGGGGAAGTGTTCTACAAGTATGGAGAGAACCCATTAAAACACTTCCATTAAACGCAAGAATAAATATCTCCCTGTTGCAACCCAAAGTGTCTTCATTTGGGCTCAAATGTGAAATATGCCGTTGCTATGGTAATGTGGCAATGGCTGTGGCCCTCCTCCCAGCTGTTGGTGGGTTTTGTGTGTGTGTGTGTGTGTGTGTGAGAGTGAGAGAGAGAGAGAGAGAGAGAAGAAAGGGAGAAGCTGCGTGGCTGTGTGTCTGTGTGCGTGCACGCATGCATTGATGCTGCCTCCGTGCTGTGTTCCCCCTTTCAGTCTTCAGAATAGTGTCTCTACTAATCCGTGAAAGTTGCGGCGCTCTGAACCAGTGGCCAAGCCTTTTCCCACTGAACCAAGGCCCAGGGTCTGCACTCTGCTTTACACTTGATTGGTCTCTCCTGTGGCAGGACTCCCCTCCCTGCTGGGCGTGGGCCCGTCCCCCTCGCTGGGCTGCTTAGCACTGCCTAATCGCCTTCTCTCCACCATAATTACCAGCGCCGAGCCCAGGACTCACCAACACACCATTAAAGTTTGGCCAGTCTCTGCTCATCAGCCCCCACACGTCCAGCACTTAGCACAGGCCCAGAGACAGGCCTAAGACCAGGCCCAAGTCCTCCAAGAGAGCACCTGTTCATGCTTGGGGTGCCCTGCAGCACTGTGGACTTGGCTAGTGCTGCTGCTGGGAAGGAAAAAGAGAGGGGGTTGGCAGCTGTGCTGTTGTCCTCCTCCCCCTGCAGTGGAGGTGATGTGTTTATTTGGGCTGGGATGCTGCAGTGAGAAGCTGTGAGACGTAACTATCTCCTTGTTGTGCTGTGCAGAGTACCAGAGAATCCACCCTGCAGAGACAGAGCCCTTTGATATGTGACCACTTCAAACCCACACATACAATGGAAGCAGTCAGTTGTGGAAATAGCCCAAGTTGATGTTGTGTGGGCAAGGTGAGACAAATTTGCTTTGCTCAAAACCAACCCTGCACTTTATTTTCCCACCCCTATATATTTTCAGCAAAGCAAATACAAAACATATTGTACATACTGAACATTGACAATCCTCCAGAGTGTGTAAAATCAGAAAGAGAAACACTCCCACTTTCAATTTTGTTGTGCCCACGAGGTTCTTGAATTTCAGACGATTGCACCATTGGTGAAAGCATATGGGACTGGCCAGGTGAAACGCAGTGACCTGGCAAACCGTCCAAAAGACTGATGAGAACTGGGTACACACGTCAGAAGGCACTGGGTGTGCTGGCACAAACAGCACCCAGGATGTGGATCAGACAGACACACAGCACTCGTTAGCTTATTACTCTCTTATTAGGAACATTTTTGCCTTGCATGGATTGGCAGAGTCCCGCTAGCCACCCTCTTCACATGGCCCAGGCTCTGTCAGAGCTGATCAAAAGACATTTCTTCACATCTCTAGACGCCAGGGAAAAAAAGAGAAGAAAAGAGGGAGAGAAGAAAAGAGCCAGAAGGGGGCATACTGCTCTCTCTTTACTCTGGTCTTTTGGTGAATGAGGACTTTTCACAATGGCCTCTCCTTTTTCTTAATTTTTTCATTCTTCCGTTGGAAAAAATGAAAAGGAAAAAAAAAAACAGCATTTCCCATCGCCAAATTGTTTTTGCCATATCAAAAACAATTATCCTCAGGTGAAGAATGTGCCTGCAGAACTACAACCATTCCAGGGGGAGAAAGGGAGAGAGAGAGAGAGAGAGAGAGAGAGAGAGAGAGAGAGTCTTCACAAATCTGACTGGCTTCCAGGCAGCCAAGACCCCCTCGAAGTGGTAATGAAAAGTGTAACTTTAGCCTCCCAGCTGTACGTCTCAATCCATAATCCTTCACCAAAAACCTCACCGTAGAGCCGCCTACCGCTCCCATGGTGCTCCCAGCCTGTGCCGGGCTGGGCCTGCTCTGATTTATGTGGCAGTCCCGTGTCATACTCTCAACCTGAAAAGGATTTGCTCTCTATATTTACCAGGGTGGTCAGGGCAGCTCTCTCTGAAACACAGAAAGCCCAGTCTTCGGGCCTCACTCCCAGACAGTATTTTCACCCCTCTGTGCCCCTCTGTGGACATTTTGGACCTTACCAGAATCAGACGAAGCTCCAGTGTCTCCATAGTGGCGTGTTTCAGCAGTGCAGAGGTGAGTAACTATGTGGGCGGGCGTGTGCGTTTGTGTCTGTGCAGCGTGCAGTACAGTAGAGTTAGTACTTGTGTCATAGTGTTTAGGATCGGCAGCGTGGCCTGTGAAATGACAACGGGCCCATAAACCTCGGAAATGCAGCAGCGGATAGAGCACCAGCAAGTTTTAGATGTTAGAACTGCATTTATTTTCTTGATCCTTGTGCATGTACCATTTTCAGCTGCTGTTCTGTCGAGATGCAGTGATTCCAAAAAGATCTTGTGCATGAAACTGTCCTCCAACAAGATATATAGTATGGTCATTTCTATTTCAGACTCAGTGAAGTGTTGGGGGAGAGTGTTGTAGAGTCATCTCCTGGTAGCCCAAACCAACTCTTACTATGAAACACTGTATTAAAAATGTATTGATTTCCAGTGAATTATTCTGGCAAAGTTGAAAAGGAAGCCACTAACTGGTAGAACTATGACTAATTGATCACATGTGTGTGTAAATTACAGATTTTCAAAGAGTCGAAAGACACAGGAGAGCACAGTCTTCAGCAGGTCTGTCCATCACGGTTTTTCTCGTTGGTGCAGCTGACTTGGGTAAAAAGTACAGATTGTACTACTTACCCATTAAGCATGACTAGGGGTCCAGTAAGAGTTGAGGGCTGAACACATTTTGGTGGACGTGAGCTGCTGTGGATGGTGGTAGTCCACTCTGCCACTGTGCATCCACTCCAGTCAAGTAAACAAGCCAAGGTGACCTCTGGACAGTTGGGTGTATGCATCCTGTGGCTGGTCGTCTACGTAGTGTGGCAGTGGGAGCAGTGGGTGGTAGATGCAGACTCTACGGATGGATCAGCTCATCCTATTTAATGTGTGTGTGTGTGTGTGTGTGTGTGTGTGTGTGTGTGTGTGTGTGTGGGCACACCCACACTGTATGCACATGAATGTGCCTTGTATGCATGTGCATTTGTCTGACAGCCATATGGTTAATACTAAACACTGCCTGGTGCACCGTGAGCAGCAAATGAGAGCAATACTGCCTGGGACATGCACAAGCGCATGTCTGATATAATCCATATTTTCCACTGTGTATCTCGGATAAACGCACAAATTAAGAGAACTCGTTCCTGCAGTATTTCAAAAGAAATTCGCTTTACCATCGCTCGACCAGAATTTCAAAGAAATGTGCCATGACATTTAGACCTATGCAAATGCAGACAAAATGGCCGCTGCTGCTAAGCTAACCGTGGAGGAAGAAGATGGAGCTGTGCTCTTTGAATGTTGCATGAAAGCAGCAAGTTCATAGTTGACTGTTCACAAATTTAAAGCACACAAAACACTGACTGCAGAATTTCTCATTTTATAGTTGAGCAGCTAATACGTAGGTTGCCTCTAGTATGTTTTATTTCACATCTTCAGTATGTGCTGTATTAGAAGCAATTCACTTTTAATGGTTTCTTGACATTACTGCGTAAGACTTGCTTTTAAAATGCCTAATTTAGTTTTCTAAGCATTAAATTTAGAGATAAATTGTGTAAATAAAATAACACTGCCTACCTCAACAGACTTCAGTGTTAGAATGAGTGACTATGTAAATATTTTCAGCCAGAATTGTGAGTTAGGAGACGAGTAAAATGTGACAGCTTCATATGAAAGTCTGTTTGAGTCGTTGCAGTTGAAAGCCTTCGTAGTATGACACAAGGAAAGCCTTCAAATTTTTATCCTTTTTTCCCTTTCTCCTTATGCATTAGGTTAACTTTGGAAAATCATGTGAGAGATAGTTCTCTTTGTAATCGAGATTTAAAAGGATAAGACTGGTAACTTTCTCTCCCAGTATACTTTCCCACTGATCTCAGATTTTAAAGTTTAGATTATGGAGGTGAATATGTTCCGGGGGTTTTACAGTATGCTCTACAATGTTTAAAGTTTCTTTGACAGGTTAAAGTGGGTAAGATAGCAAAAGGGAAAAAAAGGAAAAAAGTATTTTATCTGTTTAAATCACCACTTTATATCAGTATTTTCAGATTTTGTCTGTAAAATTAAATTTTACACACATTACTACATTTTTCTTAAATAAAATGACTGATATGAACTCCATTTACATCAATAAGGACATGTTTGTAGCTACTCTTTCAGTACTGTTGACCTTGAGATAAATACAATACAAAAGATGAGTAAAGATTTCTGTGGTGGGGAAGTGTAAGTGTCCTGATAAGAAGGAGGGACACTGCTGACAGTTCAATGTTCCTCTCTACAGACAAACATATGAAAAACAGATGGTGGCTGCAAACTGAGCGAAGTTTCACATTTCAATTGGAGAAAAACATCTGATTTAACTCACAGTTTTTTGATCAAAAACACTGGTTCTTATTTATCGTTGCATGTTATTAGATTGTGATGAGAGCCTCCCATTCTAGACAATGTTCCTTGAAGAAGTGAAAAGACTTTAAATAAAAGAATCTTTTGCCAATTATCTACCACCTTGAAATAGAGAACTAATGAATTTCCTTGTCTTTTGATGCCGCGCATGAAGTTTCACAGATGTAAAAACAATTGAAAAGAATAACAAAGAAACTTATAAACAGATGGCTTTCTCAACAAACAGCTAAACTAACACAAATGCATGCATAATTACTTTCCAATTGTTCTTGCAGATACCATATTTGTCTGAGCTGGAAAACTTTTTAACAAATCTCATAACTTTCTTTTTCCATCTGCGGAAATTATGATTAAAACCTATAATGTCCATTTATAATGGTTTCTCTCCTAATGAAAAAAGGTTTGGCTGTGTATATAAGGTCAAAACCAAGTTCATGCACATGTGAATAAATTAAAATTAAAAAGAAGTTCATGTCAACTGTGCTAATTTAAACAGTGAAATTGTATGGTTTTACTTCAATTTAGCATTCATTTTTACATTTTTTTTGTTTTTATAAAGATTCTCATTACTTATCGTGGTAATCATACATTTTTATGTATTTTTTGAATTAGGATAAAAACACTTAAAATATATAATGGTTAACATAGCATTTCATGATCGTTTTTCTCTTCAAATCTTTCTTGTATGTTATTTCATGTCAACATATTGAATAAAACCAATATTTTTCAGTATACGTTCAATTTTGAAGTTTTCTTTTTAGAAAAAAACTTTATTTATTTAAATTTTTTAAAAAATATATATATCATACAACTTCCGCTTTAAACTGTAGTAAAAATATCTGTTTAATTATCATTCATTTTACTTTTATTTCACTAGAAGTGTTATAGGGAACTGTTTTTTGGGAAAATTAGTGGTTCAACATTGGATTATTGATTTTAATTTGCTATGCTGTCATTTAGATGTTTTCATTATTACAGAAATAATATAAGTTAATAATAATAAAGTTTCAAAATATATGTTTATCTGTGCTTTAGTAAAAGCAATAGAATTAATGTGAACTGAAAACGCATCCTTATAATTATTGACAATTAATTAAAGTTAAAGGATTTGTTCACGCAACCCGTCAATGTTTTCTATATGTTCAAAGTTTTTCAGATACTGTAAAAAAATGTTTGTTTGTGTTTTGATACCCATCAGAGTACATGAAAAATAGCAAACAGAGATGATGATGATGAGGATGACTGAGCATATTGTGAACACAGTGTCAGTATCTGTAAGAAAAAGCATCAAATGAAGCAGGAGGCCTGCAGATATCACAGAGGCCCCATTTTCATTTTTAAATTGATTCACCTGAAGGTTCTGGTCGCATATTCATTTAAATGTACCCCAAATGAGCCCGACCACAATTCTAGTGTACAAAAGAGACATGTCAGAGTCACACCACTGATGAGAAATAAATAGGGAATAGGGTTTTGTGGCTGTTCTTCAAAGGTGCTCCAATTTCACACCGTCAAATTAATGCAGCCTTGTATTTTAGGCCCAGGAATGATTTTCCTGCTTTTGGACTTGAGTGTTTTTTCTTTGACATTGTTACAATTTAGACAGATTTATGAGTTATATTCATCACAGTGATACATATGTTTGTAAAGTAAATGCAATAAATGTGACTGTTTATGAGACTAATTGTTAGAAATATAAACACGTTACATCATTTTAACCTACATTTTTACTTGAATATCGATTCATTGACAGTGTTCGATCTTTGCTTTCCTGCTCCGCATTACATTCCCATTCAAATTTGAAGACATACAGTCATATCTGGGCTATCTATTTATTATTTATCAGCACTCCATTTCCACTGCTGATGTATGTTTTGGATATAAAATTGTTATCTACGGCGTTACCTGTCCTGCCATCACAACACATCACAACACTTGTCTGAGGTGAGCGCTGCCACGCTTCCCTTTTTGAGTCGGGAATATCTGCTGCATGTCACTCAATATTTCCAAAAATGACACACATGATATGTGACCTGTGCACATTTTACTGCTGGGGCTGATGCTTATTTGAGGGACGCTGACATGCAAGTTTGAAACTGTCAGAGTGTGAAGATTTAGTAACCCTTACCTTGGCTTATGTTTTTAAAGACACATAATTGCAGCTAGCGCCTATGCTAGACAACCTCTTCTATGTCTACTGCAAAGAAAACACAGTAAACGTGGGAAATATTTTACTTAATAAATTCAGAAATAACAACGCCTGTTTATTTCAGAATTTAGACTTGTCCTGTACATTTCAGTGCGACCTACAATCTCCCTTTCAGGAAAAAAATGGGTCAGCATTATATAACCAGGAAGTTGACTGCCAACTTCCTGCAGCTTGTTTATGGTGACATCTCATTGCTTGGTCGGCGGGGTCCTGCCAGTCTGTGTCTTTATTAGTTTCTATGCACTGCTGGTGTGGGCACCCCAGCAGCAGCAGTGACAGCCCCGATCCCTCCTCTGTGCCCCAACTCATACTAAGCCTTGGATTTGAAGGACAGGCAGCTCAGGACAGAACAAGTGTGCCAAAGCAGAACGTAAGCAAAGCTTTAAAGCATAAGGCCACGCTCCACTGTATCTTTCTCAAACAAGTCTTCCACCGTTAGTGCTTCGAAAAGACATGTCACAGGAGATGCTTCATGTGCCATTGGTAGGTTTTAGCCAAAAAAAGTTCAAGGTCAACAGTAGTGATCAGAAAGTTACCTATGGAGTGTGTGAGGTGATCTTTCTTGAAAAAAATAACACTAACACAATAATGTATCCATCAGTCTAAACCCTCACATCTTATTTTAAAGACCCTACAGTCAGACAGAACCGTGATTCCTTCAGCAATATCAGTACAAGCTCACACCATTTTGTTAAATTATGAAAGAACAATATAATAAAAAATTTACATATAGTGAAACAGACTCTTGTTATTACCTTTAAATCTGTGCATCCTTTATTCCAAAAGGAAAAGTTTCCTCCCGGGGAGCACCAGGAGGTGCTGTAAAGCAGTTAGCCTTTGATAGCACAACACAAGCAAAAACAAACATGGCTGACGAGGGGGGCAGGGCCGATAGGAACGTATAGTGTTTCAGAGAGTTAATGCAACATTAATGTTGGAGGAGCTTTTCAAGCCTGGAGCATCGAAATTAAAAAGCTCCCCCTGCATGCCCTCCTACCTGGGGCTCAGTGAGGAGACGCACCCTGCTATGACCTCAGCTGAAAAATTCAGTCATGTTGTGCTATTGTTAGCATGGAAGCTAGCACGCATTCAGCAATGCTCAGCACCTAACAATACAATGTGCTGCCATCATTGTGGAGCTTTTTCTTTTTTTTCATAAAGCTGGGCATTTGTGTTGCTTTACTGTATGTCACAACTTCTGCAAACACTTTTATAGTGTAAACGTTGGCTAATTACTTGTATTTACATTTTAAAAGCATGTGGGACATTTCAACAAAGTGTCTTAGGGAGAGGGCGACAAGCAATTTCAATATTATTACTAGGAACTCTAGATCTGCAGTGGCTGGGTCAGTAGGAAAGGTGAGGAGAAAGAATGGTTTTTCTTGGGTTTTTTTAGCAGAGAGTGGATCGACTGGCAACAGTAAAACAGTGTGGAAGACTTGGTTCACTGAGTCCAAGATCAGGCCCAGCAGAAAGTGATAAACTAAAAGATGACGCGAGGCGACCTGGTCTTTCTTCATCTTCATCGTATGTGTTAAACCTCACCCTGACTTTGCAATGCTGAGGCTTGTGAGTCACAACTGTGAAGATGCAATGTTATTTAAACCCAATCTGTCACCAAATGGAGCGCAAAAAAAATGCTTGCCAAGTGCACAAGTGTAACATCACTACTTATGACACACACACACATGTGCATGCACATGCACGCAAGCACACACACCTCCCTATCACCATGTCATTACACAAGCAGAATTGCCAATTAATAAAAAGTGAATTCATGGAGTTGTCATTAACACGATCACTATCAGAGGTCAGGTTAGATATTAAGGAGTAAGTGATAGAAGTATCAACACTATTATATTATACTTAATTTAACACAATTATGTTAAGTAATTAGTTCCAATAACTGCCAGGTTAGTTCAGATGGTAATGAGGAAAAATCTGAAAATATTTTCTTGATGTGATAACATGCAGTAATGAATAATTTCCCGGCGCCGAACATCACGGCATCCCTCTTGGGTCTTAGCTGTTGCCTCAGTGCGTGACCCATTTTGCCTTTTAAACAAATCAGAAATGTTGCTAATTTTGACAGCTCATTTCACGAGTGCCCAATCCTTAACGAGTCTGCCACCTTCTGCAGCAATATTGAAAATGGTGACAGACAAAGAACACTGGCATGTTGGTGCCTTGACGATGCCCTGATGGTTCCCAGGTGGTGCTCATGGTCCTGAAAATGCATGTTGCCACATGCCCATAAATCATGAAGCGATGTTGCGTTCAGTCCAAAAAAAAGTTAGTTTTGCAAACAGTCTTTGCCTTTCATATGCGGTGGCAGAAGCAGTATTCAGATCTTTTCCTGAAATAAAAGTAGCAACAGAAATACCGTAAAAAGTGAAAGTCTTGCATTCAAAACAAGTAGAGGTACAGAGGTTCTTAGGCAGAAAAATGTACCTTGAATATCTAAAGCAGAATTTACTCACTATGCAGCAGTACTGTCCCTGTTAGGGTTGCATTGCTATATCATAATACATTATCAAACATGCATGAAAACATCATCATAACTACTTACACTTAATATATATTACTTATATAATTTTAATATAATATCATTAATTTCCCTGATAATATTTTTTACACTATACATTTTGTATCACAGTTGTAAGGCAATGTAATATAGTGATGGAATTCACAGACTAAACAAAACCTGAAGTCACAATTAAAACAACATACAGGGAACGTGTAAATTTTCTAAAATATTTACTTCCCATTTGTTTTTTCTGTAATACCTGTTTGCTGACAGAGGACAAAATAATTTGTCCTTTTGATATGGAGTTGTCCTATTTTGTGCATAAAGTAATCCAGGCAAGCTTTTTTTGTCTCCACAATGATATCAAAGAGAAAAGATCCTTTGTCAATTTCCTGAAAATATTCCGGTACTAGGATGTTGACCCCTAAAACCTGCTCGGCTTGCATGACTTCGTCTTTATGGAGGTCAAAGGATTCTGTTGAATTACTTTACGTCAGTTTGTTTAAATCAGCAGGTCTGCGGTATATAGAACGGACTAACCTAAGTACACTCGGGATACATCATTCACGCATATGAATTCAAACTGCTTAGTGAAGCAGTATTTGCAACCTTGGGCCACATTAAGTTCCAAATCAACATGGCTGCTGAGCATGAAAGAGTAATATTCTGAAAGAAAAATTACATATTGCCAAAATGAAATTGGCAAAGAATGCAGGGTGTGGCAATGGTATTGGGCTGCTCTATAAAGACATCTGCTGATTACACAGTTTAGGGAGGCCTGAGAGGAGCCTAGCAGTGAAACATGTAAAGAGATTGAGACCACACGAGTACTGCTGAAAGAACACAACACTCAAACCCTCACAGCCAGTCACTCGGAGCAGGAAGCCACAAAGACGTTAAGTGGTTCGTTGCCTTCACTTGGTTTTACACAACAAGAGAAACTGGGCTGCCCAGGGTGGCAGAATATTATAAGGCCCCCAAAATCCAGTCAAGGGCTTTTTCATTTTGTTCAGGCCTACTACTCGGCAGGCATAAAAAATATCCAAAATAGGCTTGATTGAAATCTTCAGTGCAATTGTGTAGTGTTGAAGCAGACAAAAATCCCTCAATTTTGTGAACACGTTCCCTGCTCCCCAAGATGGTGGCGAATCAGTGTCTGTCTCGGCTGACAGTGACATGCAGGTGAACAGGTCTGCTACATGCATCCCTGCATGATGTTGTGTCAGCGCACTCTGTGTGGCAGGTGGAGGCAGAGACCTGCTTCAGGTGGCCCATGTGGTGCAGCGCGGCTCCCCGGGGAGACACACCATGTAGCCGCACTACACATGTCTCTCTAGATGTGGCAGCAGGACCGGCCCTGAGAGCCACAACACAGCACCTAGAGCCTTCCACCTCACAGGGCCAGATAACTGCACAGAGACAACACCCACACCCTTCTGCCACACTCCTTTTAGATTCAGTGTTGAATCAGTACTGTGACTTTCACGTATGTGATTGTGTTCGTCAACCCCTTGATGCTGTTATGTATCTTCAGTGTTGACTTCAAGTGCATAAACAGGAAAACATTTGACTGAGAAAGTGATGAAAATTCAAACAGAAAATGATATTGGGACCGATGCAGTACTCATACAACAAAGAATTTGTTGCTAATCCCAGAAGCATCTGGGATGGACTTATAATTAAGAGAAGGAATTTGTGTTAGGTCAAAAATATTTTCTTTTATGAGATGATTTAAAACTTGTTGCATTTGAGCCATAGATTTGTTTGGATGTGTTTCTCTGGTTAGTTACACACCAGCTACAGCTGACATACAGATTCTGAGAAAAAAATAGAGAGAGTCAACTATCTGTGCTTTTATCTTTTTTCTTTCATCACATGTCTATAAATATTGGCTGGAACAACCTCAGTGGGCTTCAGGTACTTTTGTTCAGTGAGAGTATTAAGTGTTATTTCGAGAGATGGTTATCTGAAACAGCTTTTTACTTTGTAACTGGGCAAGTTTTTTTATCTGCAGATGACTAGATAAACACAACTCTTAATTGGAGCTTTATCACTAAATTACACATAAGTTAAGATCAATCCATACTGAGGTGACATGTTTACCTTGGGCTTATGTTTCATCAGGACATCTGAGGGCATCTGGTTCTGCCTCAGCCCATATGTGTCCCTCTGATCATGTTTATCCAATGCGTCCTACGTGTGTTTTCCCGAAGCCTCCTCTCTCCTCCTGACCTCTCACCCAGCCTCTCTCTTTTCCTTTGTTGTGCAGGTCAGAGTCCACACACCCGTGGTCACGTTTTGGTATGCAGATACAGAGACACAGGTAAGTCTGGGTCCAGGTGCACCCCACGGTGATCCCGGCCCACTCTGGTTCACCCCTCAGCTCTCAGGTCAGGCCTGCAGCCCAGCAGGCTCCCACTTCGGGTCATGGAGGGCCCCAACATCCCAGAGATGAGACTGCAGACTGGCATGAGGAGGAGTGTTTGATGTAGGCCTGAGCTGGGCTGGGCTATGTTACCATGTTACTATGCCTTTAATTAGCTCCAGCAGCTGCTACTTCCTGGTTGACAGGCCCTGGCAAACTCCACTGTCTCTGTAATCTCTTACAGGTGACTGTCAGCTAAATGTCAGTTTACTGTATGGTGACAGGCTGTGTGCTCTTCTTTAAGTCAGGTGTTACAGCTCTAGAAAGCAACACTGCTGTTTACCAAGCTAATTAACTGTGAAGCGACTGTAGACAAGGTTTGAATGAAAAAAGCTCACAGTGCTATAATGACCACAGCATGTTTCCACATATGTTATGCAAATATGTCTCCAAGCACCAATCCGCTACCCATTATTTTCTACAAGTTTCGTGTCTGTATTCTAAGGATGCAATCATGATGAAGAGACAGCAAAGTTCTCCTGGTGACACTAAACGTGCCACTCGGCATTCTTTATCTGGATATCCAGCTTACACAGAGACATCTTAACCACTGGAAATTGCCCTCTGAGGACTGACAGCAAGAAATTGATCTCAAATTAGACAAGCGCACCTCGCTCCCTGCTCTCTTTTGTCACTCCCAAGTTGGTGGATCTTTCCTTAAAACTCCACCAGAGATGAAAAAAGGGAGAATTCACAACTGGCTATGGCATACTAATACCCTGGACTCATTAAATTAATGGGGGCCAGAATCCCCTGACTGAATGTGCACTGATGCCCTTTGAGTTTGCCAGGGCTAGAGGGTGTGCAGCACTTTGAAAGCCCTGACCGGCATATTGAACATGTTTTAATACAACCCTTTTGAGACTCCTGGTAGGATGCACAGTAACTTGCTGCCTTCAAGTTCCTGCACCTCTCTGTGTGATCTCGTCAGATAGCCACTCTATCCTCAGATTCAGGCCTGGAGAGGGGGAGGGGACCGCACGCGTCAAATGAGGCCAGGGGTGTCCATATCTCAGCAGAGGCCATTCTTTCCTGGAGATGTGTTACTTTGAGACGTGGTGCTGAGCAAGCTTTGATGTAGAAAGGTGCTCTGCGAAAGTCTCTAAAACAGGAGGCTTACAGGCCCAGGATTCCCTTCAGGGAGGAGACTCTGGCCTTTCCTTGGACAGTCGTCGATACTGTGTTGATTTAATTACGCTGTTCTGCTATTCACCTCGGCACTGAGGCTGCACTATAAAACAGAGTGAGTCCCACATATGACCATTATGAATGTTATTGCCCATTTAATGTGAGGAAAGCACTGTGAATCAGTCCATAACATAGGCAAGCCGCAGGAATGTGCAAAAGAAGAAATTTTCATTGCTAAAGGTAGCAAAAGCAGAATTCCAAGGTGTAAAGGGCAAAGAAAAAGATGTTGTTTTTAATGCCAATAATTTACAAGGAATACGTCCTAAAATAATGGGAGGAATAGAATATTAATATATGAATTTTGCATATTTGCCCAACAGCAAAAAAGATGAACTGATAAGAAAAGAAAGCTGGGGAACTCTCATTTGCATGACAAAAAGTCCCCTTAGAGTACTTACGCGTCACCCTCGTGGTTATCAGAACCACAAGTACCAGATGTTAAGATAGGGAGAATTTACCCTCAATGAAATTAAGATATTAAGCCGAGAATCATCATGGTCTTTAAGTGATTTTTATGTTGATAGAGCAGTTAGGTAAAAACGTGTGGCTTTTTTTATGCCCTAAGCTGAAAGGACATTATGATATAATGATAATCTCCCTTTCAGTTCTGCACTGTCATCTTGACTATGAGCTACTGAACGCCATGAAACAGGAAAAAAAAAAAAAACATTGCTGACAATGATGAGATTATACACAGTCAGGGATGGGGTAGCGGGGACTCGTTCTGGCGGGCTGAAATATCCTTCAAGACGCCGCTGAATAAGACTAGTGGCTGGCATCTGCAGTAGGATACTAATAGGAAGACGCGACGTCTCAGGCAGACAATGAAGCTCTTGCTGCTGAATATAGTGAATAAACAGAAAATCCAGTTGAGCTAAAAATGGCTGACTCAGGTGCACGGGAGAGGTAGCATCCCATCCCTCCACCAAAGCTCTCTCTCTCTCGCTCTCTCTGCTTTAGCCGTCGCATGTGACAAAACAGCACCATATATCCTCACAGAAATCCATGTTGGGCAATCATTTGATTCTCACAGCTAGCTCTGACAGTAATGACTTCATAAAGCCTTTGATTTTAGCTCGATCACCACGGCTGCAACATCGCTGGATAGCGCTCCTCATTAGCGATTCCATAAGCAGAGTGCAATGCACTGCTGTAGCGGCTGATACTTACATGCCTCCCACTCTAAAGTGTGGCGGTAATTTATTCTCTACCCAGTGCTCATCATCCTGATGCAACTCACACAGTGACAAGGATCCATCTCTGTGGTACCTGGCAACAAAGTGGGAGGAGGGGTAGAGGGAGGCATATTTTGTGATCACAATCAGAAGGGGGAGAAGACAGTTACTAGGCAAGGTTTGGAACATCCCTGATGCCATCTTACTACCACTAGAACATCCTGTACACATTACTACTGATGTAATTTTATTTGTTATGTGAACAAATAACCCAAGCATTCAACAACTCGCACTAGAGTTTAATAATTTCAAGAGAGTGTTAAAAAGATAAGCCATCTTCTCCTACCAAAGGTTTTTCTCAGCGGATGGCTTAAGCAGTTCAAAGATAAGTACTATATAGAGAATGTGATTCATTTGGCAGCTCATATTGTCCAGGTTCAAAAACCTAAAGCTAGCCAGAGACACATTGTGAGCTGTTTTCAGCTTCAGAGAAGAGAAAGAATTTGGCTTGAGCTTAGGCAGCCCATCCCCATCCAGAGATGGACTCTTTTTCATCTTATCGTAGTCTTAGCGCATTGGTGTGGTGACTATGTGCTTCACAGGTGGGAGTCTGCCTCTGTCAAATAAGCCAGTTCACTAAGGACAGGATTTGCCGCTGTTATTTTTCTATTAGGGAGGAATTATGCTAAGCCTTTAGAGGCCATCTTTGTGTTGCTATGGCAGCCCATATTTCCTACTAGGTTGCGACCTTGAATGACTACAGTGCAAAGCCAAGTAGCCCCAAAACCCTTTGAGGATTAGAAGCAGGGTCTCATAGTTATGCAAAACACCTCTGATATGATTGAACCTTGAATGGTTGAATGACAAAGTTTATTGAGATTGCCTCTCTTTTCATCTGATTATTGTCATTTGATTATTCCCAATCACTTGGCATGGCTTCAAACGCAGCTTTTCAAATAGCAATTGTTTAGGCGAACACTAAGAGCTCTACTCTCTAACATGTTCCTTGAATATCATGTCTTTGACTATTACCTCAGTGAAATCAATAATGCTTGTGGAGTAGAAATTTTATAAGAAAATTATAAGAAATTATTTGTCTCAGATACAGTATAATACATTACCATGGTGGGGTAGGGCTGCAACAATGTCCTCTTTTTATTTTCATCTGTTGTTCATCTTGTTTCATCTGTGATTTCTTTCCATAAATGAATGTCTACACAAATCTACACATTGTCAGAGATTTTTGTGGCCATTACAACTTGGCGTCCAAGGCATCACACCAATTACTTTCTTTTATTTAATGTTAAATTATATGCACAAAGAAAAGCCCAAAAAAAGCCCAAAAACATTACAACACGAACATCTGGCACCGACAAATGTTTGGTGTCTTTGCAGATTGGAACAATTAACTGATTTTCTGTTACTTGATCAAACAAATTATCTTTTCAGCACTAACTGAGGCAAATCAATATGTTGATTACAAACATGACACAACATGTTGCACACTCAAGCTCAGTGTGTAGCGTGAGACAAACTAAGTTGTTATCTGTAGATATCGAGATCATCTTTTGCAATCACTTCATACTACAGATGTTCCAGTTGTGTCTACATTCCCGGGAATGAACTTCCTATAGCTGCCACAATGCTTGTGAGGCAACAAACTAATGTTTCTGAGCTGCTGTAACAATCAAACACGATATTTGCTTGTGAAAGCATCTTCACAAATCATAGGTCAAATTTTCATGTGCAGCCACATCAATGGAGATTGTTTTTTTCCACTTTAAATTTTGTCATAATGTTCCCAACTGTTTTCAGACCAGCCATCAAAGCTTCAACTCTATTCGGAGACATGTATAGACAGCTACTCAAAGCTGACAGGGAGATGAGGCTTTGAAAGTATGAGATTGACACTATTGTGGTCACAAAGCACAACAGGAGACTACTTTGAAGAGTAAAGTGCTTTGAGTATTAGATTTCACTTTGGAAATAGTGGCCGAAGACGAGCTCAAGTATTAGACATGTTGAATTGGTGTACATTAAACAACAAGACTGTGCACTGTGCACCACTTCCGTGATCTGAACATTAATGTGGGAGGGTCAAAGCTCTGCTGTTAAAGTTTTGGAACTGCAGATAAATTTGACTGATTTATTATTTTTTTATCTCAAATTTGGTGAATAAATTCTCTTACTTTGGCATCTTGGGACAGTGCAGGCTTGTGATGCAAATAAAAAGTTGAGAATATATCCAAGCACCGAGCACTTTTATTATTTCACAAAATAAAGTGTGACTATCAGAGCTACATTTTGCTGGCAGTTTGGGAATTGATCAGTCTCAATCCCAAGGCTGCATCCTTGTCAACTGGCAGGTCTGCTGAAGATGATACATTTTCTGACAGTGCCTTGTCAATGACTGTGCTTGAGTGAAAATCCCCAGCCATGTTTGCTTACTGCCAAAGGGATGTCTATCATCTTATTTTTGACAAATTCATCACACCCATCTCTCAATCTAATTGGTCTTTCAGGTTCCTGTAAGACAAAGACTGCTAATCTTAGTGTGCGTGTTTGAAACAAAGCTTGCCGATGAGTAGTTCAAGTCTTTGAGTCTGTGCTAGGCTAAGTTTGAAAAACATGACAGTCACATTTTAGGTGCTCTGATGTCACACAGTCTTTCTGGCGTAAAAGTTCACTCAATATGAGGTTTGGTCTGCTTTGATGTGGGGTCTCTAGCGATGTGAATTTCGCATGCTATCTGCCTCTGCTGTTCTCTGTCACCAACTCCTGCAAAGACTGACGTGGGAGCTGCCAGAGCTGAGACTCAGCCTTTTATTCCTGGTGACTACAAATTAAAGATAGAGGAAAGGTAAATTCAGGCAGCACCATGACAAGCAGAATGTGCAAACTTTTGTAAGACAGTATTTACTCCTACGGGAAAGACTTGACTCAAAATCCAGGAATCTAGATTTTAGTTGTATGTATGTATGCAGATATAGATAGATAGATTAAATAATATCAATATCTTGGTTAATTTATATAAAGGAGACCTTCTGCTCCTTTGTTGAAAGAAGGAGGATGATGCATTTACTACTTGCATAATTAATTTAAGTTTACCCCCCCCCGAAAAAAACTCCCCAAAAATTGAAAATCATTTCCTGCTCTGCTCATTATGCAACATTGCCTCTCTGAGATTATGAAGTTGCAGGTCTATACGTGTTTGTTTTTTTTTTTTTTTTTTTTGGGGGGCTCGGAGATAAAGATCTCGTAATCTCGTTTTATGCTTATGACGGCGAGAGGAGATCCCCGCCCCCTGCGACGCGACGCTCACCTGGAGAGGTACCCGCAGCTCCACATGACTCCTCCACTCCTCACATCTATGTGTCCTGAGAATTTGGGGTTTAGGAGGATTAAAGCAGGATATTTCAATTATATCCGTGGATTTTACCTGGCTGCATGTGCCAAGGAAATTACCTAGTCTACCTCTGCTGAAAAAAATGCAATTATGGAAGCAGTAAAATACACCTTCAGACGGTGAAAGAAATGAGGGGCTGTAAGTCTAAGAAAAAATGAATGTAATGAAAGTAATTAGAAAATCTATCAGCTTCATCCAGCACCTACCACAGCTCCTAATTTGTTGCCTAAATCAATCGGCGATTGAGCTGAAAAGACACGAGACAATGCTCTATTTTGTTCTTGTCCCCTTAATCGTCTGTTTGAGTTTTTAGTGTCTAGACCAACATCATTTCACGTTACAGGGGCCTACAGTTAAACTAGCAGCTTCCCCATGGCGCTGTTTGAAGAAGACGCCTCCAAAACGTGAAGGACATTCTGCTTTTAAATTAGAAACGTTTGGCACCGTTCTGTGCACAGTGTTTTCGGATGCGTTCATGGAAATAAAAAATGATGATACCGTATCTGAATCTGAATATGTCTTAAAATGCAATACATATCGGTCCATTGCAGTTTCGTCACTATTTGTTGTTTTTTTTTGTAGAGAACAGATAATAAAGATAATAAATTCTGTATCAGATTTTAATAAAAGATTATTTCTAATGTGTAGAATGATTATATGATTATTATTCAATTGGCCTGTGTGTATTTTGATCACAGACAACTCTGGTAAAAGAGACTGTGGGAAGATGCAGAACAACTGCGGGCCGGACTGAACCGCTGTAGTTTTAGCTTGTGTCGGAAATCATTGAAACAGGAGGGTAGAAATAGTCTGGGTTAGTTGCCTTGTTGGCCGGTGTAAATGAGACGAAAGGGATCTTTTCTGTCTGTGGGCACAAAAACACCAGGTGCACCTTATATGCTGGTCATCCTTTATGTCATGTGTGCTTTTTGTTCGTCTGTGTGGTGTGTTCAGGGACCAGGTATCAACTTGTTTTAATAATAAGGCTTCTACACATTAATAATTCGTTTCAAATGAATCTAGTCACGCAGTCTAATGAAATGGATTTAGGTAAACCCTCATGCACCTTTTAGTGGAATAAACTTCCTACGGTTTCTGACGTAAATGGGATCTAAAACTGACACTTTATGAAACGGATGTAAACCGGTGGAATAAGCAATAGCCATTGTGAAAGACCTAAATGCTCTTTTTAATGAAACTATGTGTTTCTTAATTTTCTGCTGCGGTTTTGTTACAGTCGGAAGGCCTACCTGTGATCACTCACTGCCTTTCCTTCGCATATGAGAAGGAGAGAGAAAAGAAGAATGTAGGCCTACCTCAGTCCGGTGTGAAATGCAGGCAGGACGAGACAGAGGCCCTCTGAGGGTATATCCATGTAAACAGGGCCCTGTGCATTGTGTAAATTAGGTGGATTAGCCCCCGCTTTTGTTGGACATGGTGTGTACACACGGACGCCGATTCAGCTCTCCTAAAGCCATTTTGGCTCTCACAACTTTAAGGAAGTCTTACATTCCCAAACCTTCAGCCGGAGATGATCTAAAAGGGAGATTCCTTTTCTGAAGCACACATCATTGTGTTAGTTCAGGTTTTGTTTGGCGAAATGAAAAAAACAAATACTGGAGTCAGCCGGAGTCTTCATTATATTACAAAGAACAAGGCACAAACATCCGGTTGATGTCTTTAAACGCATCAAACGAAGCCCCGGATTTTCAGAATAAACTACCGAGACACCGATGCTGATGAAAACCTTTATGTTATCGAATCAAAAATAACACAGAGACGGGGGGACGATTAAGGGATATGAAATTCATCAGGAAATGTTGCAATGTTAAACGCCCCTCACAACACTTGCGCACACAGAGTCTCATAGCCCACCTGCCGCGTGTGCTTGTGAGCGCAGGCTTGCTGCATTTCAAGGTGTAAATATAAACATTTCTTAATGCTCCAGTATTTGCACCAATTAAGCTCAATCATTTTAACGGCAGGTTTATTAGCTGCGGCTAATTAAATGCTCCCCAGAACGCATTTCATATAAATATATAACCCGTCTTAATACCATTCATCCAAATGTTTTTCGTTCCTGTCAAGTGATTTTATTTTCATACCATCTTATGTGTGCATCATATGTTTTCAAGTGTCTTCATTTTTGCGCAAACTCTACGGATCTCCGTCTTTTTCCTTTTCGTTTTTTTTTTTTAAATCAACCTGCTCCTCTCCTTAAAAAAAACTTTTACTTTCTCTCTCTTCACTTGCTGCAGTCCTGTTGAGAATATGAAATGCAACAGATCTCTGTGAAGAAAAAGGAAACTTTATTTCAATGGACACCAAATAATGTCGATGGCGCATATCTAAACTTCGTGAGTCTTTTATCATTTCTGTGGTTCATTCAGTGGCAAAGAAAAGCTGATTGGAATTTTTTTCTAAATGAGGAGGTGAGGTGAGTATATAAGAAGGCCTGTATCGGCCCACAACCTGGGCAATGTTTTCATCATTTTCATCCACCTGTAGCGTCGAGGCTTCTGTTGGTTTTCCCCCATTATATAAAAATGAAAACTTTTTTTATATGTAACAGTGTTTGTGCAGTTTGATGTTTTTTTTATTATTATTTTGACTATTTGCTGCACGTTATTAAAATGGGTCTGATTATATTTTTTTGTTCACATTGCGTTTATTTAGAATAAATAACTTCAGTGGTACAAAAGTACATCACAATGCGCAATTTTGACATCAAGAATACTTACGAAAACGTCTTTCATTGCTGTGCTTATTGGTTTGGAAGATGGCCACTGACCCATTGCTGCACACAGTAAAAAAAAAAGCCCTAATATTTTTCATGTAAATTATCTTCACTTCATCCAAACTGTAATTTTCATATCTGGATTTTTAGAGAGTACCACCTCCTTCAGTGTCACATAACTGTCTTTTCTGACCCCATTCAAGTGTAAACAATTAGGACTGAAGTCATAATTATGATAAAAACAAACAATTTGTGTCACTGGCGTTAGAATGGGGCTCAAACACTGTGGCCATAAAAACAGAATGGACTACTGTTTATTAGACTTTACATCGTCAAAAATCTCGCGCTCACTGACTGTGATTTTGCTTAATATGAACTGATTTTTGCGTCTTTGTTTCTGTTTGTGAGTAAGCGGATTAGACTAGTTTCAACATGTGATTATAACCTCTTCAAAGAGGAGAACATCCCGACGGGTCATCCCAGTTTCCTGGTATTATTATTACTATTATTTTACAAAGGCATATTAAATATCCTGCTCCTTGAACTGAGTAAAAGGCTAATTGTCTTTAACAGACAAACATACAAGCTACATTTTTATCGTGGCATTATTATTTTTTTTCGGGGGGGGGGGGGGTTAAAGCTTCACACACGTCTTTTTGGTGGAGGAATACAAATTGTAATCAAAATTGCATCAGTAACACATTGAATATCTGTCATATGTTAAAGTGTTTTTCTGGGTCTTATGAAAAGTGATTTCATATGTGCACAGATGGTTATTAAAAGTAGGCCAAATATGCACCCTGTCATAGAAGAAATTTTTAATTATACAACATTTCTTCTGTGAAAGGGACAATGCCTCACTGGTCCTCTGAGACACAGATACTCATGTCCAACAATCAGGGGAAATCATAGAAATTCAGCAACTACTTCAAAGTACAATGCCTCATGAGTCACTGATGCAAGAAAAAAAGGAAGATTAATCTGCATCCAGCATTTGATTTCAGAAAATAACATTTCAGTGCGGAAATGTTTCTTTTCACTTTAGCTTCCCCTGTCCAACACCATGTGACAAGGAAAACGATGACCAGTAAAATGATGCAGAATATAACATGACACACTCATCTCTGTCTCATATCGAAGACATGAGAGCAGGACTTGTGACAGTAAGAAGTACAACAGGGGCCTGTGTGAATGAGCTCTTTTCAGATTTGACAAGATATATGGGTGAAGTGGAATCTGTGGGAAGTGTATAAGGAAAGTTTTTCATTCAAAAGATGGAAAGGGATGATATGTAAAGTTTAATATCATCAGATGAAACCGAGTATGCTGGGAAACGTACTGTATGTTTGACAAACTGCACAAGTGAACAGAAGAGAGCTCATTCCCTGATTTACACCTTAATGGATTCTTTATTTAACGTGGCGTTTATTTCATTAGTGCGGTGAACAGTTATTTTTAAATGTCTAATTTTACAGTATGTCTGCAGAGTTAATTGTGCCTAATTGTGTGTGTCCTGGAATGTGCGCGCTCATCATAGTTGTCTTTTTGTCTGTGCTTCCATGTGCCTGTGTGCCAATGCAAGCAATTGCCCATATGTGGGTGTATGCCTGCTCCACTGTTACTCTGTGCCTGTATGTGTGTGTGCCCATGTGTGTTGTATGCAGCCTATTAGTGGAGTTTAACCCCTGTGTTCAGGGAGTCACAGCCCCTCAACACACCAGGCTCCATTCTTACTGCAGCACGTTAACATTTTACTCTCTTCCCTCCCCATCCACCCCCCTACACATTTGTCCTAAGAGGGCAATTAAGGAAACAAACGTTTTCCCCAAGATAAGCTGGCTGCCAGCTTTGCATACTAATGCAATGCCAAGTGGTTACAAATAGTGAGTGCTCTAATTACCGGCATTGTTTTCAATCAGAAATTGCTCAATTTCCCAGGATGAGGTCTCTATGGCTCGAAAAAAAATACACACACAACCTGACAGAGGCAAGAGACTATCATCTCTATGTGGAATGTTGCTGATTTTGTCTGCCTTTGTGTGTATTTGTGCGCCCACAAGAGTGCATGCATGTTGGTGCAAAGAAGCTCATCTGCCTGTGTGTGTACAGAGCCCACCACAACCCATCTCTATCACTGCTGCCCTTGACAAGTCAAGAAATGGATCCTCTCAGCCCTCACAGCATTTAGCACCACAATTATCCCCTTTCACAGCCTGACTGCAGTAATGTAAACCACACCAGGCAGTAGATGTCACTCAGTGATGAGCAGGATGTGGAGCACCATCTCTGGGTGAGCAATTTGATGCAATTGTGTTGCTTAGTGATCCACAGTGCAAATCAGGTCGCACTCATTTATTAAGCAATTTCTGTTGGAGAAAATTAGAAGGAAGGCTCTTTTGAGTTGGCAGGAGAGAGTAATATCTCTAAAAGCAACGATAATGTGGCTGACATCAAACAAAAAAAACCCAGGGATATTCATTTGGGTTTAGCCCACAGGACACAGCGAACCCATCTGGGAGACAGTAACTATTCTGAGCCTTATGGACATCCTCATGTGGCAGGAGTAGGGGGCAGCACAGACCAAAGTGACAAGGACTCATTCCCTGGGTCTGAGAATGAGTCACTCCATAGGACCCATCCGTTGGCCTTAGTCGACCTTTAGCTCCAACAACAGCTAATGGAGGGCTGGCCCTTGATCAGTGCACTAAGAGACAGGCCTCCCCATTCCTGCCCTTTCAATGGGCCAGGAAGGGAGGGATGCTGCCAGAAGCCATGCCGCGGAGCCATCGACCCCACCACTTTCCCATCCTGTGGGTGACAGCTGCAGTGCCAATGAGCTTGGGGACACCACGCTGTCCTGCCATGTAGGAAGGACAGCCAGCAACTCTGTCCCTGTGGTGGCAGGAGGGAAAGTCGGCGATGATCTGCTTGTGAATGTCAGATCCATGTAAACATCTCCTCCACACACTTTGTTGTCGAGTCGATGCTGATATAACTCCTTGCCTCTGCGTGGAAAACCTGCATAGCAAGATGAAACTTGTTCAAAGTGTTCTGAAGCCACTGTGTGTTTTATTTTGTTGCTGATAAAATAAGTTTGTGCTTTCAGCTCAAAACTTTTTCAATATGAGCTTTTGCATTACCATTACAATGAGTTGTAAAATGTTGCGCTTGTTTGGGTTGGTGTTGAACTGGCATGTCAGATAAACATGAGGGAAGCCATCATCCATCAAACATATGTTTTGACAGCTTTGTTTTTAAAAGAGCAGATTCCATTTAATTGCTTTAATTCAAGCTGAATAGAGTTGGACCAAATGCTGGAAACTCCTGAACCATTATTTTCTGTAAACAGTTGAAGTCACATCAATAAAGCCTCACTCCTGCATCACACTTAAATGCTAGAAGATGTGTTTGCATTTTGAGAGTTCTTGGCATTCATTGTGCACTTAAAATGTTACCATAGGGAATATATTTTGCCGTGCAGTACTGTGTACAGTACGTAAGATGTGCCTGATGTGGTGCTTGGTGGTTTACTTTTTAACCCAGATGGCACAACACTGCATCCCTTTTATCAGAGCAGCCTTTTTTATCATTAGGCAATGCTTGCATAAAAAATAAATAAATAAAAAAACAAAACATTTACTGTGCATTTTAATTGCACAAGCTTCAGTTCAGACATGCAAAGATATCCAAAACAATAGCAGATAAAATATTCATTCCATATGGGAAGAGAAGAGAAAACATCCAAGAGGTTTAGCACAGATTGTTCTTTTTATTATCATTAACAGTAATGTGATTCTGAAGCCCCCCCATGACCTGCTCACAGCAGCACCTCATCTCAGAAGTCATTCATTAGAACAAACAGAAGGCAGGCGGGAAGACAGTGAGGAAGAGACATGGGGAGAGAGCATAGTCTAAAATAAATTAGATTGTTCTTATTTGATGAACCACTTTGAGATGGTAAAAGAAAGCATGCTTCAAAAATTCAAAGGATATCAATAGTATGGTATTTGGAGATGAAGATGTCATGTGGAGCCCGTGATCCATTTGTTGGTCTTGAGCTATGTGTGTAATCACAGTTACATGTGCTGTCCACTTTGGATTGTAAGGCCCACAGGGAGGCTCGAAATATGGGACTGAGCAGTGTATGTTTGGATTGAGATTGGGCTACAGTGTTTCTGTTCAAGAGCATGGGCTGATGTGAGCTGTGGTGAAACTAATCAGAAAGCTTCTTATGTCCTCTTCCTCTGATATAAATGGATTGTACAGTCTTTCCCTCATGATTTGGCCCAGTGTTTACTGAATAAGATTTTTTACACTGGAGTGACTGTAAAGGCCACCTCTCTCAATTAAGCCTCCTCGGTTCTTTTTCCATAGGAGCAGTCAGGCGGCGTCTCTTCATATCTGCACCCCCTGGTGCTTCTTATCTTACCGGGCCTGTAAAGGTCCAAGTGACCCACCTCCATGCATGCTAATGTGTGGACAAATACATACATCCATATATGTAAGGATGAAATAGCAGTAATGTGATACAGAGCCAGAGGCTCGCCTGGGGGGGGAAGGGAGCCGTGTAGATCCTTGGAGTGGTGTGACAGACTCCCCAGCCTCCTGGTAGGATTTGTTGGAATCTGAGAGAGGAGGATTTTAGCACCAGGCGAGCCACGCCAGAGTGCTGCAGACTTCATGCCATCTGTCTCAGCCTCCATCCTCTCTTTGCCAAACTCATCAGACCTTTATTTCCTCTCCCTCTCTCTCCTTCTCATCCCTGTTCACAAGAGTAGCGGACATACTGAGATCTGCTAATGTACTGGAGGGGGAAAATGGCTGGGCTTAATAAACAGATTTAAAAAATCTCAACTGATTAGTATGCATTCTTGGAGCTAATTGTCCGACAGTTCTCATGGAGATAAAATGTGTGTTCCATAGCCCTGCCATTTGTTACTTGACCAACAGGGAGAGAGGGATTCATACTGTAGCAGAGCTGATGATCAGATAATAATGAAAGTGAGAGCCAAAAAGTTCTCTTAATTTAATGGTTTATATAAACAAGAAAGTAGCTCAATTAATATTTGAATCATACTTTACTGAATTAGGTTAAAAATAATGTCTGATTAAAATATCTTAAATAAATGAATAACATGTTGTTGTGTTTTTTTTGTCAATCTTCTAAAATATTATGGATACACTATAGATATAAGTTCACCAAACACTTCCCAGACCATGAAATTCAGAACAACCTGAACAAAAACTACCAAATGACTACCACGTAGGGAGCTGTGCTTTCTTAGGCTACAATTACATCAAAAGCAGATTTTCACATCAGATGGTTGTGTTTCTGTGAGGTGTTTGAATGGGACCGATCTCTCACCTATCTGACCTGTGTGGGCGACTGGAAAGGAGGCTGAAGTAGATCACAAGGATGAGCTGTACACACTCCATGTCCTTAACCTGCTCGTAGAAGGGCATTAAAGTGAGGGGAGAATAGAAAGGAAATGTACCCCTCGTCCGAAATGGAACACCAGTTGGCAGGAAGTGGGTAGGCGGCCTTTGAAGCTGACCCCTGGTCTCTGTGCTTGCGTGGCCTCGGCAATCGATCCAGCCAAGGATGGCAGCAAGGGAAGCCAGGTGCCCCCAGAGGGACCACGCAGATCTATTATGGGTGAGAAGTACAGTGGAGTCAGGTGGGGCTCAGCCCCACTGCTCCCAGTCATGTCACTGTTCAGACAGCCTGAGTCAACAGGCTGCATTCTGACAAGCCAGCAAATACTGACAAAAACAGTCTGGTGCACAACAAATTCAACATGCATGTTCATCATATGAAAATTTTAGAAAGAACTTCGATTGCAGGACACTATCATAACTGTGTATAAAACACTGCATAACACCAAACAGATGGAGCGAGTATGCATACGTACCACTGTGGTACGTCTGACAAATTAAATCCATGCAGGTCTATGAGGAGATGGCCTGAAACAAGAATACAATGCAGACCTAGATTCAATAATGCTACATGAAATAAAGAAGAAAGGAACACAAACAAATGGAAAATCTAAAAGTAAAAACTTTTATGTACGTTTTATGTCAGAGCAATTGGAAAAAGAGAAAATTTCAAGAAACTCTGAACAGCCACTGTGTGCTTTGGGATACCTTTGCCTGTATTATGAATTGAAAATATCCAGTGATAATAAAAAAAAGAAATTAAGAGATCTGTATCCTCAGGAGGTTTTATCTGTCTATGAATCAGGCGTCCCATTCACAGGGAACATTTTTAGATAGAACGACACTAAAAATCTGCAGGCTGCTCCAGCATTTGTATTTTGGCCAGCTTTGGAGGAGGTGAGTGCTATCAGTGTCTACACCCTCATCCCTCTGTGTCTCTAACCACACTACATGCAACACGCATGTGCACAACACAACACTTAAATTCACAAACAGAAACTCAAATCCTGAGCTAACCCCCCCCCCCATCTGGTTCCCTCTCCAGGCATAGAAATGAAAGCTGGGCACTCGGAGAGAATGGTTAGAGGAAATGAAGACGTGTCTGATTTCCACAGCAACCAATGGTGATGCAGCACTCAGTATTCTCTGCCCTGCAATAGGTCTCTTTCACTCTCTTCATCTTGAGGCCCATATCATCCCCACTAATCCCGCTCCAAAACACAAACAAGCCAATCCCAAAACAAGGCTGGGGGACTGGGGAGGGATGAAAGCACTGAGCCATGGAAGGAGTGAGGGATGTAGTTCAGGAGGAGAGAAAGGAGCACCAGAAACTGATGTTGGTGTACGGAGAAGTCAGTGTGTTATTATTAATAAAGCATTTTAAAAAAAGTGTGCACATCAAAGCATACGGGGCTATGCTATCATACATGAAAGTAACGCACTATGGCTTAATGTTTCCTAAGGCACGTTATGGTGACGCTGCTTTGATTTGAAATGCATTGTGTGGAAAATGGATTTACAGGAGTGGGGAGAGGAAGCCTGGTGTGGGTGCAGACCATAATTTAAAACCTGACCTCATAGGCTCTTCAAAGTCTGCATGAGTGTGGATATTTAGGGCTTACGTATACAGTATTTGTGAGAAACCTAAATCAGAGCTACATAAGCAACAAATAAGCACTTACATACATGTGAGGGATGTGGAGGACACCTGCAAAAAAAGAGGATGAGCAATCATGATCGCAACCAAATTGAATATGTATCATTTCACATTTTGATCATTAAAAATAACTGGAGCAAATTTTTCTTTATTCTTTCCTTCTTGAACAAAGGGTGTCTCACCTGATGACATTGTGCTCCTCCCTGATTGAGGCCTGCAGGAAGTGAGACTTTCTCATCCTGCCCCCATGGCCAGGTAATTATCCTAATCTACCTTCCTCCTGCGCTCCAGCTTCTGTGCCACACCAACTCAGACCACCTCTGTGGCTTCATTATCAGTGCTGGGACTCACTAATGGCTCAACGTCCTCACTGTGCAGGCTGCTGGGGAAGAGAAACCAGGGGGAAAAAGGGAAAGACGACAAAGCAGGAGGAGCAGAAGAGGAAAGAAAAAAAGAGCCACTGAGGAGTGAGAGGCTGCCCTACAGGAGAACATCTCAATCATGGAGAACAATACTCTTTGGTCGAATGGCTCTGGTGTTCACCAAGGGTGGAGGGATCTACAGAGCATAACAGTGTCAAAGGGGAAGTCAGGAGATGGGCCAAAATGCTCTCTGCAGGGCAGGATGACCATGAGGTGTGTGTTTGAGGTGACAGGTCGCCATGTCCATGTGTGCATCCCGTACACACCTCCTCCTTGCGTATTTGAAACAGCAATAACCTCACAACATACAGAAGGACCGGGGGTGGGAATTCAGTTTCACTTTTTTTCTGACAAATGACACCCTGACAGTTGGAAAAAAAAGTTGGGGTCCCTGCACAGATTTCTCAGTTACAAAAATAAAATGTGTTGAATTAGACAAAGACAGACATTTTACATTCTACTTTTGAACCCCAATGAGAGGCACTGACAAATGCCACCCCACCCCCACTCCGTCTGTGCCATGATTGTTTTTTCTCTCCAGAAATGTCATATAGTTAAGAGGTGATAATTCTATATGGCACAAACAGACACAGACTTCTTCCAAGTGTACATAGCATATAGGCTGACACAGATTGAGATGGTGTAATGTGTCTTTGCATCAATTTAAACAGCCAACTCCATTTTATGTGTTCCTTACATACCCAGAGATTCCAGTGGAAACCTTTTGGAATAAAAGAGGACCTCAAACACAGTGGCCTAGAGGTGAAAAAAAAATATTGGGAGGTTAAAAATACCGCAGACCTTAGAGATGTGTGAAAATCTATAGTACTTCTGTTATTGTGTGGGTGGAGTAACCTACATTCCACAAAACTTGAAAAATACAGAAAACTGCAAACAGCATACTAAATCCCCTGAGAGATGGTGTTAACATGTTCAGTTTGGTAAGAGCAACAGCCAACAGATCATATGTTAAATGCATTTTTTAAAAATGCTGGTTGGTGTCAATTTCAGTAAATCTACTGATGCATGTATTTCTTTTCCAGCAGTTGAAGAGAAACTCTTTCCAGATTTATGTCATTTCATATTCTAAGTGTGAATTTAGCACATTTGCGCATGCTTTTAAGTTTAAGGGAAAAACATTTTAAAGGTTAAATATGAGGGGAAAAAACAACCTTAACTGTAGCTGCCACTTCAGTGGTCTACACTCATATCACGATGAATTGTAAAAGCTTAGGTGGGATTGCATCAGTCATATGAGCAAAAACACCTTCACACTGAAACATCCTGTTTCACAGATGAACATTTAACTTTGCTCTTTCGCAATCTGGCAATAGTGTGACTTTAGACCAAGTCATCAGCAACTGAGTGGAAGCACTGGGGTGGCTCTCTGGACTGCAGGAAGCCAACTACATGAACAGCATGGTCATCTGAAGCAGGATTAAAATGAATACATTTTCATGAGAAATAATTACATTCACCTTATCTAGGGAATAGACGGTGAGTGGAGAAATAGACCAGATACAGCGAGCTAGAATGCAGTGAGTGGGTTACTGCTAAATGACAACAGCTCAAGAAGTGCCTTAACTGAGCACATGTTGTTTGCAGCATGTCACTGGCAAGAAATGTCAAGTGCCCTGAGTGTTGGTGCCAGAATGTTATACCGAAACAAGTGTTTAGAAAATGTAAAGTATCAATATGCAATGAGAGAAAACAACCTGAGAAAAAAATTTAATTTTACTAATTTGCATGTGCAAACAACAGGATCTTGCACAGTATCCATATATAATTGTTGACCTACATTATTTATAAGGATGTTACTGTGAAGCACTGAGAATTCTACAGCTACCGAGGTGAGGGAAATGTTACAGAGAAACATTCTAGTAACTATGCACCATCGCATACATTCAATTTCGAGGATCCTGATATTTTTTTTTACTGAGATACAACACACGCCACCACAATTCAACTCACAGTGCCATATATCAGTTCTGCATTTCCAAAATTAGTCAGACGTTGCAGTTAGGAGCTTGGGCAACATTAACATCATTTTAAATATACAACTTGCATAGACCCGCAAATACGTTCATTTTTCCTAAGAAAGCAAACTGGCAGATCGGCAAATTTATTTGACTGAACAAATTTTGAAGTCATACATTCAGAGAAAAATACTAAAAGCCCTATCCTTTTGCTGTAGCAAGGTTAAATATTGAAATGGTTCCAGTACAAAGTACCTCTGAGGACGCCTATATTTGGTAAGCATGTAAAGGGATGAATTAAGGTGACAGTAAATGTGCATGCTTAGGGCTCAGGAGGATATTAATACATTCTCCAACCCAACATTGTTGTCAGAGTCAGATGGTGCATGCGGTTATCAGAAGGGTACAACTCTGTGTGGGGTTTGGTGCAGACAAGCATGAAGACATGCTTTATTTTTGTCAGGGGTAATGTGATGATACTTGATGCTATAACAGTCTTTTTGCACAGGATTCTGAATCAGAAACATTCTATAAATAAATATGCTGAAATGGGTTGCAATGGGTTTTGGGGAGAGAGAGAAATAGAATTATCTGCATCAAATGTTTTTGTTTTCCTCCCATAAGAACCCTTTAGTTAGAAAAGGAGTTCTTGAAGGTGAGAGGTAAAAGCAAACCTTTTCAGCTTTTTTTGCAGGAAAGGCTATGTGAAAGGTAAAGTTCTGCTTATCTGATGACTTCAGTGTCTCTGAAGATCACAACCTTTTGTTTATCATCCTGTGTCATGCTGGCAACAATGTTCCTTTCTGCTGTAGGTCTGGTGCTGAGCAATGTGACTGTGAATGTATGCCATTAAATATTGTGAGGTAATGAAAGGAAATGAAGACTTCTCAGTCTGTAAAGTGTATGCAGGAGAGAATAGAGGCAGCTGAAGGCAGAGGTGGGACAGGTTTTTTTGTCAAAGTTTTCATATGTAACAAGCCAAACCTTAGTCGCTTCCATAAAAGAATCTTGAAGGAATATAAAAACCTGCTTTTCTGCAGCGCTGCTTTGTCAGACCAAAATAGGATCCAGCTAGGACGAGGAGTGCTTCGCACAAACAAGCAAAACAGTTGAAATGTGGGGTTTCTGCTCGAAAAAAGAGCTCTGACAGAAATACATAAATAGCAATCATTGAGAATATACCTACGAAAAAGCAAACAAAATGTTCTGCAGCACTGTGATTAAATGTAGCATATGCGTTTACATGCACCTTCACAGAAAACGTGATATATTACATTACATTGGAGCTGACATTTGGTGAAAAAGCATAAGTATAGAGAAATGAAAGCAAACAATCTTTGATTGACTATGCTATGTGAAAGCTAATATGCTCGTGATTAAACGTTTTGAGAGTGGAAGTTCATTGTAGACCTTGGTCTTAAATAACTTTAACTCCACATCCACTTGCTCGGTTTTTTACCACGCTTTTAAATGCATCTCATCTTTCAATCAAATACATTTCACCACATGAAATATTCAGTTTTGTTCTCTCATGAACGGAGGTTCACTTGTATGTGTCCCCAGGCCAACATACGTATCTAGGAAACTTGGTTGACCTTGTTGCCTTCACCTGCCCACCTTTCAAATTTGCGGTTGAGATTTTTTTCGGGTTATAAGCATCTCATCTGTGGAGTCAAGCTGTTAAAAGCAGAGTGGCAGACGACCTTTTCACGCTTGCTTATGAAGCACATGTGATGATTGTGAAAATGCAGCAGTTGGAAAGCAAGCACTCAAGCACTCTACACTAGTTGAGTTAATTAGTTGAATATTGCCATTTTGTGCAACTTTATACTTGGCTACACAGCACTGAAATCACGTATACATCAATATTAACTAACCATTAATATATAGCATAACAAAAATATTGGCCATGTTATTATTATTAATTAATTATTAATTATTAATATATGATTGTATACTTGTAATAAATACTTTAACTGAATAAAATTTTTAATACAGAACTTCAACTTGTAATGGAGTGTCATTGTGGTATTACTACTTTTACTTAAGTGTTTACCCATTCAAATCAGAAGTGGACAAGTCAACTCAGAGTGGAAAAGAAAAAGTATGAAACACACTGATCCTCATCTTCAGCAGTGTTCAAGGTGTGCTTTCAGTGTTACAGAGGAGTCTCTTAGTCAAACAATGGGAGAGCATTAAAACATGCCAATAGAGCAGTATTAGTCAACAGCCTGAGTCAATACACCCCACTGGGCTGCATGTCTTCCTGCAAACACAAGCAATTGCTTTAGAAGGCCTCGGCACTGGCTAGAAACATCAATTACAGTAAATTACACCAAAACAGTGTGTAACACTTCAATTTGTTTAATCTCCTGAGCTGTCTGAGCTGTTTGGGATGAAAGCAGAGCAGAGCACTAGAGTAAGATAAAATTCAATAGCCCTAAGATACACTGCCATATCTATCCTTGGTCATGTTTATGCAAAGAATGAGGCGGTTATTTATATTTTGATTCCTGGGACTTCGAACGAATTATTAAACACTAAGAATTGAGTTCTAAATGTATTTTTCCCCCTTGCACAGCCTAGATTTTTAATGTACAACTTAAATATTACTATGTGGCAGCCCCGTGACTTTCAAAATCAGCTCCAAAGTGTGCTCAGTTTCCTGTGAGCATTGGTATTTTTATTGAATACAAATAGCACATTCAGTTTGGACCAAGTTCATGGGAAGAGTATGCTTTATATCTATTAAGAATTTATTAAGTGGGATATCAGTTGATAATTCTGCAGTAAGACTAGGCTACTTTGCAGCAATATAAACAAATTATAAAGCACCATTTTGGTTTACACACTCATTCTCCTGCACTGGAGAACCACAAATGACTCAAGTTAGCAACTATGCCCCAAAACGAAAACATTCAATTTCGACTAAACTTTTTGTAGTGCCTCACTGACTTCCTTCCTATGGCTGATTATCCAGGAGGGGCATTGGTTGCTGGGGACAGATGAAGATTTGGCTGTTTGAAGGAACATTTTGGGAGGGGGGCTGGAGTAAATGAAAGACAAATGCTAGTAGTGCCCACTCAGCTATTTTCCCAGTCAAGATCAAAGGCACACCGGACTGGCCGCTCCACGGGAAACTTGAGATGGGTCCTGCCTTTGTTTGCCGTTGCTAGGAGACCTGCACAAGCCTGAAAGTGTTTGCAGTGGGGTACAACATCAAAACCATTTCCAATATAAATTTTTAAGACAGCCATGTATTTGTGTCCTGGGCTTTCAATTTAGGCTACTGAGCAAACTGAAAACAACAAATAATGATTCATTCCTCTGCCGGTCATGGAATCATTTTTATGGTGTTTGTTTAAAAAAAAAGAAGAAGAAAGAAGTAGAAGTAAATGCAGACTATTGAACATGTGCACTATCTAAAGGGGCAGTTGTCAGCAGTGGATGCAGTATGCATAGTATTAGTGCTTATACAGTATCGTATGTAAACATATTGCATGTTTACATGTTGATGACAAACTAAATCCATCAAACAACCGTAAAAGCCAGATTAACACAATTCTCTGCCTGACACAGGGACACACAGTTTATGTGAATGCACATGGTGTACAAGCACAACTTAAACATAGTTTGATATATTCATAAGCTTAGCTTTGGCTTCCCAACAAAGCTAATTACAATGCCGTTATCTATTAATGGGCCCCATGATAGCAAGGGTGGCTAGACATGTGTCACAGAGAGCTCATTACATATCATTAGACCAACACTCCAATAATGTCTACACCTGCTGAGCAGAAGATAATGACTTGGCCCCTGATGTTTGCAGAACTATTGCCTACCAAGCAAAGCACCACCAGGAGGATAGGTCCACAGGCTGGAGAGTTGTGTAAAAACTGATAAAGCTATACAATAAGTTAATGTACACACTCTTTTCATTTGTTGTGCGCTACAGTCCACGCAGCACATCAAAGAGGAAAGCATCTTTTGTCTGGGTTTTAACAGAATATGGGAAAAGAAATCTCATTCTGTTTGATTTTTACCTCTTTGATTGTGAAGCACTTTGTGACTAGTGTCTGTGAAAGGTGCTATATAAATAAACTTTGTTTGCTCGCTTGCTTGTGCTCTTTAAATAAACAATAATTATGAGCCTCTTGTGAAATCCAAACTCCTACCTTCTGTACATATGATGTTTGCTGTGTAATTCGGGGAAAATTGCAACAGAAATGTTACAAGTGAGATATGCAATTATCTGTGTACCATTTCGGATGGTGGCTCACATGCTAATGATAGACTTTGCACTATTCCTGTTAGTCGATCGCTGGCGTGGCCCTGGTTCACCCACTGTTACATAACCACGTATGAGTAACTTGACCTTTATTTCCCCTTTATTTGAGAGGGGGGAAAAAAATAAACATTTTAATAGTGAAAAGGGGTGATATCTTGTGCTCAACCCTCTTAAATACACACACTGCCAAAGAACAGTATGGGTTATAATATGTTAAACGTATCTTTATAAAGTCATTCAGGCCATTGTAAATGGACTTTGACTTGATGCTAATTGGACACATAAAATCTGCTATGGCCACAAAGATGACTGGAATGATGTGTCTGCCATGTGTTTTCATCACTATGACTGGCACGGCACTGGCATCCTCTCCCCCAGCTCCAATTCTGCCACGATGACGATGGCAACAACCTATGGTGTGCCATGTAAAAAAAAAAAAAAATTAAATGTCAAAAATGTGATCTCAAGAGCACAACACAACTCAACAATCACACACTCAAGAATACATATTCCAGGACATTGCCACTGCTAACAATTTTTGAATATCTAGGGCATCAGCCTCTTCATCCACAGTGTGCTTTCAATGGCTTTAAAAGAAGCAGCTGGAAAGAAGAAATGAGGTTCCTCGAGGATTCTGAGTTTGTACCCTCTAAAGGGCTGAATTTCTTCAAACCAGCGAGCACTAAAAATTGCCTACATTCAAGTGTGCCACAAGCTTATCTGCTGTGTCCTGTCGTAACCTGCTCCAGTCAGTAATAGTCTGTGTGTGTGTGTGCTGGTGAATCTTCAGCAGAGAGCATGCAGGGTACAGCAGGCAGACGGTGACAGGACGAAACAGATTCAACACCCTACACCAACATTTGCTCCACAATTAAAAAAAATTTAAAAAAATGACTAGGAAAATCCCGCTGTTATTGTCTTAGGCTGAGTGAGACAGAGTCGTCTCCTCCTGTCACTGCAGCTGGAGATCCACCCCCTGTGTGACATCACTGTGAACACGCTGCTGCCAAATCCCTCATCAGCAGTCTTAATACACTTTAATTGGTGTGTGAGAAGCTTCTGGATTAACTCAACAACATGCAGATTTATGACTGCTGAGTACAAGTCTGTAATTTTTTTCCTTTTTTGACTGAGAGGTCTTTTTGGCTGCCACCTGCATCTCACTAGTGTAAATTGTACTTCACTATACAGCAGTAGTACTCACAGTGGGCCTAATTTTTTGGCCAAATCTCAGCTACACTAATGACTTAACCCCAAACAGGCTGTTGTTCTGGAAAGTTTAAAAAAATGTTTGATTTGAAATATCAAATAAAAAAAAATCTTTTTAAAACCTAATAAAATTTGTAAACCTATTGTTTGGGTGTTTGTTTTGAATTTGGGTGTCATTCTCTGCAAAGTATAACATTACAATTAGTAAATCATCTATGAGAGAATTTATGAATAATGTAGAATTATTTAGTTTAGTCATCAGAAGTGTGCATACATAAAGAGCACGGCAACACAGTAAGAAAGCCCAACACAGCCATGAAAAAGTGGGAATGGTAGTAGGTTTGGGGACATGACAAGAGCATCTGATGAACATTAAATCTAATATATCATACTTTTGGATTTTGGAACGTTTTCAGTTCCAATCTACCATTTAACACAATTTAACTCAAACTATATTAAACTAAACATCTGTTTATTTTAGGTAAAGAAGTGAATATTTTAAACCCGCAACAAGAGCTTTTGTGCATTTGCGAGACAAACTAGAATCTACACCTAGTTTACAATGAAGAATCCACCCTGTGTTTGTTTTGTGCTCACTCAAAGCCTCGACAGGACTGATTGATAAGTTAGCACAGTAGCCAAGACGCTTCCCCAAACAGTTCACCTCTGTTTTCGGGATGACTGCTGCCTGAACTCTGTACCCCCACTGAGACAATAAAACGGCTGGATGACTATGGGACTAGTAGAAAGGCCGACAGTTTATAACTCAAGAGAGGCAAAGCTATACAGCCTGTGTGAAGATAAAGATTTAGTAACGGTAAGAGATTGGAATTCTCTCAGTCTGAGGTCAAATGGCCGAAGTTACCTTTTCCAATTCCCCCGGGGCAAATGTAGAGGACCCACAAGCTGGAGAGCACAGTTACACCCACTCAGCTCTAGACAAAGAAGCTGTCACAGTGAATCAGAGACCTCATCATTCCAGCCAATAATTGCTAACTTGGTTTGTAAATGACGTGCTATATTTAGTAAGAGGAACATTATAGTCAGGCTCCAGCATTCACTTTGATGAAACCTTTTAGCACCTAACAGAAATGGTTAATGTACATGTATGGTCAAGGAAAAGGTTCACCACATTCATCATAAATGACTGGCTAAGCCTTCACAGAGAGCAGTATAATTTGCTCTGCATAGACTTAATTTAGACATATATACAGTATATCTTTGATTGACATCCAGAGAACAAAGCGTGCATGTGAGCGGGGCCTTTCATTTTATTTTCCCTTGGGTCATTTTTAATTTAATGCTATTTTGAAGGTTAATCACACTGAGATAAGACAACAAAATATCCTTTATAGCTTCAGCCATGTACAGTCCATAAATGTCAGGAAAAAACAAAAACACCACTTTCAGAATGTTTCATTCAGAAACCTCACTTGTAAGAAGTAAGTAAGTAAAACAGCATAGCTTTTAAGAAGAGAATGAAGAGGAGATAAAGAGAGATCCAATATTCAGATTTTTAATCTTTAGGGTAAATCAAAGAGAAACATCCATGTATAGACTTTGAATAGTAGCTTTGATTATTATTATTATTATTATTATTATTATTATTATTATTATTATTATTATTATTATTATTATTATTATTAATAAACGGAAAAAGAAATGAGCTTTAAAACCACTTATTTTATCCTAAAATATTTTGATTATTTTACTTTCTACCAGTAAATGTCTACATTAAGAAAATGTAGTAGAGCATTCTGAGATGAAAAATGTGTATGCATTTGCTTACTTCAGCTACATTTTAATCAACACACTTATGTACACTGAACATATTTAACTCAGCCCAAACTTTAAACATTAGAGCAGTACTGCCTTAGAATGACTGGTACATGATGATATAGGACTAGTTTAGTCTTGATCTTTTCACACTCTAAGAAAGAAGTGTTAGTGGAGAGGATTTGCTGTGAGATTCCCTTTTCATTCTAACGGCATTAAAAAGCGTAAAGATTGGGAGACAGAGGAGTGAGGCTGACGTCACAGTCCAAGAGTCACCCGCCGTGTGTTCGGCGTCTCCAAGTAAAGACTTATCTGCAAAGAAGTTTGGACGGACAATGTGGGTGGACAGGGCGTGAAACTACTATCATCATCAGTTCTGAATGAAAAAAAGAAAACATATCTTCCACAAAAAAGGAGGCTCATTCCAATTCAGCTGCGTTGTTAGGACAACGAGAACCATCCCTCAGATGATTAGTTCCACTTCAAAAGAATTTACTTTCCGCAGTGGAAACGTCCCCCTTTTGTGTCCTTACACAGGGGTTTCTCAGCCCAAAAGAAGAATCGTATGTTTAGTCAGCCTGTTTATTATTCCTTCTGTTCACACTACAATTGTATTAAATAAATAGAGTACTACCAACAAAGGCCTATTAGCCCATAAACATGTCCCGGTACACACAAAAAAGGACTAAATCATAGCCTCTGCACAAGAATTAAGATACTCTAAATGCCAGTAAAGGCATAAACTACTTTGCCTGGGACATGGTGCCAACTTAGAAAGTCTTGTCACTGACATCATGAAACATGCATGTTATGCTGCACATATTTAGCCCAACTGGGGATTTGTTATGTGGCTCCATCTCAATTTTGAGAGACACCGCCCCTTGCAAAACAGCACTCATCACTGGTGATGCTGTGGAACAGCAGTGTGCGGCAGATTTTCTGGCGCACGCATTTCCATGGTGAATGGATTTTGCTTGTTCAAGTCTGATATGCAGCATGACCAGTAACACTGTAACAGCTAAAAGCATAGAGTCTTTGAATAAAAAAATCCAATAAACATGCTGCACACATTGTATATTATCATGTGAAATTACACCCGTGTGACTTCTTTTACTAAAAGTTACTCCAAAACCAACTCAAAATTAAAATTGAAGAAGAAGCACTAAGTAGACAGCAAAAGAATAGTTATTGCCAATAATTTCTGGTGCTGATTATCTTAAACTTTATGTGATTATTAGTGTGTGGTTGAAGCAGCAGATCAAAGAGAGTTACAAGAGTTAGCTTGAGTGTTAACTGTGACTTCCTTGAAATGTTAAAGACACAATTTGAATGCAAAAATGGCTCGGTTGAAGTTCTGCTCCTTGTTTCAGATAAACAGACATCTTGCCTGAGTCAAAATCCCAGAAGGGGTGGAGGAAAACATGGCAAACACACCTTAAACGCATGAGTGGAATCAGGATTAAAAGATTTTTTTTTTTTTGACATAGCCTGCAAGTGGCAGCTGTGACATCCTGGTTACTTTCATTGGATCTTTCTGTTTTCTTTCTTTCTGTTTTTAATGTGAGGTTTATTTCTGAATTTGAAACACCACATCAACCTGGAATAAGAATATGTCTGCAGGCCGTTAGGCAGCATGCAAATAGTTTACCAACAATCAGTAAAGCTTTACTTTTGCAACAAATAATGTGAGCAGAAGGAAACTTAACAAGAATAACAATAATATGCATTTCATATCTGTAATCATTGCAAAAAATGATTGCTCACATTGCCTTACTTTTCACTATCTCAGTACCTTGTTTTCATAAAAATGAACAACTGTAAATTCCTGGTTGATTTAAGAAAACTGCATCATTTCAGTGGTGGGTTACTGCCCTGTTTGATGACTGTATATGCCAGTATGAATACTGACTGGAACCAGCTCTGCTATCTCCTCAGGAGTATACTGTATATCCCCTTAGAAGCCTCCACGTGACCTACAATGTGTTAATATGCTCAGCAGAAAGTAGCCTCTCGGTACAGGACACGCCAGCAGCAACTGTTTAATGTTGGCAAGGCTCAAAGTTTTCACGTCTAACAGATGAGTAATGTTTTTCTTGTACCCTGCCTCTCTCAATTAGGTAATTAGGAAGGACAAAAAAATAGAAGCAGAAAATCATGTAATCCAGAACAATGCCACCTCTAAGTACAACCACAAGTAATAAACATATAATTGAATTTCCCATAGTGTGAAAATAAACTGAATATGATACATGTTTAAAAGGAACAATTTATGGTTGAGCTGCTGTGTGGAATTACAGTAGATTGTACAGGTGACCATGTTGCCAAAAAGCCTGAATAAAGTATTTCAACCCCCTTGCAAAAAAGAAGAAATAAACTGAAGTATATTTAAATGCATTATTATTTCCCTCTTTTTCTAATAAATGAGGACGAGCTGACTTAGAAAAAAAGGTCTTTACTCAACACCAACTAATTGCTCCTTTCATCTATCCAATTAAAAGCAGAATTTTAATCCAAGTAGTTTATTTCTTGTTTTGATAGCTCATCACGTGCCCTGGCCTTTTAATCAGCACAAAAATGTAAGTATTGCATATTAATTCAGCACTGAGGGATGAGCTGTTATTTACACTGCTGATTTTCATCTCTCTCCCTGCACAGGACTCATCCAGGGATGATCCCAGGATGACTGGGCCTAATTGACAACCACACCGAAGGATGTGTTGGCAAAGCTAGCTGCTAACTGCTAACATTTTTCAATCCATACTCACTCAGGTGTGCATGTGTGAGAGGGTGTGAGGAGGTTGTTAAAATGGTGCTGAGGATCAATAGCATGTTGTTGTTAGTGAGAGACCTTTCATGTGAAACATCAGTGAGGTGGCATCACAAGTTGTCATGAGTGATGTTTGTGAAATGTATCTGGAATGCCTCTTCCTTCAGCAGCCTGTATAAACAGTCAGCAGCGACAGCTCAGCTCCCCTGCATTTGCTGTGATGAAACAGCTCGGTTGCATGAGGTAATCTCACCCTTACCCAAATGAGATGGTAATGCCTTCACTCAGGGAATTCAGCAACACACAGCAGCACCTAGAAGGAGGCTGTGCACCTCAAACGGGACTAATAATAGAGCCTCCATTCTCTTAACTCGGAATCTATATTATATGCTTCAAAAATGAGATCAACTATATGGGTCAGTGGGATTTCTGTGATAAGAAAAAGACATAGGAAGGAGCAACTAAAAGAAAACATGCTCTGCTGACAACAGATCTAAGGAAGGAGGTGGCTAATAAGAAAATTACTTGGGCAGAGTAACAGCTCAGAACTTTAATTAACAGAGCTGGTTTTAACTGATTGAAAGGGAATGCATGTCCACACTCGTGTGAATGCTAGCCTAATTATTTTCAACTCCTTGATTGTCTAAATAGGCTTTATAAATAAAGCAAAAGTGACTTGAAATGTTCAAAGGAAATTATTTTAGAAATGGAAATGATCAAAGAGTAGTCTTTCATAATTTCTGTGATCTGTGAGCTAGAATACATGGGGACTTCAGTCCTCCACGCTGCTGCTGCGGGCCCAGGTTTCACTTCAACTTTGGAGGAGCAACGCACACGCACACGCACACGCACACGCACACACACACACACACACACACACACACACAACTGCTCCACCCACAACATATGGCTTTCTCAGGGGACAATAAAAGCCATTTATTAGCCTTCATCTTTGCGCCGACTGCCCACAAATTAAACCGATACATTACGGTACGATACAGTATGATATGGTACGATACGGTATGATATGAAACAAGCATCCTGGGACAGATTTACAATGTGCAACAACAGTAAAGCCTGTTGTATTATGGAGATTAATAATAAAAAGTGTTTTGATAATTATTATGTCAGTGACTTCATGTTGCCTCTGGCATCTTGTGTGTATTACCAACAGCCTTGGCTGGCTCTTGATCTGTTTACTGTATTCTTTATGCAAGTGGCTGGCATCTTTATGTGTTGATAAAAGCGACCTAATGTAAAACATTTTTTCTAAAAAAAAAATGCAGAAAAGCACAATGTTGTACTTACAGTACAGCTGCATGGTAACAAACTGGAGAGGAAGTGGTGTCTTTTTTTTCTTTCTCTCAGGCTCCTCAGTGTTATTTTTGGCACCACAGACGTGCAATATGCTGAATAAAGTTCATGCACAGAGCATAGTTAATTATGCGTTTTATAATGATAATAATAATGGTAACATAAAGTATAATACCAGTTAAAGACAGTATATGCATAGTTTTGAAGGACTGATTTCTTGGATGCGTGATGCTAATTCTCCTGTCTTTGAATATTGTACAATTTCAAGAGTGTCATTGTTTCTGCTGTTAACAAACATTTCTCAGAAATTTTGTTTGGGTGTTAACCTATTATTCATCAAAGCAGTGTGAGGATTTTGTATTTGTTATAATGAAGACTTTGTATTAGTGTTCTTTTTTTCAGCGTAATATTTCTGAGAAACACCTCAGATACACAGATAAATTTGGTTAATTTAGTCAGTTATGTAAGTGAAGGAACCCTAAGACAGTCGCAGTGGTGAAAAATAATGTAGAAGTTGCTGGAGCAGAGCTGAGGACAGCTGCTCATTACCACAACCATATTAATAATGGACTTGAGGAAACCACAGTATATGAAACACTCCTCTGTTGTTTAGGAGATGGATTTTTGATCCCCTGCATCTTCCAGATACCTAAAACACAGGATTATTTCCAGTGGCCTGAAATAAATGCAGACATTTCTGCCTTGTTGCTCTTTTTTTCCATCTGTGGAAATATGCAAACTTCACAGGATTAAGTCAGCAGTGATACTGGCATAATACTGATGCTGGGACAAAAACGCTGAAGCTGTTTTTGATGTTAAATGTGCACTCTCACATACACACACACACACCTACGCAGACACATATAAGCACACATTGTACATCCCATTACCATATCATAGTATACATCCGCCACAAGGTTAGGCTGCCTTATTGATCATCTAAAAGATGAAGGGACAGTCCAGCACTTTCCCTTTGCCACTCTTAAATCCCTTACCTGGGCTCCTCAAAGCATCACTCACGGCTAATTACTCTCTCTCATGCTCCTTGTGCTCGCTTTAGTCTGTGACTAATGATAAACTATTTCCATCAATAGTTCTATAATTTCAGAGAGACCTAAATCACACTTTGGCCTGTTTGGATTATTTTATTGATGACTGTATATAAATAAAGCATTTCTTGTTGTTGCGTGTGTGCCATACAAGTGCTTCTATCTGTCTCATGAACTTTAGGGTCAGCATCACACCAAATCACATTTGTCCCCACCATTAATGTTCCAGCCTTAAAGCAACATATCATCACAGAGCGGTGCTTGGTCTAACTGTAATTGAAAAGGCCCTAAGGGGAATTCCTGGGTTGTATTTGTGGGGGGCCCCTAACCCCCGCCACCCTACATCCATCATTGTAGAGTTAGGCCCTAGGGTGTTCTTGTAACGCTGAAGGTTAACAGCGAGATCGCTGTGCGTCCTCACTTACAGCATTCGAAAATGTGGCCCCCGTGGGCCCCCAGTACTGTTGGAAGTACTCCACATCGGCTGAGAACGACATACAGTATCGTGTCAAGTATGTATTAATTTGACGGCCACATACCAAGGAGTGCAAGCTTGAGTGCGTCAACCTGTCTATGTTCAGTGAATGGATGGACTTCAATAGGGATGTGATCAGAAACAGAATCCTTCTTTCAGATGTTGAGTTCACAGGCTTGATTACACAGCCGCCTTGCAATGCATACTGCAACAGATAAAATTAAACACTCACGATTACTCAGTGCTTTGAAACACCCTGGACCGTGATCAATCTGATCCCTTTTTTAAGTTCAACCTCAAACGACAAAGATTTGAGAAATCGTACAAAAAGCATTCAAACGGCATATCTCACAACAGAACTGCATTGCTGCTAATGAAATGTGATAGTTTTGAGAGAAAGCAAAGACAACAGGCATTTAGGGTCTCTTTGCAACGTTTTTGTAAAATCTGAGGCATTGTGATCGCGATCAAAGCCTTTTTAACATTTTCTAACAAACACTTCAAATGCATTCTGCAAAATGTGAATCAATAAGCAGAGGCTGTAAAATGCAACTGATAATTTGTCAAAGAGCATATACTGTACAACTGTGAGGAAGCACAGCTGAAGATAAAGGCATCAGTTCCTGCTCCAATGTGCAGATTTGAGCGTATTCATGCGACTCTTCACATACATGAAAGCTACAGGCTGCCCTTGCCAGTGAGTGGAGGACATTAAGGCTCAGCCTGGTTGATCTCTGATGACAAGGGTCTGGAGGTGGGATTAGAAGCAAGGGGACCAGAGTTATGGTCATTCCCTTAAAAGGATGGCATTGCATCTCATAGGCCTGGAGCTTGCAGGAGCTGAAAGATCTTCAAAGGTCCGCTCACCCCATTCAACCTAGTGTAGTCCCGAAAAACCTTGGAAGTATGAATTTTTAAAGATGTGGACTTTTAAAATATTATTTTTTTTTTTTTGCATTGTGACAGGCCACAAAAAACTGCAGGCCATATCGAAAAACTTTTGCTTTCAGTTTGTTGTTTATTCTGCGCATGAGATAATCATTGTCAGTCATGTGGTTACCTCCTGAGCTTACCAGCTCATAGGAGACCATTAAAGTCTCCATGATATCTCAGAAACTGTCTCATCAGAAACTGTCAAAAATATCTGTTATGTAAGGCATGGATAATAAATGAAAAAAAAGAAAAAAAGACATCTTTTTAAGAACCATCCACAGGGGCAAATTGCAATTCATCAAAAGACAAATATGCATTAGATATGAGGATAGGCAGGGCCTTTCCCTCTATCCCGCTGCATATCTGCTGTTCAGTGTTACTCACTTTTTGGTGAATTCTGCAACAATAGACGGAGAGCTGAGTGTTCAAGGGGCTTGGGCTTAAGTTGACAGTGGAGCGACCGTTGGGAAGAGTGAATAGGAGCCCGGTTTAATAAGCCCTGGTACAGACTGGACTACACAGGGGGCTGGCACCACTCAAATCAGAAAACTGCAGTGCAGATGAAGATGAGGAAAAATCTAAAGGATCAGGCTGGTTAAATCATGAGAGCGCAGCATTGGGACTCTACATTCTTATTCACTATTTTATTGTTTGTAAACACACTAAACATGTGCATATGATTATAATGATTGCATTGTCTTACATAAGAGCCCCGCTTCCGATGATGTGTTTTAAAAGCTTATTAACTGTCAAGATGTCAAATTAACACAGGCTTAGACATGAAACAGATTACATTACTAATGTTCTCTAAGAGGAGCAAGTGACATGAGCTACATATTCATTTAACTCCACTGTTTCATCTTATTGACAGTTGTATTACATACTATTCAATCTTTTACTTTCGAATCAATCTTTCTTCATTGTTACAATTGCCCTCATTATACTTTGTAAGCATCACTGATGCTTGGATACCAAACTACTCACGAGGTACCATTCTACAATGAAGCAAATGCGAAAAAATAATAATAATAAACCAGCAGGCCGGCTGCATCCAGTTTACCATGCGAGGTTGCAATTTTCCATGGAGAGAGTGGCAGTGAACAGGAAAAATGCAGATATATGACTCAAGTTCCATGCATGTCTGGGGGGAGAATCTGGCAGCGGACACCTATTTTCCATGGAGCTACACTGGCAGAGATGGGGGGGGGGGCTCATGGAGGAGCCATAGAGGGTGAAGATCGCCAGGAGCTGCAGGGATAGAGATAGATGAGACAGAGGAACAAGAGGACCTGGTAAAAAAATAAATAAAAAATAAAAAGGGGGGGTGGATAAAAAGAAAGCAAGTTAGAGAGCAACAGCACCGCTGGCTTGACCTGGGGAGGATGGGGAAAAAGCCAGAGATCCAATTAAAATCACACTCAGTCAGTCAGAGTCAACGCTGACACAGCTGCTTCAGCCTGAGCCTAATGCTTAAACCTTACATGGAAAAGTATGGGAACTGTAGAGCGTAAGTTACGCAAGATGTCATACATGGTTATGATGATGCATAATACCAAAGACCTGGCGTGACAAAGCAGCCCACCCCCTGGTACACAGCTGGGGCTCAACCCAAGTATGGCATAACAGCCACCAGAGGAAAGTGGGGGGCCAAGATGGCAATTCAATAGATCCCAAGGTGAAATGGATTTATGTACATTAAACGCTGTATACTCTGTATACCCTGTCCAAAATGGTGCCTGCGCTTGTTGCTAGGCAGAGAGCGTGAGAGTAAAGATGGCGGCGTACAAGTGGCAAACTGGGAAGCGGAGGTCTAATCAGTTGTGATTACTGGGGGGAAGGGCGTGGCAGGGTTCAACGTTTATGGAATATAAGCATGGCCTGGTCAGAATATAGGAGGAGAAGTTCCGTACTGTCGTCGCAGAAATTCACAGTTTAGGCTGTCACTCTTTGGCATTATACGAGTCTTCACACGACAAATGGAAAACCAGCTTTCTGTACACAAAAAAAGGCTTCTCTGAGCACAAAATAATGTTTGATCACCTCTATTGTGTTTTAGAGAGAGAGATTTACTATTTTTAGAAACGGAGGAGAAAGGGGCAGAATTTGGCAGTGAATACAATGTTTGGGGTTAAGAGGAGATTTAGATGAGCTCTGAGAAAGAAATACAGAATATCTCGGGATTACTTCAAAAACACTGATACTACAGTAACACCAAAAGCATTTGATGCAAGCTATTGATAAGGTTGCGAGCACAAGAGAAAGTGATCTCACGAATTTCAGTCATCGCATCATTAAAGTACACTGATCAAAGCCAACCCAGTTCAGCTCAATTTACTTGAAAAAAGCAGCTCTTCACAATTGAAACATTTGACATCAACTACTTCAAATCATCCCTCTCAGACCATATCATACTTCTCACCCCAAGACGATGATGATAAAAAATTATGGTGGTCTTTTTCCAGGTACATATTCACTGCTTAATAGCAAAAAATAATAATAATAATAATTATTATTATTATTATTAAACTGGTTGTTGTCAAAATTGAAAACCAGGCACCAGAACTATGATTTTGAGAAAGATGCCTAATGGAAAGATAAAAATGAAAATTAACTGCGGTCAAACTCAAGAGGGATTTGCAAGATGTCTGATCCAAAATCTCTGACACTCCCTAAGGATGTATCCCCGCGAGTATCACGTGCAACATGCACTTGTAACCAACACAGAGAGTGCGTAAACAAGTTTATCACAGCTTTGCACCATCTTGAGAACAATTACACTGTAAGCACATAAAATGTAGGTGCTTGCTTTGAGTTCTTCACATTAGAAATAGGAGTTTTTAAGGGGTTTTGTATATTTTTTTCCATAAGCACCAAAGGACAAAAGTTGCAATAAGAGTAATATATGCGGCTTGGCAGACCCATCCTGCTTGTATTTGGTCTTATAAATAGCACTGAAGTATTAATATGGTTGACATTAGAAAGAAAACATCTTCTAAAATATCTATGGATTCACCCAATGTGTTTTTTGTGACCATCCACACAACTGCCCCTCCATCAAACACTTTCTCTGGAATATAGATCAACTTATTACGGCTAGTCAGCTGTCAGGTCACTCTAAGCATAGATTTCAAAGAAATGTAAAATTTCTGCACTCTTGACCTGATTGCCTTTTGATATGGGGTGAAGTAAATTGGTATATATAATGGCAGACATCATTCACAAGTTTAATGGTATAAAATGCTGACATCCATACATACAGGTACAAAGTATAAGCTTTGCTGGAGGCAGTGGAGCAGAGGTTTTTTTTCCATTACCTTATTCATCATAAATGTGACCAACCCCCACACAAATCCAGCTATTGCAGTACACTTTTCTAAATGGGGTGAGGACAGTTGCTCACTGCGTACATCATCTTTAGCTATACACTGCCTCGTTAACTAAGCCTTCAAACTGCTCACTCTGTTTCCAGTCTGTTTTCAGTGACTTTTAAGCAGGTAAAAAGTTTGATAGGGGTGTCATTTTTGACATAGAAAACAGGTGTTTGAACTAAGAATGAAATGCATGACAGTGATAACTTACGACAAATGTATATGCCAGGATATAAAAAAAACATGCAAACATGAACAAAGGTGAACAAAACTGTAAGTTGGATATAGCAAACATTTTACTTTTAGCAAGAAGAAATTAATATCAATCGTTTAAGGGTTGTTGTTTTTTTTAAACAAAATTTCCACCTTCATCAATGGACAAACGAAATAGAAAAACATATATAGGTGGAGAAGTGTGTGGTTTTTGAAAATTGAAATCCAGCAAATCTGTTAATTCAGACACAAAGTGAAACCCAAAATTCCTTGTGAATCCTTTACAGGGTAAGTAAAAGTGTTCAGTTTGTAATATGATCAAAACAGGAATAATAATGAGATGTTTAGTTATTGGTATTTGGACAACGCGGTGTTTTAAGGATAATTTGGTCATAGGCGTTTGCAGCTTGCTTACCTTCAAGGTAAGACCCTGCAGGGTGTGTGTGTGTGTGTGTGTGTGTGTGTAAGTGGGTGCGTGAGAGAGACAGATGATAGAACTCGAGTAAAAAATAAAGGCTACAAATGGACATCAGCAAAACTGACGGGAAGAGAAATCGAGGAAGAAATATGACCACGCGCCTCGTTGAAAGAAACAATGCGCGTGACCTTGTAGCTACCACACCTGTATATATATATTTATTTATTTATTTATTTATTTATTTTAAAAACGCCACCACCTGTTCATAGCTAACAAATGTAAAATCTGAGCGGGCCGTTTGTTGTTTGTTGCGTGAAGTCGCCACCACATGTTAGGAGATTTGAGGAGATCGAAGTCAATCACATCAGTCGAATCACGTGTGTTGAAATATCCGGCCAGTTCCTGACAACTGTGTATACAGTAGCTTCTGCATGCGGGAAACACCGTATGCGTTTGCAGGCGGTGCAAGCAAAATTGCAAATCTGCAAATATGGCGTGGGCTACTAGAAATGATAAATTTAAAAAAGGAAAGTTTAAGATCACGACGCAAATGCATCGATTGGGTTTAACCACACATGCCTGATCAAAGAGAATATAGACACTTTAATAAAATATAGAATACATAATTAATTATACTGTACATAAGCCTACTCTATAACTATATGCTAATTAAACGTTTTTAATAGTATCAGGAACACTGTGGTTTATGCACACACTGGTCTTAATTTGCACAGAAATATGTGAAATATACATACAATACAAACAAGAATAGTTATGTATATTGAAAGGGGGTAAAAAGTTGAACTTAATCAAGGGGAGAAAAAAAAACCCTACTGAGCCTCACAGTATTTTAATTAGCCTACAACAACTCAGGCTTCAGGCCCATCACCCAGGCTTATTAGGTTTTAAAATTTTAACGTGGGGAAGGCGATTTCACATATTTATTTCATCTTTCGACATACATAAAGAGATGAATAATGCTTCTTTACTTCCCAACGTACATTACACCTAGTTTACATTCAACAAAGACCCCTACACTCATAGGGTTACATTCAGCAAAACTTTCCATTAATAGCCTATAAGTTCAGAAGACTCAACAGGCAGATTTCCATAAAATCTTATGTTATTTGTCATCCCACTTATGATAGATATCTTTAATACTTATGCAGCACAGTGAACAATAGACATACACACGTTGTAAAATTCCCTATGACCCCACTATGGGGAGATGTTACTATATAGGCTATATCAGCCAAACCCAACCAACAGGCCTCAAGACGACAAATACAGCTCGCCACTTTTCTCAAGATTTCAATAAGATGACTCAGGACGTGTCACAAGATATTTCATACAACATTCACAAAACTACAGAGTGTAACAGAGATACAGCCGCATCCCTTTAAGGTTATAAGATGGAAAAATACCGCCCTCCCCCCCAACAACAAAAAAAAGAAAAGTTGCCCACGGGTTCAAACAGAACTCAGAGAGATGGGATGTTGTTACATTGCTTTGGTGGGAAAGAGTCCACGCCGCTGTGACATGTGTACCATCCATTGACAATACTTTTCTGAAAGGGAGAAGAGGAGGGGAAAGTCCTTGAGCTCTGGGCAAAAGTGTGACCTGCCTGGCCACAGGGGTACTGGGAGGACTGGGACCTGTAGCTGCCTCTCTGAATCAACAAAGGGTCCAAGAGGGGCTGTGACCTGTGTGTGGAGTAGTCCAAACTGCTGTCAAACGTGTGATGGAAACGTGACCTCGGGGTTGACTGGTCTCGACTGTCCGGGGACAGGGGGACATCTTGAGTTGAGGTGGGGGGCTGAGAGGGACTGATCTGGGTTCCATCGGGGACTCGAGTTGACCTGACCTCGGCGGCGTGACCCCCGTGGCCAGGACGCGCGTCGCCGCTCTTGGCTACATGGGCCTTGTTGCAGTGGAGCTTCATATGCTTTCGCAGGGAGCTCGGGTGGGTGTAACACTTGTCGCAGCCCCTGACCTTGCACATGTAGGGTTTATCACTGGAGTGCACGTGAGAGTGCTTCTTTCTGTCGCTGCTGTTCGCAAACCTCCGGTTGCAGCCCTCGAACTCGCATTTAAAAGGTTTCTCACCTAAACGTGCAAAGAGAGAAATGACGGCGAGTTACGAGTATGCTCACAGGCCCGTGCATGCTCTCTCTGGCCACACATGCAGCTAGTGTAGCCTACGTTACCTGAGTGCAATCCACATAACAACGTTACACGTAACACAACATAACATAAAGCACATTAAGGATGCGCTCGATACAAGAAAATGATTATCTGACTTCCGCTTTCAATCAGTGAGTCTGCAAACGCTGAGTTGGATTTTCACGCCATCATCAGCCTTGACTACAACCGTTTAAAACACCGTCATTAAAATATAGAGTTCAAATTAGTTGCTCAAACTTTTGCTGTACTCCCGATGGCAACAAGTGAAGCGGCGTATCTGCGGACTGAATCAACAAGGCCGTAGTTAAAGATGCTTTAGATCACGATGAACCTGTGACAGCTAACGCAAAGATTTGTTTAAAGCGAGTTCTTGTTCGTAGAATGAATTATGGCAATCAAGACGCTAATTCATCTTCTGGCACAAAACTGCCTACAGCTGCGCGCTTCGGTCCCTCCTGCACACACACACACACACAAACGCACACTCTCTCTCTCTCTCTCTCTCTCTCTCTCTCACACACACACACACATTGATGAGGCAGGCAATCACTAAGACGCTGGAGTCGTAAATAAAACTTTAATAGTTTCTGTTAAATTAACATTTATAGGCCTGCAAGTCAATGGATGTCAGTCTTTCTGAATTTCCAAAAAGAGATAGAAAAGTTTAATATATTTTTCTGACATAAATTATGACTAATTAACACACTACGCATGTGCAGCTATGAAATAACAAATGTCATTAGTGTGCCTTTTTGTCCCTTTTCCCGTTGCTTTCATTAGTAAAACAATTTACACCACAAGTAAAAGGGGTGCCTAATAAATACTATTTTATTTTGAAGCCGCCTTTTTTCTGAAGGCCATTTCACTTTATGTGATAATTATATTTCCAATTCCAGTGCCTGCATCACTGCAGCATAATTACACCTGGTGAGATCACGTTTATACTACAACCCCTGGTGTGTCAAAAAAGAATAAAAGAGAGACTGCACAGTGAATCCTTCTTGTAAAAGATATTATTTTGTGCTCATATCACTGGCGTATACAGAGGGGAAAAAATAAAGAACCGCAATTTAATGACACAAATTTTAACATATTACATAAATTTGCAGAGCTTCAAGAGCTATAATAACTATAATCAAAAGTGACTATAAGGCCATAAATGAATGATCTTTATAAAATTCGACGCATTTGTTTATGCCGGTGATTGCTTCCCTTGCTGAGTGAGGTCAACCTTTTTTATTTCCTACTACATCACTGCGTTTGGTGCTCTGCTGGTGCTCCTCAGCACAGGAGACGAGTCCCTGGGAGGCAGAAGCAGCGTAACTGCTACGTCACAACTCTCCGGTGTCCCGGCATTTATTTAATAATTTCGCTGAATGAGGTGGGAGAGGCACCCAAACCACCAGGCCTGCAGACTGCACTCGTTTGTAACTGGCTTACTACTTAGGCTACTAGCTACTCTTCTGTGGTTCCCTGCGTGGAGCCCACAATGTGTTTTTTTTTTCTCCTGCAAAACCAGGCAACAACAGAGACGACGACAAGCAGCACGAGAAGCTATGCACAAAACATTTATCCTTATAACAATGTGGGCCTGAATAAACCCAGCACATAATAATAATTACGATAATAATAATATCCATCCATTATAAATTAAATAATAAAAATAAGTTAACATAGTCGCTGAAAAACGGTTAAATATTAATGAAAGAGTTTTTGAAGTTGAACATGCTGAGCACATTTTTATCAAAATGTCACATAGACTGCGATTATTATTAACTAACCTGTGTGAGTCCTCTTGTGGATCTTTAGATTTTCTGATCTTGCAAAAACTTTCTCACAGCCGTGAAAGGGACATGGAAAGGGCTTTTCCCCTGTGTGGACTCTGACGTGGTTCACCAGCTTATATTTGGCTTTGAAAGGCTTCCTGTCCCTCGCACAGTTCTCCCAGTGACACACGTATTCTGAGTGCTCGGGTCCTCCGACATGCTCCACTGTCACATGGGTGACAAGTTCATACATGGTCCCGAAGGCTCTGGAGCAAGGCAGCTTCCCAGCCCCCTCTTGGCCGTCACTCCACTTGCAGACCAGCTCGTGCTTCACTGTTTGTTTGGAGCACCTGAGGAAAGCGTCGCCTCCTCCACGCTGAATCGCCATGTTCAGGGGTTTGTACAGACCCAGGAACTGCGTGACGAGCTGCTGGCTGCTTCCCTTGGGGCTGATAGTTTGGCCATAAGGATGAGTCCGGGTGAGGAGGTCGCCAGGTAAACCCAGCATCATCTGGCTGCTGAGATCTCGAGATGCGTCGGCGGAGCCATGGGCCTGCTCCTGATAACCTGTGAAAAAAGCATGGCTTCTGTTGTCCCTGCAGCCAGGAAAGTCACTATACCTTCCAATCCCGCCATGTTGGTTAGCTCTTGATGCCAGTTGATCAGTGACGGGTGGCATGCCGGCTCCAGAAAGATTGGCTCCAATGATAATGCCCCTAGGGCTGTGCTCTAACCGGTGGCTGGGGTATCCAGCGTCTGAAAAATTGTGAACCGAATGGTCAACATATGCACTGGACCTCGTCTCTGGGTAGTCTCGCAAATTGTGCGAGGGGCAGAGTTTTAAGGAACTGCCAGTGGGGTGTCCCATGTGCTCTCCTGCCAAAGGTGGCAGCACCACGCTGGGTTCAGTATTGCTCTCCCCGGGGTTGACGCAAGAGAGAGGGCAGCCACTAAACCTCGAAAGACTTGTCATGTTATGTTGTGAGTTTGGCTATGAGTTTGCAAAATCAACCAATGCAGCACTCAGGATACACCAAGAAATACTGTTTCCATTCCCCCCTTGTTGTAGGCTATATCATCTGCATGTGAAATTCTTGGCCGTGAACTTCGCAGAAGTAGGAACCAGACTCAATTTCGTTAAAGTTGATGTGAGTCCCATGCCGTTCACTTTGCCCTCTTGATTTGTGGCAATAACCGTGGTAGTAAAAATGCTTCGAAACAGGCCATGGTGCAATATAAAAGCACAGCAGGCAAACCTGCTTTTAAAAAGGGAGCTTTGGGATTGGTTGGAATGCGCTGTGATTGACAGGCGCTGGGCTTGTTTTAAAAGGGACACGCAGGCGTTCACCGCACGACTCCGTTTTCAAATATCGCACAGAAAATGCTTTGAAATGTGCCGCGATACTCCCAAATATCGCTGCCTCTTTAACTTCAGGCGCCTTCTTGTAAGTCCCCCTTATCCTAATCTCTGCATATGCAAAAAAAAAATGTACACGTTAATGTGTAGTGCTAATCAGCTGATTAAAGGCGAGCGATTAAACGCCGACGTGAGCAGAACGCATGACAATCGCAGCCCGTCTATCTACCGTCTTTTTTTTTCTTCTCCTCACTGGATGACAAAGCAAATGTCCCACTCCTGCCCGGCAACAATAACAGAGAGACTGGCCACTGCGTGTCCGGGCCAATTATTCTCAACACTTTTATTTTGAAAACACAGAAAGTCACAGAAAACCTAACGATTAAATCAGTAGTTTGAAATGCTTTAAAATACACACACACGCACAGATGCACATAAAAATATATATATGTCAGCATTTTTACGTAGGCCTACTAGAGCTAGAGAGTAGAGAGTATTGCGTTACATTTTTATTTTGTAGTAAGCTATATGCATATTCCTGAAGGCAACTACTCAATGGCCGCAAAGAAAGAAGCGAAAAAGAGATTTAAAAAAAAAAACTTGATAAAGCAACAAGTAGTTCTACCAGATGCACAGGATCATCAAAATTTCATAATCATCTTATTGGAAAAAGTTATTTCAGACAGATATTTCCCACCAGTGTCACTGAGGAGTAGGCTATAGAACAGGGTGTACCATTTTACCTTGGAGTTGAATGTGAACTATTTCTATACATAAACCCTTTCTCATTAAGATGAAATAAATTAATAATCATCAAAAGTGCAGCACGCGTCCTGGAGGATAGCGCGGATGTAAAATTGGTTACGTAAAATGGAAATGATGAAACGTGCCAAACAGCAGTGGATAGGCTCCACTGTTCCTAGGAAACTCAGATAAACTTTCTTACTCTGGGGTGCTGTGAGGACAGCAGCTTCACGCTTTTCCACGCTCCTGTAGTGCAGTGCATATTTCTGAGAGTTCCTTCGCTTTGACACTTTCTTCTCCTCAGACCACTTCAGCCAAATTCCTTTATCTTTTGCTTTAATTCCAATCTACAACATGTGGCATAAATGGGTCCCGAACAGCAGCTCATGAGTTTATGGTGAAAATTCCCTTTATTTTTATAGATTGGAGCTGGCGAAATTTTCACACACACACCCCCCCAAAAAAAAAAAAAGGGGGGTCCTTTTTTCACATTGTTAAGATGACGTCACCTGCAGTGGATCCTAGGCAGAGACAAAGCGTGGGGGCCCACTTGACATTAAGTGCCGCAAAATAGTAGACAGGCCCAGAACCGGTCTAATTCTGTCATGATTGTAATGGAGGCTCATGTTTGTCAACCTTTAACCCGATGCATTTCCGAAAATGATTGAAGGCCAATAAACCCAAAGTTTACACAAAGGACTGACAGACCTGCGTCTCCAATGACTCCAGTTTCTCATTTGCAGCAAAACTGTTAAAAAAAAAAAAAAAAAAAAAAAAAAAAAAAAATGAAACAGCTGAACCTTTTATCATTTATTTCATATGATACACCTCTTGTCTGAGGCTGCTCACATTTTCAATAAATAAGTACGTGGGGTTTGAGCTATGGGCCAACTGCTAAAGTTTATACTGCAATATGTATATTTTTTTAAATATACTGATAAAAGGACTTCGGTCCTTCAATTGATCAGAACAACTAAATTTGCTAATATGTTCAAATGGCCCATTAATGCAACATAACTTAATTAGACTCTCGCCTAATAAGCAGTTTCCCATGAATTACAATTCTATTCGTTTCTCTGCCAACACAGTGTGTAAGTTAATAACAACATAATCAGTTAAATCAGTGTAGATATTTAATAAGTAATTTTTTGTCTTTCAAATTTGCCAAATATGTTTGACAAATTTGTATTTTCATTATTGCTGGAGTGGTTAGTTTCCGCAAATAAAAAGCAATAAAATCATGAAAGCAATGGCAAACACATGCAAACAGAGCAAGTATTTTTACTCAGTCAAGGACTTTGTCATGTTGACATCTTTCAAATATTATTTTTTTTTACATTTGATAAACTATGGCAAATAGCTGCATGACAGAGTAACAATTTAAATTTGGAAGCTGCAGGAGTGCTTATACAACTTCAGTTTCAATATCTACGCTGTAACAATATTTTAGCATCTGGACATCTGCAGTCCCTTCCAACCCTCCAGCTTTATCAGCCCAGTCATTTTTGTTGGTTGCTTGACAGGCCAGACAAAATCCTAGTGACTGTTGCATACAAAATATCACTCCCAGCAATCAAAACATCCATGTCAGGGAGTGCGTTCTACATCCATAAGGTCCAGGTTAGTCCCAGCACAGTGAATATAGACAGAGTGACTAACAAAGGCGCTATGCTGTGATAAAAAAGAAACAGAACTCCAATGCCCATTAGAAGACAAGTGTTACAGTGTAAGACCATGTAGCAGGCTTGGACTGACAACACAGCAAATTTTAACTGCTGGATTGCAATTGCGAAGAATTCTATAAAAATACCCTTTCTGGGAAAACTGTGCACACAAAGGTGATAAACGTACACACACACACGTAAATAAGTGTGTTTATCCATGATAAACCACTTAGAATAACCAAATCGCCAGACATTACACATACATGCTACAACATTCATTTACGCAGCAAAAAATATAATATTTTCATCAGGTATCCACATTTCTGTGTGTCAGCCACAAAGTTACAGTGTGTTCCTGGTACAAACAGGAAAGGTTAGGTGTGATTTTATGCTTGTGTGTGTGTGTGTGTGTGTGTGTGTGTGTGTACACCTGCATGCATAAGTGTGGACTGTGCTGAGACATTAGAAGTGATGAGGGATGGCAGTGCAGTGTTGCCATGACTTTATGAAATTTAGATGAATTAACAGGTTTGGGATGAGTCCATTTGCAGACAGATGCTCCAGTAAATCACAGCAAGTGGTCTATTAGCCCTCTCCATCAGCCATATGAAGGCAAACTTCAAGCACTGTAGCGATCACTCAAGGCCCAACTGACCATATAATTTAGGAAATATAGATAACGGTCTGCACAGGTATTATCGCAAGTCTAAACTTCAGTTTAAGCAAATAACACGATGCAAAGAAATACTAACACAACCTTTGTGAAGCCGTGTTTCTCCCACGGCGAATGAAAAACAAAAATATAGCCAGCACAAAAACATGCTCGATAGCAATGCAATATACAGCAAAGTAATACGTTAAATAAAAATTCGAATTACAAGACATTTAATTGTCATTTACCAGCCCTTGAATCTGTGGTGACAAAATTCTAGTCCTCCTCAGCCACTCCACTTGAACAAAAATTACAAATAACATCTGATATACGCTACATGCGTTTGAAAAAACACAAAGCATTCTGGAAATAAGTAGATGCAAATGTTGCATGCAGAAGCAGTATTCCCGCTGAAAACAAGCTAGCCAAAATGGCATTTAATTATTTTATATGTATGAAATCTACTAGGTTATGGTATTAGGAAAGAACCTGAGCCTTTACATGTGCAAGAGAACTGACCTAGTCACGAAGAGGCATCCCATACAGCTATTCTGTTTTCTTATTAAGTCGAGGCACAGGCTTATTGAGATGTGCAACACTGAACCATAGCAAAAAAAACCTGACTTCATATTCAGCACAATGTACTTTTAAACAAAACATCATATTACTGTATCATAACCGTGCTGCTGGGATACATTGGATGTTTTCCCCCTGTATAAAATGTAAACACAGAAAACACATTCATGTACAGTGGTATTTGATTAACCGAAGTAATGCTGGGCTATGTTTCACCATATCTGGTGTAGGGAGATGAAGATTCAATTTTTGCCTGGTCACTATTGAGTTAACTTCCAGTCCACAAACTTGTCTATAGCACCAGTGGCCTGAGCCAGGGGAGCACAGTGTAGGCCAAAGGCCAGACAACATGGAGTAAAAAAAAAAAAAAAAAAAATCACCCTACTTTGCCTTCAGAAAAAATCCAGACAATAGGGCTTCCATAGGCCAGTTTGTTATATAAGAACATAATCGTCATGCATCTAGGTCATTTAGCAAATTATGTACTGAAATAACCTTTGTAGCTGCAGACTGTAAAATATCTAGAAAGAATAAATGTATAAATGTGAGTTGTTTACCATTTAGGCTGAAGAGTGTGTTCTGCTCTTTTCCAACAGCATGGGCTTACTGTCACAGAGGTATGCACACTACAATATTGTGATATTTTAAGGTAACGCGCATGCTCAGTCAAAGGAAGGTTATGTTATAACCAATGGGCTATCCCAACGCCCAATGAGGTAATCCCAGCAGAGATAAGTAAATAATCAAATTATACATACTGCAGTCCTGCAGAAAAACCTGGTATAATTTAGCACGTTGCATTACGCCTACGTATAAATGAGCATTAAGGATTTTAACTGTGTCGCACATTTGAACAGGCCTATAGACTAGTCAGAGATAAATATCCATTTAACCATTTAAACAATTACAAATGAACACCCGAAAATTTAAAATAAATATGAAAATTCTTGAACGTGGAAAAAGTAGAAAGGATAACCAAACAAAAATTACCAGAATCAAATTAAATCGATATGTCAAAACAATTTTGTAAAAATAAAACAAAACCAAAACGTCAATGAGCGGAGGGCGACATGCTCGAGAATCGGTGTATAATATGTGGGTAAAAAAACGGCTGATGTGAGTGAGACAAATGTTCAACAAAAGTGCAGCTCTATAATAAGGTCTATGAAGCTGCCTTTCCCCCTCTTTTAAAGTTCCCCCATTATTGTCTGGTTTAAATACTATTAATGCACCGAGGTACTCTCCTCCTTTCAGCCAAGAATACGTGGATTTTTTTAAAAAGAAATTAAGGAATTTAAAATTAAAAAATTATATATATATATATTGTAGCCTTCGCAATCCTGACTAAGATTTCCTTTGGTGCTGGCGAAAAACTTTGACTAGGGTTAGAAAATAAGTGTTTGAAGCCCCCAATGATCAGAGAGTCAGATTAAACATTTGTAAAATAAACTGAATAAAACATTTACTAATCATACAACTGTATTCCAGAGGAGATCTACAACAGTTTTAAATTTAACTCTCAAGCAACAGTTGCTTTACATTAGGCCCAGTTGATGACAGCTCTCCCTTTTTTCTCAGCAAGAGCCTAGAGCCTATACGTCTATCACAAACATTTGTGACTCGTCTAAACCAAGTTACTTAATTATTTCATAGTGACAATACGCCTGCAAATCCACGGCACATAACCTCAAATGGCGTACGGAGCCTTCGCGTTTCAACAAGCCAATAAAATATGGAGGAAATATAGGAAACTTAACAGGCTGCTTGTCACTTGTGAAAGTTCACGAAGGTCTCCATAAATCTCATACTGCAAAACTGCAATGGCCGTGTGTGTGTGTGTGTGTGTGTATGTAAGGGAGTGTGCACGCGCATGCTATGTGCCGTGTGAGAATGAATGTGTGAGAGTGAAGGGGGGAGTAAACTGTGAGAGGCTATGCTTTCATAGTGAGGGAGGGAGGGGAGAGAGAGAGAGAGAGAGAGAGAGAGAGAGAGAGAGAGAGAGGCAGCTTACTGAGGGAAAAAAAGAGATGAAGTGAACCTCATTCGTCGTTTTGCTTCAAGAGAAGTTGTTGAGGCTACGTACAAAAAACGCAAGTGTTGTACTAATGTGCACGACGGCCATAAAAAACAGAGGTATGCAGGCCCTTGCAACAATTAAATTACCATATGAGTAACAGGCCAAAGCACTGAGCAGTTAACTTCAAGAAAACTGAAACCCATGCAACCTCCACAGGCTAAATATAATAAACTGAATATTTACACACTTGCACCGCATGCAGCTCACACAGGCCCATATCTCATAGCAACTCCTACCAAAACAGAGAGACGACGGATAAATCAGAAAACTCACCTTTCCAATCTATAACTCTTTCTCGAGGAAATGTTCTGGGAGTGAATGCGGTAGGATGAGGGCGAAAGCAGAATGAAGGACTGATTTGAAGTTTTTTTTCTTTTTTGGGGGGTCCAGATCCTCTAAAAATAAAGAATGTGACCTCCTTCCTGGGACAGTCTGAGGGGGAAAGGATGTGAAAGGCTTGGAGTTAAAAAGCGCCGCTTGAAGCACTCAGCGCGTCTCTGAACTTGATCAGATTTTATGTGTCCTGCAGCGAGTCAGCGGCAGCCCTGTGAAACTTGCTCAATGGCACGAATTTTTTGGCTGAGCGAAAAAAAAAATCTCAGGATATTACAATTACTGCCATCTTTCTTTCTGTCTTTTATTCTACCGTCTTACACCCTATAGAGCTTTTGCAAAAAAAAAACCCCCCCAAGCGGCTTCAAGAAAGCCACATTTTGGAACTGTGCCAAGTACATTCAAGTTTTCAGTTAATAAGAGCCAAACTGGTCATATAAAAGAGACAAATAACAGATAAGTCAGTGATAAGGTATGATAGATAGATGGGTGGATAGATAGATAGATAGATAGATAGATAGATAGATAGATAGATAGATAGATAGATAAATAGATAGATAGACAGATTATATATATTTTTAAAGTCCTACAAAAGGAAAAGGTTGCCTTCAAAAGTTTTTTTTATCAAGTAAATGTGACTAAACCAAATATATTTTATTTTGCAGAATAACGTCATGGATATACTATTTCTGTAAGTGGTCCACAAAAAGTTTGAACGGAGCCTGGTTGTTAAAAAAGCTGCAGCATCCTGCGCACACTGTATTTTTATTTCATTTTTTTGAATTCTGAAATTGCGTGGAAGTTTGTGGTGCATAAATGAGGCAGGCCTGTGCGGCTGCATAGGACAAGCACGCTACACGTACCACGTACACGAACTGCGCTAGAGCGCTCCCTTATACCTGCAAAATAATGCCCGTAAGAGCCAATCAAATGAAACCAATTGAGACGACCTGCCATCTTCAATACCAAACGGTGCCAATCACCAGAAATCTAGCCAATTAACACCCTCCTTCGCAGTCACGTGTCAGAGGGGTAGCTCTGCGCCGATTGGCTGCCGTGGCACTGCCTCCCGAGTTCATTTATGTTCAGGGAGTGAGTGATTGACTTTATCAGTCCAAGGACATCATCCGCCTGGAAAGGGGGGGAAGTTTGATCCTCTTTCTCACGGATCGCGGTCAACGGGAGTTTTTTTCTCCCAACTCTATACGCATAGGATTTTTCCCCGTTTGGCTTGGTTTATTTTTTTATTTTCGGATTTTTCGCAGAACGTGGTAAATCTCGGCGCGTTGTCTGCGGCGTGTGCGCTCCGCTAAACTGGATTTTAATTTTGTTTTCTGTTTTCTTCCCGTCTCCTAAGTTTGTTCAGAGCTCATGACTATGCTTCTTGACAGCGGTCCGCAGTTTGCATCGTTAGGAGTGGGGGGTTTCGGGACGCCACGGCACCACGAAATCGGGAACAGAGACCCGAGTCTGGGACTGAATCCCTTCGCTGATTCCTCCCACTCCGCAGCTTTCAAAATCAGCCCGGTGGCTCACGATATCGCCTCCAGCCAGACATCAGCTTTCACCCCGCAAGCCACTGGTTATGCAGCTGCACTGGGACACTCTCACTGCGGGCAGGTGGGCTCGTACGGTGGGGGAGCGTTCAATTCAACACGGGACTTTCTCTTCCGGAACCGGAGTGTTGGAGAGTCCACAGCGCCGAGCGCCCAGCACGGGATCTTTGCAGCATCGGCGGGGAGCCTCCACGGGCCGCCGGGGATCACAGATAACCCCGGACATCTGTTGTTTCCAGGACTTCACGACCAAGGGGTGAGCCACACTTCACCGAGTGGACATGTTGTTAACAGCCAAATGCATCTTGGCTTACGCGGGGACATTTTCGGAAGACCCGATCCTTATCGTCCGGTCGCAAGCCCTCGGACGGACCCCTACGGGGCTCAACTCCACAACTACAACCACCCTATCAACATGAACATGGGGATGAATGTGCCTACGCACCACGGTCCCGGGGCCTTCTTTAGATACATGAGGCAACCGATTAAACAAGAATTATCCTGCAAATGGATAGACGAGAACCAGATGAACAGACCCAAAAAGACTTGCGACAGGACTTTCAGCACCATGCACGAGATGGTCACTCATGTGTCTATGGAGCACGTCGGCGGGCCCGAGCAGAGCAACCACATCTGCTACTGGGAGGACTGCCCGAGAGAAGGGAAATCTTTTAAGGCCAAGTACAAACTCGTCAACCACATCCGTGTCCACACAGGCGAGAAACCGTTCCCATGCCCGTTCCCCGGATGTGGGAAAATATTCGCCAGATCGGAAAATTTGAAAATTCACAAAAGAACACATACAGGTAGGTGCTTAAAATTGCACGGCGTGGCGTTGGGAAAACAACATTTAAAAAGTGTGCGCGCGTGTGTGTGTGTGTGTGTGTGTGTGTGTGTGTGTGTGTGTGTGTGTGTGTGTGTGTGTGTGTGCGCGCGCGCGTGTGTATGTGTATGGAGGGGGAGGGGGCATCTTTAGGCATTGTTTCAGAATGCGCAAAAAATAAATGTGCATTTTGGAACAATTTCAGAATTTGGGCCCACATTTCTCATGCTAAACAGTTGCTAGTTATGTGCCCAAATTCACGTCTGTGTAATATTTACTACTATTTCGAAATACAGAGACAAACTAGTGCTGGCTCAATTATGCCCAAAATGTAATGTGGTTCTGTTGAGCAACTTTGGCGTGTTGCTGAGTCCTCATCCTTTCTTGTGCTGAGAAGATGTTTGATATATAAAAACTGATGCTTTTCTCACTTGTCGCAGTTTAAGTGCAAACAGCAGCATTTGGGCGAGTTGGGCAGACGTGGGACTCCGGTGTTTTTCTGAACGTCACATACAATTGCAGTTATTCAATTTGGGGCTGAGTTTGAAATTCTCAGCTGTGCTCGGCTATCGCACAGAGCAGGAATGCCCTGTTGATTCAGTGTTTACTACATAAGAGCAGACGCACAGAGCAGGGCAGTAGTAGCGAGAGGGAGCAGGCCTCTTGAATAAATAAAGCCTGACAGAGCAGTGTGTAGTAGTGGAGCTGTATCCATGTCGCCCCGAAAAATGTAGGTTACACTGTTATATAATAAGGCTACGATCTGCATCTCCGGGCTTCGGTTAAACATGTGGCGTCACAATAGGGGTTTGTTTGTGCGGGCCATCGGGGATAATTCACGGTATGTGTGCGTGTGTGTGTGTGTTTAATCCTGCAGGTGAGAAGCCGTTTAAGTGTGAATTTGACGGCTGTGACAGACGCTTCGCCAACAGCAGCGACAGGAAAAAGCACATGCATGTGCACACATCAGACAAGCCATACATCTGCAAAGTGTGCGACAAGTCATACACACACCCCAGCTCTCTCAGGAAACACATGAAGGTAATTAACATCTTCATTACTCCTTAAACACATTAACACACACACACACACACACACACACACTCCACTACCCCACCCCAACCCACCCCACAGACAGGCACTATCAAAACTTCAGGTATTTTTTTAACAGCGCTGTTGTAGCGCTATCATACTACAAAAAACACCAATATGGATGAGAGTAAAACTCTCTGACCCCAATTAAACAACTGAATAGTGACAGAGTTGCGAATGTCACTCGTCTCTCATTTTTTGATACTAGATTTACACGTTTGTTTAATAAAATTAACCTGCTCTAAGACGAGCATTGCAATTGACTCAATCGATGCATTTGAAAATCTCTAAGAGATAAATTATATATTTTTTCAGTCCGAAAATGACCATGCCTGTTTCAAGTTTGCTGCGAGTTTACTGTTGTAGTTGGCCCGTAAATTCCGAAATTAAGTTCCACACCCTTCTACCAAGTTACTTGAAATGCACTGATAGGGCTTGAGTGAATACTGTAAGGATGGGGAATATGGAGTCTCAGTAACTCACTGTTCATGTCCTTTTTTCCCTTTTTTTGCAGGTACATGAGTCTCAAGGATCTGAATCGTCTCCAGCAGCGAGCTCTGGATACGAGTCGTCCACACCGCCAGTGCTCGTCTCAGCCAGCACTGAAGACCCGACAAAAACACCGCCGTCAGCCGTGCAAAACACGTCTGGCCACAGCGAAGGACTGGCACCCAACTTTAATGAATGGTACGTTTGAAGTCAAAGGAACGAACCCTCCCTCGATGTGGACCACGAAGCTGAGGATAAATAAGGATAAAAAAGAAACATTAAAAAAACTATTCCTGTTCACTTCGAACAATCACACACACCCGTATACACACAAAAGCACACACAAAAGCGCGTGCGCGCGCACACACACACACACACACACACACACACACACACACACACACACACACACACAATGTCAGACACATAAATGGGATTGGGACAACATCAGCAACAACAACAACAACAACAACAGGAGATGAGAGCAAAAGCCAGCACCAAGCAGGCCACGTCCGTTCTCAGGATCACGAAATTTGACTATGATTCCACAGTTTTGAGGAAATCAACTAAATCACGAATAAATAAACGTAATACTTTCTCAGTATAAATAAATGTGTTTTTTATCTTTTAGTTTACAGATTTCAGAAAAAAATGTTTTATTTTTCATTTTATGTATTTTCTCAAATTTTTATTTAAAAAAAGAATAAAAAGGAAGATTATTTCATGCTGTTTTATATGAGGGCGACTATGCTGTTGTCGCCTCTTCAATTGATTGTTGGAACTTCAAACAGTCTTAAGAAACGTGCCAAAGTCTTTGTCATGAACTTGAACACAGAAAAAAAATCATAAATAAATATTATACTCGTGAATGTATTTCCTTGTTTGATGGGGTCGAATCTGTTGTCAACGTCCGTTTTCAGGTGGAGAAATGTGGTATTAGGTTACGATTGTTACCGTTAAATATAACGTTGCCTTTTGTTAATACCGTTGTAAATACATATCCATGATGCCATATTTATCAATTTGTAATTTAATTATGGGTATAAGTTCTGAAACTTAAATATTTATGGAAATGTTTTCTAACAAGAACTGTACAGTTTTGGTCATAACCAGCTTAACATTGAACAAATGATAAACTCTAAAGCTCCAACATTGCGATTGTATCCTTCTGTTTTCTTTTTTTCTTTCTTTCTTTTTAACCAATAGGCCTACATGTGTCTTATTTGGATTGAAGAAATCATCTATATGAATATTATGGATTTGTCTATATATAATGCAGATATTTCCATCACTTTTATTTTGTTTGAGACCATTGACATGTAAATCATTGACTTTGTAGAACTGAGTTCAGTTGAGCTGAAAAGCTATAAAATGGTTCTGTTGATATCTTTATTTTTGGTTAAATTTAAACTTTTTGTGTATTTTACTTTTATAGAATCAGAAATAGATGTCAATTTGTAGCGTAAACTCAGCATTGGGGGGAAAAAAGAAGAAGAAACCCATCAGCCTATTGCACTCTTTTACAGGTCTTAGACAAGTGTGCGAAGTTCATGATTTCCAAATCAAGGTGACAATATTTTTGAGTATTTCAAATTCGGGTCAAGCACCCAAATATATGCGCCAGTATGGCAGTCTTTATAGTTCCAGCAATGTCTTTGTGCAAGTATGTTTAAATGTGTGCATTGGCAACAATGGAACTGTCACAACACAGTATCTTCAAAAATAAAAAAAGTTTTTTTTGTCTGTCAGCTTGCATTGTTTCAAATGTAATGTGAAACTAAGCGTGTTATTTGTTGTGGTGTTGCATATAGAGCAGTTTGATTACACATTTGCTTGTTTTGTGTGAATAACTTGTCAAGATGACATTTTTTGTGTTTAACAAAAATTTAGTGAAAGGAATTCTAGCTCTATTGGGGTTGGGGGAGAATGTGTTCAGTGGTTGAAAAAAAGAGTTACAGCATTGCATTGTAACCTATTCTCAAGAATTAAATATTATGCATACACAAAGTATATTGTACTCATATGAGAACAATTTCAGACCACCAGCACTACTTTTAAAATAAAATGTAAAAAAATGGTACCTCGTGACAGTGATATATGAAATAAGTTTATTTAAATAATTTAAGGAATATATGTTTTATATGCTATTTTCTATACCTTAATTTAAAAGAAGTACTTTTTCTTATTCCCACCACCTTTCTGCCCCATGACCAGAGGTCAGAGAAAAATATCTGATGTATTAAACACAGCTAGAATGTGATGTTGTAACACTTTCTGGAAGAAATGGGTCACAATCCAAGTTATTCCTGAAGAGCAAAAATGTTTTACTGATGAACTGTGTCACTGTGCCACATTGAGGCAAACCATGTTACGACCACAGGCCTATGCGTTAGCCTATTTACCAACCACAGGCAAAGGTTCCTTGTACTTTTTAGGCTACTGTATGTTGGTTGATTTGTTTTACCAACTATTTATGAAGAAATGTGAACGGAAATTTTGACTGAAATTAAAAAAAAACATTATGAAAAGCGACTTTCAGACTGCAACGTTGGTTATTATCATTATTATTACTACATGTTTTTCTGCTCCCTGCATCACATGGCTGACACTCTTTGCAATGCTGTTTGTATCAGACTGTAGGAGTCACTTGAACTTGACACTGATTAAGGCGCCATCTTAGTATCTTGGCTGTGTGTGTGTGTGTATGTGTGTCTGTGTGTGTGTGCGTGTGAATGGGAATAATGGGGGGGGGCACTTCTTGGCAGAGGGATGAGGACATGGGTCAGGCGTCCATGGCTGAAAAAGTTGCAAAGTTGTTGTTTTTTTTCTTTTTTTTTTTAAAGAAAAAATAGTTTGCAAATAATAATCTGAACGTGCAGATTGGAAGACGGGCAACTGAGGACACTGTGTGACGGTGAAAGTAGAGCAGGATATGTTGCCAGAAGTGGCGCTGCCTCAGCGTCTCCCACTACCCGATTAACAAGGAACCGCTTCATAAAAACAACCAAAGGAGTTACCACACATCAATGGACGCCACAATAAGCATTTAAACAGCGAAAAAAAAAACAGCCCGAATCACAACAGCAGCTCATGCGCAGGCCTGAAATCTGGGAATATTGTAGGCACAGTGTCATTCGTCAGCGTTTTACAGAACTATATCTGGTTAAATACAGGGAAAGCAACAAATGAGCATAGCGTGCTGGAAAGACTGAAATTAAATAGTAAAAAAAAAACTTCACTGTTTTACTTCTCTTTGAGGACAACAAGGTGCTTCACCCCCTCCCCCCAAATATCTGTCAACTATTAACTGTTTTAGGACGACACATTTAAATTCTGTGTTTTGTTTAGTTTTGGCGCAAGCGCACCTCTTGCCATCCCATTTGATTTCTTTTCTTTTCACCCCTCACCCCCCTTCCCCCTTCCTCCCCATCCCACCTCCTCCTCCTCCTCCTCCTCCTCCTCCTCCTCCTCCTCCTCCTCCTCCTCCTCCTCCTCTTCGTCCCTGCCCGTCTAGTCGCACATTTCAAGTTCCTCCTCTCAGACACCGTGACGTCAAATAACCGAGACCCGGCTTTCTGTGACATACACGGCGGGCTCGCACTGAGGCATCTGGGATGTGCCAAACTGAAAGGTGGCTGCGCTCTGACCTGCGGTGGGAAATCATCATAAGGGATGAGGCAAATGTGTCATATCGAACAAAAACAGTGAACAGGGCTCAAAACGCTTTACCTCATGCCATCACGTCAGAACCGGGCGGGTCACATGTAACTGCCTCAATGGGTTTTCTGGCTTTGACATTTGTTTACCATCGACCGGGAATAGCCCGTATTATGTACGCACGTGCTTCGCGCTGACGCCAGGTACAACCATCGTCTATCTGCACCCAGAGACCAGAGCGGAAGCTGTAATCAAGAAGAAGAGGAAAGCCACAAGAAACACGAAAGTGTCGTTTCTGGTGGATTCGCGATTGAGCAGAAAGCGGTGGCGGTTGCATGGGTGCACGTGCGGCTGGATCACAACAACACCCCTCTGCTGCCGGCTCCGAACAACGTCGGCGCTCATTGATCTCAGTTAGCGTATGGATCGCTATAGGCTCACTGAGCTGCGGTGCGGAGGCTGCACGATTTCTATCCTGGAAGGGGGGGGGGCTAATTTGTCTCCTCGTGGCTGCTACTAAAGTTTGATATCGGATTGATTAGTTAACCCCAACCCCTTCAGCCTACCTTCCCCCGTCTCCTCGCTCGTATTCGAGTATTTGCTGGCTAAGAGGGAGAGCGCTCTCTAAGAGGATAAAGCGACACAAGCAGGTCTCCGACGCCTTTTGTCACGCAACGGAGGCTGTGATCTTAAAAAAACAAAAACATAAAAACGACAGCTTCAACCGCTAATTTCATTACTGATTTAGTAATTACTAGATGCACGTGGATATACTTTATCGCTATGAATTTAAAAACCAAGTCGTGTAAAATACAACTAAACCTGACCATTTTAGGCTTTTATTTGGCACTGTGCAGGGTGCAGGGTCTTTGCTCAGGGGCACTTCGGCAGGGCATCTGGCCCCTTGATCTGAATGCGAGTATAAGGGGAGAATAAAGGGCAGACTCAACAGCGCATCAGCACAAACCCCAACCCAAAAGTGTGTCTCTTTCCTCACTGAATCATCATGAATTAATCCAGTCATCTAACATGTGTGTGAAATGCAGGCTTTATCTTTCCACATATAGCGGAGGAGCAAGTTAACGCAGTGGATTACTGTAGCTATGTAGGGCATTCGTTTCTTTAATCAAGACATTAAGCCTGCGCGTCTTAACACAATAATTTGTCACTGAACGCACCATGACAATTAGATTGGAGTGAGATGGATTTGTAGCATCACGAGGAAAAACACGGCTTGATAAACAAATCATTGCATAAGAACTATAACATAAATCTGATAATTGCTTCGCGAGGGCTTCCATTTGCGCGGAAGTCGACGTGCTTGCCAATTATCGAAGCCTGTTTCACCTCCAGCAGGGTGTTGAATATGCATTCGCAAAGTACCTTAATCCACGGTGTGTCTTTATATATTAACGTGTTTCATGGCCTTTGTGATGTAAACTGATTAACACAATGGCTTTGTCTTTGAGTTCAATTATTCTTCAATTGACTCCTGACAGACATTTACATACCAAATCATACTGTATAGTGTAGCCTGCAGGCGTTCCTGCTGATGAGGAAATGAGTGAAAGTGGCCGGCCTGCCAGTTCTGAGATATAGAATGACATGAAGTTACTCAGTGACTTCAGTTCATGCAGTCATACAACTACCCAGAGAGAGACAATCCTGATAAAATGCCTCATGGATTAACAGATCAGTTCAATTTATTGTCGTTAACTCTCTTATCAAATTTCAAATACGCATGATAAATTAACAATAATAATACCAAGGGGGCAACAATAATAGATTTATAATTAACGGTGTCATCCCTGTGCCATCCTTTCAGCACCACCTCTCAAATGATGATATTTCTACTGTGCTATGGGCTAATAGACGAACTATTAGTATGATGTCCAACAGGAGACATCACTAATTCCCCAACATCTGGCGGGGTGTCGGAAACTTGATGAATTCCTTATCAGACCCGGCGCAGGAATCAACGCTAATAGGTCCCCGGAGTGGGGCTCTGGCAAACGCTCACTCAGCAAAGCAGATGTTCGCCAATTGTGTTGTGCGTTTGTCTTTTGACAGATATATTTTCAACACTTTGAAGAGGTGGTAATTGAGCAATTGACATCCTTTAAATGGCCCGGTGCTCTGCCCTGAGCAGTGTGGTAAAGTGACGCTTCCCCCCAAAACCGATGCAATAACAAGACCCCCAGAAGTAACGGCTATATGAATCTCTGAAGTGCAGCTCGGCCTAAACGTCATCATCTGAACTTTCAATAACAGAAGGAAAAAACAGCACAACCGCGTGTTTGACTGCGTTTGTGTCCGACGGCGTGATTCGACTCACTTTGAACAAACTTTTCACCTCAGCCACTTCGTCACGGACTCTCAACTCCCCCGAGGGGACGGACAGCAGCGCTCACATATTCATCGCCCTTTTTTAAATAAAGAGGACAATGCTCGTTAATGTCCCTTTTCTCTCGAGACAATGAATTCGAATTGGAGAGTGCCTTTTTTATTATTTAAAGACTTCATTCTTTTTTGCGCTTGCCCAATGCATTGAGTTCTGCAAGACAGATCGATAGATAGATAGATCGGTAGATAGATAGATAGATAGATAGATCGCGCCTGTATTTGTCCTTCACTAAAATAAAAATAGGCGATGTCACTATTACAACACAACAAGAAAAAAATTGGCCTATATCTCTTGCAATTTGTGTCCCAGAAATGCCACTCAGCGCGAAAATGAAGGCGAGCTCTGGTTGCATAATGTTTGTGCAATCTTTAATCCGTTATGGATATGCATGAGGAAGGGATAGCACCACGAATAACAATCCGCTTGATCCTGCCACAGACTCAGCACGTGCGTGCGCGGGTTCCTGCCATCACAAAAAAAAACAGCCAGAGAAACGATGAAAGATAAAATATATTCTCATGCTTTTTTCTATCAATCCCCTTGCATGGCAGGTGGTGGTGGGCTGACCCTTTTTTATTTTTAAGGAGTTTAGACCTCTGAAGAACGACAATAATCTTTGTGATGTTAATGTAAAAATGAACGTACTCAGCAGAGTCCACATTAGTCTGCTAATAACCACCTTCTCCACGAACAATGCAGTCGTTATCTCCTAAAAGATGATCAGACGTGCTGTGATTCAGACTAACACGGTGCGTGCTCTGTTGCCACCTTACTACCCCGGCTGCCTGCAAAACTTTGCTGTCAAATTACAGCATATCTTCGCTTTCCAATGCACATGTGGAAGACATAAATAAATCAATGTGACGAGGATGCCGCGTTGGCTTTACGCAGAACATCAATGTTGGTGCCTCGCGTAACTTCTGCAGCTATTATGTCATCTCGACCTTGAAAATAAATGTCAAACACGAGGGAAATTGAGCAACAGCATTGAAAAGGAGCACATGAAATGGATTCTTTAATTAGTTTTTCCCCCTTCTGACATTTCCCAGCTCTTTGACAAAATTTCCCATCCTTTCTATTTTGAAGAATGACAAAAACAGTTCACAGAATAATTTCGTTTCAAACAAAAGAGATGCATCTACAGCGACTTTCGAGGGGAAAACCAAGGCTTGGTTATCCACTCAAGAAATATGTTTGCATGTATTAACACCTGCACTGTATAACCACAGGGACAGCTGTAAGGACGACTGTGAGCAAAGTGAGGGAGGACGACATGCAGTAACAAACAGAAGCCTGAATTCATCACAACAACATCAACAGTTACGATGCGGCCTGGATTTTCCTGCTCAGGCCCTCGCTCTGCTCTGTGTAAGCTCAGGCGTGTTTGGGTAACTAGGCCTTGCAGTAAGGACCAGGTTTGTATATGGGTGATGGGGGGGGGTCGCTGCTCAAGGAGAGTGATGTTCAACAGCTGTGTTATACAGGTTTTCAAACAGCCATAATAAAAAAGTGTTAGACATAGCACCAGTTATTTTCTTCTCACTTTTCCACTAATCTAGACTCGACTCTCCCACTGTGCTTTTCGGTCCAAACCATACACCACCGGCTCCTATTTTCACAGCATTAGACATACCATTATTCTGTGGTTTTTTAGGTATTTTCACGGTTCTTTCTTCAACTACATCAACAGACCTGAGCTGAAGACATTTTTCTCCCCTAGCAGTATCAACAATCAATCCCATCATGATAGGAAACAATGCTGTGAGATTGCACACCTTCAACTTCTTCTGTTGTCACTGGACAGTAAATTATTTATTTTATTTTTTTTACTGATGGTCACCATCCTAGGACAACAGCAGGCGACAGGGGTTTGGAGAAGGAGGTGGTGCTGGTGGTGTAGGAGGAGGAAAAAGGAACCAGGTAGGAGGGCCTGGTGAAGGGTGGTGGGGTGAATGGGGGATGGGAAAGCCAGGTGCTGGTGGAAATTGGCAGGCGATTGCCAAAGCGACCTCATGCCAGGATAATGCATGGGGCCATAGGTGTCCCCCAAGCCAATACCAACCCTCATGCTGATAGCTTTTCAATGCCTGTGGGACAATCTCTCCAATAATTGCTTTTCCCGTTTCAATTCTGCTCTGAGAGCCAGTAACAAAAGAGAAGGGACTTTGTTTCTCACAACCATCGCTAAACTGTATGGTGTATTGTATTTGGAGCCACCATATAGTTCTGAATAAGACTAATTCCTGAGGCTGTCATGTAAAACACCAGCATGTTGAAACATTGATTTCACATCCAGCAACAGTGAGAATGTGCTCAGAGTTTGTGCTGTACATGGTTGACTGTGATTGGCAGACGTCTCCTTAATATACTGCACATTTTCCTTCCAGAGACTTTTGGAGGATTGAAACTAATCTCCTGATTGTTAAAAAAAGTAACATGGTCATATTTTCATTTGCACCTATTCATCCTCTGCTATGATGACCGATGACATACTTCTCTCCTGGTGGAGGGAGTTGAGGCTCAGTGGGGCCAGTGAAACCTAAAACCTTTCCCCACAGTTCTCGCCCCAAGTCAAGGGAAGGTTTGGCCTGTTGCTGTAATAACAATAATATTCCAAAACTTTTGTTTCTCTTTTTTCAGAGGTAAAATATTCCCCCTTCATTTTTTCACTTTCCTACTGGCCAACTTCTATGGTTAATATACTTTTTTATCAAAATGCTATTCTATATACACTAATCAGACTAAAAATACAATATGGGCTGTATTCACACTGATATTATTAAGATTACATAATTATTGTATCATTATTATTATTATATTATATCAGATGGCATATAAAAATCAGCCTTTATTTTTCATGCTTGTTAATTTAGTGGTTTGATGTGGCACATTTAAAAAGCAAAAAGAAACCTACAAGTCCTATTTTCCCCCAGCGTCGATAATCTTCCTTTTTACCGCCTTGCGTAAGTCAAAAATTACATAAAAAAGAATATGCGCGCACTTCCCGATTATTAACGACCCGGTTGCCCTGTCCTTGTGGGCGCAGCAAAGTCAAAGACACCCGAGTTGAAGCCAAACAGGGCCAGTTTCAACGGAGAGGAACTCTCTAAGTACCGGCGCCACAGCGAGGAAAATCTTTTGGAGGAAAGTGAGCGTTCATAAACCTGAAATAATAACCGCGCTGCGTCGGCAAAAACGACGAAAAAAACCCCGAAATTACGTCGACTTTTGCTGGGACGCAAAAAAATATATCAGCGTTTCAAAAATTCATTCACGGTTATCTCGTTTAGTGTCTCTCTTCTATTTTTAACCATTTACACGCGATTCTCTTCTGCAAAAGGAGCCAAAAAAAGATCATTTAGACAGATTCCTCCTCTAAATAAAACAAAAGGTTGGAGGTGGGTAGGAGTGGTGTGTGTGTGTGTGTGTGTGTGTGTGTGTGTGTATATATGTGGGGGGTATGGGGGGGTCTAACTCAAGCTGTGTGTGTAGGTCAGGATACAGTTTAATAGTGAGAAACGTAACCACGCAGGCGGTTTGTTTTCATTCTTGCGGAACATAAATAATGTATAAGCTCTCCTGTCTGTCAGTTACATTTAACGTGCCGTCATCCATGCGTTGGAAATGAAGGTGGTGGAAAGCTGTTGTAAAAAGGGGATATTGTAAGACGTGATTTCGGGAACCGGCTCCGCCTTCAACGACCAAGTTCACACCTTGAGACAAGATAGAGAACTTGGCCTTTGCAAAACAAAACCAAAAAAACAGAATATGTTTTTTTGTGCTTAGCAGGTTTTTTTAAGACAACTGATTTTTTTTTTCTCAGAACGGAGCAGTGCATCGTTTCAGCAGCGAAATAACTCAGAGCCGTCAGGTTTATGAAGTGGAGTAAAATCTGCGTGGAGCTCAGTTTCATTTCCAGCGTTTTACTGTCAACTTTATGTGGTGGAAAAAAATACCCAGCTCTCCCCTCACCATGTTTTCCTTTGATATTCTGTTGAGCAGTGTGCCAGTCCAGTACCCAGTTTAATTTACCTTGTCTTGGGAATGATTTTCCTGTATTACCTAAATAAGGTGAAATCTGGGGCATGCAGACTCTCTACTGCTTGTCGAAATCAGTGGAGTGTGAAATTGCAACACCAGACAGCCAGGATAATAGCTCAGAAGGGGGCTAATGTCCCTGCTACATTCACAGAACATTTTTATAATGACTGAATTAAAAGGAGAAAAAAGTATAGATTTATGTTATAGCCCAATTTCTTTACTTTATTCCTGTCTTTATCTGTGCCTCTTGTAGGTGCATTTGTCTTGTCCGGATTAAGCAGCGTAAATGGATTTAGATCCAAAACACTGTTTGTAAAATGGACATGACCTGTGCAGTGGAGTCTGGTTTTTCCTGGCTCTCATTTTGGGCCCTTTCGGAGCCTCCTCCTTCATCCTGTTTAGTCAGAGGAGGAGCAATAGGAATATTAAGAAAAATGATTGACATTCACACTCTCTCGAACCTCTCTGTCCGTCTGTCTCTCTGTCGTTGTAACACAGACATACACACTTGTACCCCAAAAACACACATAAATTACATGGGGGATTATTGAGACATGGTTCTGTTCAGTGAGAGACCAGCAGGGTCTGATTTGTTAGGCTTTACTATACCCAGATTCAGTTGGTAACACGTCTGCTTTTAGATCATTCCAAACAACCCACCCCCCCACCCCAACCCCACCCTAAAAAAAATCCCTGCGACTCACCATTTACCACTCCCACTGCCACTGGTGCTAAACCTAATCTTTCCTCTGACTGGGGTCACCATTCTGGTGGTCTTAGCTTTTCAACCACTGGACCAACTCAGTCCACAGCATGTCCCGCACCATGGCACACCAGCTGGCACAAGGAGAATTTTTATATATTGTTATTAACAACGTATTAGTATTAACAATGCAGGTTGGAGCGGTTTACATAGGTGGTATAAATCAGGTGGCAGCCATCAGGTAGATTAGTGTTTTCGCTGCATAGTTTGCTGGAAATCTGCTAAAAGCCAGTCCAGGATTATCTTAATCAAAAGCATAAAAGAACAGTGGACAAGTAATCCAAAAAAGTTCACCAGCTACTGGGGAGAAACAGCACCTACTCATAAACACACTCATAGTAAAGCCAAAGTAATGCTTCTTTTAAGGATGTTGTTCTGCTGATGCAAAAATGTCCACGATAATCCTGGCTTATTCGCAGACTCAGAACTTTGTGAAATCTGCCTAAATGAGCATGTTTTCATGTGTTCTCGAGGCCAAAACCTAAAGCCAACCCTCTTCATTAGGAAGATATAGTGTTTTTAGATTGTTTTGATGTGATCGGGGAGCAGACGGACCATTTGCTAAGCATCGGAAAGAGCAGACAGACAGACAGTCCAAGCGGTTTAGCCTTGTTTAAAATTATTAATCCACTTCTAATTCCAGCTGGCCCCCTGACAGCATAGAACCCTATCAAAAAAATCAGCGCCTCCATTGTGAGGCCTGGCAGAAGGGGACTGGGCGTATTTTTTCTGCTCCAATCAGTTTCTAGAGGTTGAGCGATTAAAAAAAGAACACCCCCCTCCCCTTTCCTAGCACAGCGGGGGAATAACGGAATCATTAATTCCCCATTAATTTCAGAAAAAAACCCCAAAATGCCTAGTCGATGTAGTGCCTGAGACAAAATAAAAAGACAGGAGTGAGAGACGGGAGCGACAAGTGCCCAAAAAGTGTTGAAGGGCAACATTCCAAAACTGTAAAACTCTACATATCTGTTTGGAGGGGACGGGGGGGCAGCAATGAGATGTTTAACATTCATAATAAATAGAATACAGAATATTCAGCCTGTAAAAGTTTTATTCTTGGGTGCACAGGGACACAATCACTCATTTCACCAATTCCATTAAAGCTGATATGTTCACGGGCTTTAGTGTTATTTTTATATTTTTCAGTTTTGTAACAATGCTCTTTCTTCTTGTTTTTTGTTTTTTTAATGTATGTTAAGGTAGTTGTTATTGAAGCACTTGCATTTTTGTTTTTTGGGGGTTTTTTTAGATTGGAAAAAAGGGGGCACCTCCATCGCCGGACATCAAAACCAAGTAAAGATTCTTATCCAAACATACATAAACAACCAGTATCACAGAGGGTAGACAAAATAATGTAAACAGGGGGTTTTGACTTGACAACTGCAAACACAATGGTGGGCCACATTCAGCTGCTTGGAGATGGCCAGTATTTACCACTGAAACACGTATGCTGAAACTGACCCGTTGGGTTCCCTCGGCTTGCCTTTCATCTGTCAGTGCAGATTGTCTGTGTTTGTCATATATGATTTTGGCGACACATCACATCACACAAACTTTTTGCAGTTTCTGTAATCTCTTCACAGTGGACTCAAAGTGTTATCTCATATCTCTTCGAGGTCTCAGATATTACAGTGAAGTCGCTCTCAGGGTGACCTATTATTTTGCAGATGGTAATGTGATGTATAAAAGGACAATCAACCTGTTGTGAGCGTCTTTAGCATTAATCTACTTCAGTAGCTTCACTGCATTTTTCTTTTATGACAGGTTTGCATTATTCTGTGCAGCTCCAGTGCAAGGGGTTCATAAATACAAAGATGTTCCAGGCTGCTAACCTCACGTACAGCAGGGTGGGGCGGGGGTGGGGGGGGGGTGGGGTGGGGGGCAATGTCATATCTCTAAGGGGACAAAGAGGTGGTTCTGCTCCATCTCTCCCAATGTAAACACCATACCACAAGACACTGATGTTCAAGCACCCAGCGAGAGGATGGGCTTTGATTAGGAAGCATGGCCGGGCCCCAACTATGGGCCCCTATCATCACCCTTTCATGACACACACACACACACACACACACACACACACACACATACACACACACACACAGGGGCCATTATAGCTGTCTCCACTCAGAGTGACAGCCTTTCATATCTGTCTGTCTCCAAGCCAAGTGGTTATCATCTATGCATGCAGCCATTAGGAAATGTCACAAACACACAACCTGACATGCGTGCACACACACACACACACACACACACACACACTTTTTTTTGTTCAGGAAATGAGGTCCAATTAGATGTAATCAATGGTGGATAAGTAAAAAGCATTTCAAAAGATTCAATGCTTTTAATTTTTTAAAATTGATTTTTCCACTAATTTCACTCTCTCTTCCTCTCTCCTGCTCGCTCACTCTCTTTCTCTCACCATCTCTCGGGGTGACTGTTGAGCGCTCCGAGATTGACAGAACAAAAGAGATTGTTGTGGAGATACTAATTATTTAATGAATTCTTTATTTATTTTAAAAGTTCCCTGGGTGGCGATGTGCCCAGACTGTTACAGTAGATGGAAAATTACAGGCTGGAAGACAGTGAGTGACACATGAACAGAGGCAGAGGGGCAGGGGGTGGGCTGTGCCATCCAAACATGCCCATGCCCTTAAACCCATGGCAACCCCCCCCCACCACCGCCTCCATTTGAACAAAACTGCCATATTAATCATGGGCGCTCGCTTCAATCCAGCTTCAGTGAGGTTCTTTTTATTTGTCGTAATGCTCTGTTTAAAGTTCCAATTTTTTTCAGAAACAATCCTTAAAATGACAATAAATAATGTCCACTTTACCTCAGCGAGGGGCCACACATGCGCCACAATGAACCCGCTACCATATCTTTTCCGCACACGAATGTCCTCTCCCCCAAAAAACTGATAAGTAGGGCAGTGGGGAGAGGAGGCCACTAAAGACCGGGTCATTATTGATTTGACAAGCGAGTGAATAATTCATCTCTTGTGGCAGGCATCAGCTGGGCCAAACGTTTACCGCTACTACTGTTACTATGGCAGATGTATCCCAACTCTGACCTCCCCTCCGTCTCTTCCAGTCCGCGATGTAGTCTAGCGCTCTGATACTGTGCGTCCCCGTGCTCCACCTGTGTCAGCCTCCCTCAATTTATGGGAACTTCTCTCATGGACTGTGGTAATCAGTCCAAATGTTCCTTTCAATCCCAGATTTCGTACGATTTCCTCATTCAAGTGCTGCTTAATTTACGATCATTTCCAGCTTCCCTGTAGCTCTTGGCCAGCAGGACACAGGGACAGCTTTATGCATGGGTGTAATTCACACACTCATTGGCACCAGGCCCCAGCAACTGCCTGCAGTAGAGAAATACTGATTTACACGCTTACCTCGGCCATAGAAGATATTAGAAAACAGATAGTTTTGATTGGCTGAGTCACGTTCAAAGCTGTTGCCTGATAAACACAGATGTGCCTGCAGAGCTGTTAATATAAATCAGACGTCCTCGTTGGTGTCGGTGCTACACTGCTCCGTGGATGAATAACTGCTAGTTAATCAGTGGCTATGACATGCACAGTAGTGCAAATCTGCTATAAGTCAATCTTGTTAGTGCAAACGAAAACACAGGGGAGATGAAAAACAGCCCTTGTGGTGGTAACCCCAGTGAAAGGTCGCAGGCTGATTCCCGGATTGAACTCACTTGTGCCCAGTGACCATCTGAGGCTAACAAATCACTAGCACAACCATGACCTCAGTTCCCCTTCTTTAAGTATCACTTAAACACAGCCATTTTTTTGGATCATAAAATTACAGTCTCACAGGTTATTCCAGTAAAATCTGAATTACATCAAGTCCTTTACACACACGCACCTTGTACGAAAATGACTGGGAGCTGAGCAACCCTGAACTTATCCCATCTGTGCACAATAAAAAAAAAGAAAAAAAGAACTCCTGCAATTTATTCTACAATAAAAGGAACAGTCATGCTCTTGAATGGAGCTCACGGGATGTGTCGAGCGCAGAAAGGCAGAGTTAGTTTCAATCTGTACTCAGGCTACCTGCTGAGTTACCAGATCCCCAGCGAGTGTGAAGTCAAGCAGACTGCTTCTCTGACTCACGCTGCCTGCCACCACCTCCACGCTGCATCATGATTTATGCCATGACAGCAGAGACGCTGGGCTCTGTGAGATTAAGATGCGTTCCGCAACACGCCTGACACTGATCGCCCGGTGAAGAAAAACATGTGGACATGTGTTGAAGAACACGCGTGTGTGCGCGCGGACAGCCTCGGCGCCCGCTGCGTGTACATATTCACATTCGGTTACATGTAGTCGTGTACAGTACATATGTGTGCGCGCTTACACACACACACACACAGCCTGCCTGTCAGTAGATCAAGACGCCATAAAGAGAGGCAGAGCAGGCTAAAAGATGAAGAGTTATGTGCTTGAGCTGTCTGTGACCTTTGCTGTTTGTCCATATGATATCACTCAGAGAGGTGGAAACCATGGGACTCCTCAGTTTCAATCCTGCCACTCTGAACCTGCATACCAGCCTCAGATTATGGGCATTTTGGGAACATACGCTTCTAAGAAAAGGAGTACGGCTCTTCTGTCATCCTCCTCCTTCTTCCTCTGTGAAGCAGGATTCTAGAGAGCAGCTGTGTGATTATAAAAAAACCCAACATTTTCCCAGCTTTTCTTTCTTTCTTTCTTTCTTCCTTTCTTGCTTTTTGCTTCCTTTCGTCCTTCAGACTGCATCTCTCCACTCAGACATACACACACACACAGGGGCCACAAGGAACTCCAAGTTTCCATTCATGCTTCTCATTATCGGGGCATGTCGGTATTTTATGAGGCCGTGTAAACCACTGAATTACTGCACTTTAAAATGCATCCTGACACTATTACGTGACCATGCTGATGGAGAGGCCTTTCATTGCCGGAGCGAGGACCTAAAATGGTGGACGACAAAAGAGCATGACTTGTTAATTATTTTTAACTGCCGGATAAAAATGATTATGAAGTAAGGCAGGATACACAAATGACCGAGGCCACGTCATAAAGTGACCCCCCGTCTTTGGAGCAAAACTAACTTGGGTTTTAGAGGGGAAATGTGAACATACACCGAGCAGAACAACACGCTATCATGTCTACTTGTAAAACGCCCTGTATTTCATCTAATTAAAGCAATTAAATAACATTACACACTAACATTTGCTAATGAGACATAATTTCCTGTTTGATTTGTAAAAACAAATTTGCCTTCACAGATTCAAACCTGATTTTTCAACTTTTTGTCCTATTATATGATTTTTTATTTATCTCTTTGTTAAAAAAAAAAAAACATGGATAAAAAAAACAATCTGTGCAGTGATAAATTCATTGAGTTCATACGTTTTCTTTTAATTTATTCTGATATGCCACGTCAGTTACAGCAGGAAGGGAAGTCATTCATCCTGCCTGCAAGCATTTAATTACAGGATTCTCTCATTCAGACATACACAGGTTGCTGCTGAGAAATATCCGTGGATTTTTTTGTGTGCACGTCTGTCTGCCAGAACAGGTTCTATGCTGTTTTTTTATTTACATTAAAAATGCAGATATAAACAGCTCCAATTTGTCATAGCTACTTCTCATTAAGAGACTGTTAAATGCTACAGATCTGTGTACACCTTTAATTTTGCTGATGGTTCTGTCACAGGGATATTACGTCAAATGTTCTGCACTGGTAGAAAGTATTAAATGCAGAACAGGGAAAATTTTAAAATATTTTAGGAAGAAATCTGCTCTGCAGGTTTTTTTCTTCTTGTTTTGCTTTGATGAAATATGAACTTGTGAGTCTTTTGTTCGTTACAAAGATAACGGCAACAAGTCTCCCTCTCTCACACACCTGCCAGCACATTTATATTGCTCGTATGCTTCATTCGACCGGTGCTATCATCAAAGCAGATTCCAATCTTTGCAACCTCTCCAGCACGCCGAAGGGCTTTGTGTGTGTGTGTGTGCGGGTCGGTGCACGCAAGTGTTTTTGGACTGCATATGCGATTATTCACATTACCGCTTTCAGCGCGTGCAAGTGTTTGCGTGAGCATCTCTCGGAGAGCCGCGGGGGCAGCGTAGCCGAGGCAGGAGCCGGCTGTTTGGTCGGCAGAGCGGTGACAATAAAAGGTGGCAGACCAGTCAAAACAAGCCCCGTTCTTCCAGGCTGGGCCAAAGTGCTGCTGAAGAGGTTCTTTTGAGGCACCCTTAATGTGGTAAAGTGATCTCCTCCACAATTGGGACACTCCAACAAGAGGCCATCCCTGACAAACCAGAGCAAAGCAGGGTCCCTCCCCTCTTCCTCAGCCTTGGCAGTTTCTGTCTAACCCCCCTGGCCAGATCCTGTCAGTTGATACTCCAAACATGGGGGACTTACACATTCATAAATCAAAAAACTAAGAACTTTATTGCAATAAAATATTAGACTAGCATTGTTCTTTATCTGCATCTTCTTTATGTACCCATTATTGATGACACTTTCAAAATACTGGCATTCTTCCAGAATAAGAGCTACTTCATATGTATTTCTCTCACCTTTTTAGCACTTGCCCCTGATAGCTTAACATCCATTTTAACCTGCATCACGCATCATCCGCGATGGTGACTTTGTGACTGAGCCAGTGTGCCACGGTCACCCCCGCGCGCCCACATGAAAAGCGCCTGACTTTGAGGAGAGGCTGCCTGAATGAAACGGAGGCCTCGGTTGAGAGAAAGCCAGGCAGTGCCCAGAACACGACAGCAGAGCCCAGTTGGCCTCCTGACAATTTGGCCGACAATACCAGCAGACTTAGCACTCACTTTTTACAAGGGCTGCCTCAAATTGCTTCTCTCTTTCTCTCTCTGCGGCACTCACAAAAGAGAGAGTGGCAAATTGAAACCGAACTTTATTGGAGGCTGTAGCCAGACATAGTCCGTAATAAGTATGGTTGCCCTGATCCAAATAAATAATCACCATCAAAGGAAACTCCCTGAAACACAGATCTGACCGTTCGGGCTAACTCCAAAAAAGATCCCAAAGTGGAATGGAACTTTGGGCTCAACTCAAATGAAAAGGGGGGGGGGTTCTTTTCTTCTTCTCACCCTATTCTAACTCTTCCTCCTTTCTCTCTTTACTTCTTCTTCTTGTCTGCTGAAACATGTGGTCAGCTGTTATGCTTCCATGTGGTCAGATGATCAAAGCTGGGGAGCAGCAGTAATTGTCCCCCGCTGAAGCCCTGCCCCGGCTGGGATCAGGATCCCAGCAGGTGGGGGGGACAGCCATGAGAACGGAGGGAGAGGGTGGAGGAACGCAAGAGGCCCTGCCTGGCAGAAATAAAGACTTCCTAAGGGCTGCTCTCTGACAACAGAGCCCCAAAGGGAGAGTGAAAAATGAAGCCTCCACACATTCGGAGGGGTTTTCACTTGGGGAAAGGGGCCGCCACTGGGGTGAACATTAGGGAGAGAGGGCAAGATGGAAAGCATAAGAGAATAGGATTATAATATTTGCTCAAAGCGAAGAGCAGCAATTGTGCGCCCATTTCACAGTGTCCTTAGAACTGAGCCTGTGTCAAATCCAAGAAGTTTTTTTTGTTTTTGGGGTTTTTTTTTTGACGGTTCATGAAATATGGATGCTGTTTATTTCACCTGCTAACCCTGACTTCTCTGGTCAAACGTTTTCGACCAGCGAACACTATCATTGGTGGAAAAAAAAAGAGGAAAAAAGGGGAAAAAAAGGCTGCAAAAATAAACTTGGCAGCCTTTCTTGTGGAACACACACACCAGCCACAGACATGGACGTAAACACAAGAAAGTTCGCTCTATTCCTCTCACGGGCGAGCCAACAAACACATTATTACCATACACAAACAAAAACACACACACGCAAACACTGAGGTGGGGAGAGGCCGGCGCATACCTCTGCCGGTCAGTGTTTACCTGAGGACCAGAGGGAGCTGTGAAAGCTCACAAGTCGGCCTACTTTGCATGTACGTGGGAGCCCGCAAAACAACTTCTCACTGCTGTCCGTCATTTTGATTGCCCAGCACGACTCCTCTGCCCCAAACCTCCCTGCACCCCCACTTCACCACCACACACACACACACACACACACACACACACACACACACACACACACACCTCCTCCCTGGCCAGATGGCTTTTTTTTTTAACTGTCTGCGGGCTCTTGCACCTCTGCTCTACCACATTAAATCCCTGAGATGGCTGGGTGTAGTGGAGGGTTTGGGAGCTCGGCATGGACAAATGGTTCGGAGGTAGCAGAGCAAATAAAACGGATTAAGAGGAGTCTTTTCACAGATACTTCAAAACTATTTTGGCGCTGAGCCATGGACCCCCCCATACTCCCCCTCGACAGGAGGAAAAATCAGACACCCACAAAGAAATTTTCAGAGCACGGACCTTGTCTTTTGCCGATCTGTGATTGATAGAGTGTTTGTCTGTGTGTGTGTGTACAGTGAGATCAAAAATATTATTTCGCCTAAGTCAGACAGCGATCCATTCATAACTATATATGAAGCAATAAACAGAGGAGCATTTATGGTCCAGCCCTTCAAAATTAGGCAGTTTCTAAATACTGAGTGGTGAATGATATTTGTACGGTGGTTATCAATACTATAAGCCCAATAGTCTTCAGTTTTGCATTATGGGAATACTTATGATGCATACATGAGTCAAAGACAAACTGTGTTTTATTCCCTGTAAGTAGATGTAGAAGGACAACAGAGGATATACTGTGACTGAGTGCATATTTCTACAATACACGATGAATCATGCATGTCCATATATATATGTGTGTGTGTGTGTGTGTGGACTGTAGTTTGCAAAACAGCCCGAAAAAGCTCCCTGACATTAAAAGCTTTCTATTTTCCCCACTGGAGTTTGGCTTGGTTTTCTACCACCTTATGTATAAACAATACACAGGTACTTTAAAGTATACTTTACACCATTTGAACTGTAAAGTGCAACACAGCCACAGCCAGGATGCAGGGCATCAATAGAGGGTGATATGAAGGAAATCCAAATGTCACCTCTTGGCTCCATCCAGCCAAAGGTTAGATTCTTGACTCCCTGCTGTCTCCTGTCATTAGGTTGCTAAGCAACAGGCTACAAGCTATAATTAGCTTAGCAAAATTAAGATTCCCATTTTGTTAACACAAAAACACTCATCTGAAAAGTGGCATATGTTCACTCAAAGAGATTCCAAAGGCATGCATTGAAATATGAGTGATTTCTTCTTTTCTTTTCTTTTTTTCTTGAAGACTTGGCATGCTATGACTGTCACTACAGAGTGAGATGTACAAGTGCAGCTGTTATAGCATACTTAATGAAAAATCATAAGATGGGGCACGACATCACCCTGTGAGCATCTGTGAAGTGTTATTCTCATATGTTCGTACAGCGTATCAATTTCAAAAGGGTCGAACCGTCCCTGCATCCCTTTATCTCTGTCTTTATGCCTGCGTACCTGCAGCAAGGAAAATTCCTCACAAAAGAATAAACTGTTTATTTCCCCTTACACTTCCGGAGTGCATCCTCCCACACTTTCATGTTGCCAGAGGCCAGGAGTTTGAGGCTTTTTGATTCCCTGTGCCTATTTCAATTTTAGCTCTGTCAGCCCTGCAAGAAAACAAAGCAGGAATGGTAACAGCATCAGTGCCGAGCCACTGAGCTGCACTTAACCTTGCCTCCTGACTATGCTATAGTGAGTACAGTCAGCCCTCATCTAGCATCTATCCTTCCATCATTTCATCCATCAATGTGCGAACACATCCCACAGCTACCACTCATCATAGAGCTAGATGTCTAGTTATGACTTTAAGTGGAGGGCAGCGGCACTGGTTCCTGTTGTGTCACCAGGCAGCGACAACAGGGTCACCGGGACCACTCAATTAGCAGGGGTGACGAAAGACCCAGCAGGATCCAGCAAAGCACCACCCACACACACACCACCCCAACCCTGACAGAACACCAGCCATCACAAGCAGGGGCCTGCCTGCTGCCACCAACCTACGCCACTGTGTCGTTAGTTACCAAGGATGAAACAAAAACCACTGCTCTCTTACACTGAAGCTGCTGTGCGTTGATGCTTTATGCCGATATTAAACATACATTCACGTCCATCAGTCTAAGGATGTCAACGTCGTGAGTGGTTCTGTCAAATCCTTAAACAGCCTCCAGATCACTTTTGCAGAAAAAGACGCGATTTAAATCCTGGCGAAAAAAATCTTAAGACTGTGCAGCTTTCACAGCAAGATGGCTCAGTAAATTAAATGATAAAAATGTATAAGAAATTTTCAAGCTTTCTCCAACTGTTATGGCCTTCCTCACTGGATGAAGGTTTGCTCAGTCGTTCAAAAGATACAGTAGCAAAGGTAACTGATCCTGTCCCTAAAAATTTGATGTATACATTACTTATTTATTTTGCCAAATGTGATTTTGCTTCATGACTATACACTAGTATAGTGTTTGTGTTTTTTAAATTGCTCTGTAATTAATAAATTGATTCACAGAAGCCATATTTAAAAATATACATCCTGTATATACAATATATCATTGAACACAAAGAGCATTGTCATTGCTGGGTTTCTGGACGCCTTTGATTGGCAGGGATTTGTTAAAAGCCAAGAGTGATCCAACATCCAGGTCTGATCCCCAACGTATACACAAGCGTGAACACAAAATCTCGTCAAGGATTTGTTGCAACACACAGCTGTGCGTGCACTGTTGCACAGATATCTGTGTGCATGCACGTCCTGTACGTATGCATCTTTATGGCTGCCTGTCTGTCTGTCAGTCTGTCAAGGCCATCTGTGTGTATTTCCCCTTCATGGCAACCTGCCTGCCTGCATTTCTCTCCCCCTCTTACTGTTCTATTTGCAGCAAAATGCCTCCCTGCCTAGATCAGCGTTGACTATTTCCCTTGTAGCAAAGGATATACACAACCCTGCGTGTGTTTTGCACATTCCCTGTTGAGTGGATGCTTTTGAGGTGAGGATGCTGGAAGTTGAAGAGATGTTTGCCAGTGATAGACGCGTCAGCGAGAATTGCGGCATTGTTAATTAGAACATTCCCCTTGATGGGTCTCTACCTCAGCACTGAAATGTAGGGCAGTAGTGTGCCTTTGATTACAGGACACACACACAATAATCAAAAAAACAATGCAAATAAAAAGTGATTCAGAGACTTAACAAAAGAAAAACAACTCTCTTGAGTCTTTCAAATCAAAGGCTTTTTTTCTGTGAGACTGTGTATCCAATGTGTGTGTGAGGAGGCTTGTTAAATTATATGACCACTTCCATGCAAGCCAATGGAGAGGTTTGGTAGGATGATAAGACACTAAACACACTGATAAGCCAGCATCCTTGTTTCTAGAACAGTCAAACCACTGTACCAACAACTGTGTTATCAAACAGGAGGGCAAAGATTAACAAGTGGCAGCTGTCTGCTGCCAGCGAAAACAGATTGCTCTAGTCCATCGTTTCACTTCTTCCTGCCTCTTTTTTCCCCTCTTCTCCTTTTCCAAGACGGGAGAAGCAGGAGTTTAAAAAACAGTCAAGACACAAGTTGGCTGACTGATTGATTGAATAATGAGACAGGGATGCCGTGAGACGAAAAGAGAGAGTGAGTTGCTGGAAAGCTGGCAGAGAGGAGACGCTTCTACGTTCACGGTAGGTTGGCATGAACTGCACTTAAGTATAACGCATTTGACTTTGCAAATCCCAAAGAACCAAACGAGGAAGACAAACAGCAGGTTAGTGGAGTGCAACAGCTGGTGCCAGAGTTTACACCAGAGGACTTCTTCAGCTGCTCTCATGCAGCAGATAAATACAGTCATCAAAATAAACATGCCTCGGGGGCCAATGAACTTTATGTCTCATTTCATTGCATTTGCATGGCGCAATTTAAATTCCAAGTTTGTTTGTCTTCCAAGCTCTCCGCCTCCGCGCCCCCATCACACAGCAAGCAGGTATCGCGAGTTTACACGTCCCTAATGGTTCCCTTTTGGTGTCCATTAATTGCCCAATGATTATCTTTACACTCTGCAAACAGCCAAGCAGTCACACGTCACCTTGTGTCACCACAAACTGGCCACTGAAAGGCTGGGTTGGAATGGGAGGGGTTAATAAAAAAAAGTGGATTCAGTTGGTCAATAAAATAAATTGATTAGCTCAAAGAATGAAAATAGATCCTTTCACTCACAGTTTGTTGTTCTTGGTGGGACCTCCAAGAATATCATGGAAATTGTCTGAAGAAGATAGCACTCTGGACACATAAAAATCAAAAGATACTAGAAAGGGTTAAAGTATTAGAGTATATTGTAATTACAATAGGAGATCAACAGTACCTCAGCACATGTAGTGGAAAGGAGGATCTCAAACATACAACGGTGAAACATTCATCCCTTATAGCATCTTTAAAGGTCATGGTCTATCATGCGATTGGCTGGTTTCCCGAAGTTAAAAACATTCTTGTCCACTTGGCAAGATCCTCATCTGTGATGACCATAAATGTTCACACATACATATACATATGTAAGTAAGAACAGTGGGCCCCATGCTGCGGCGCCAGTCAAATATGCAGCGTCTTCCTTTCATGGTAACTCTGAGACACTGGTGTCACCTAAATCACAGGAAGAAGAAAGTGATACCCTCAACAGAAACACTATTTTTGTGACTAGAAGTAACTCAGTAAGCAAGTTGAACAACTAATCATTATGAATTAATGATCAACTAATAACTTTACTTCCACTTTGTGTAGAGAGGCTGTAGTGTAAACGTTAATGCACTGTCATCCAGAGGCAAAACTTCAGATTGAAGAATGCCCCCCCCCTCCCAAGCTGTGAGATCAAGAAATAGTATTATGTCACATTCAGTTTCTTTATGGCTAAACAAAAGTATAATAGCTTCCTTGGTAAACAGAATTTAAGTTGAACTGGGGTAAATGTTTAAAGATCCGTATTACTTGAACGGAAAGTTAAAAGAACACCTCAAAGGAGGAGGAGGAGGGGTGGCGAGGCGAAGGCAGGGGACAGGGATGTATGACACCTCTGTCTGTTGACACTACACGTGTGTAGTATTTAATTAGCTTTTTGAGGGATATGGCTTCCTGTTAAGAGAGGCGCAAAGGGTCGAAATAAACAGCTTACAAGGCACCCCCCCCCCATCCTTACTGACACACTGTGCATCAGTCCACTCTCGAGGCTTGACCTGACCCCTGGGAGCTGCTTCATGTCTGTGCTGCTTCAGCTTCGTCAGATCTATGAAAACGTTGTTTTTTTCTCGTTATTAAAGCAGAGAAAAGAGGAAGAGGGACACAGAAAGGGGGGAAATTGACAAGATGAAAGCGTGAAAGAGAAAGGACATGCAGGATCAGAGCAAAGATAATTTTGGTTATAAAAAAGAACTGTCTTATCTTATCTCACTTTTATAGTATCTTGCCCAGGGGTGTCATTAAGGTAAGGTAAGGCTTTTTCTGGGAAATGTGGTTTTCAAGGGAGATCAAAAACTATGGCTAGCATGTGTTTTTAACTAGGACCCCTGCACACACATAGAAGACAGAGTTATTAGGTTATTATGATAGCGATCTCTTCCCTGCATCAAAGGCCTCTGTTTCAAAACCACCCATGAGCCAAAGGTGTCAGCTTGTAAAGGCTCCCTCCCCAGAGCTCATCCAAACGGGCTTAAATCATCACTGCAGACGAACGCTATACGTGATTCAGTTGGTCAGAGGGGCACAACAGTTGGTTGATCCAGAAGGCATGGGCTTTTTTTGACGAATAAATAAAGCTGAGTGGTCAAAAAAGGACTGATTGGCACATGGCTGAAAACCATGGCAACAGACTCCTTAGTAAACAGTTTATGGAAGCCCAGTAGGAAACCCGGCGGTTTGGATAAAGACAGCCCCACGCTAATCAGCGCATACCAACACCTCCAGTGCCCAAACCTCCATGAATCTCAGGAACAGATGTGTCAACTGTGCCAGCGCGTACATGCTGTGCCGCTGCACTGTCTGAGCCAATCAGAACTGTATTACTCAAATATGTCTGCATGAATTATCGTGCGTGTGGAAGCATGCAAGTGGTATGTTCTAATGTACTCGGAACCAATTTAGTCCTCTTCTCTCTCTCGCCAGAAACAAAAAAAAGATTTTCTTCCTTTCCTTTTTACCTTTATTGCAGGTAGAGACACAGGTAAACTGCAATGGATTTAAGGCATGTTTTCTTTGTGCAGCTGTCCCCCAGACACACAGAGGTCAAACTTGCATAAAATATGTACTGTGTGCTCTGGCATAAATGTTGAATTCAAACAAAAAAAAAAACCCCATTTGATTCCTGTTGAAAATTCCACATCAAGCAGCTTCTTGTGCGTCTGACTGGAAGAGCAAATGGACAAGAAAATGTGACAGACTCTCAAAATGGTGAGTTCAAAGAAAAAAAGGCAAGAAGAAAAAAAAGTATCTTGACCTACAGTAGGTATCTGTCAGAAGTGAGAAGCAACGTCGTTAAATATAACACTGCTGGTCGTTGTGCTGTGATCAATGAGCCAGCAGCAGAAAGGCCGAGGCAGACTTACAGGGCGCACAACTCATCTAATCATCTTCAAAGTTTCAGAGGCCAGCGCCAACCCTGAGACCTGCTCCCAATCAAAGACAATCACTCTGACAACCAGGCAGACACATTGCAACACACAAGTCCATGTATACATGCACACACATATGCAGATGTGCGCACAGATCCGTGCTCGCGCAAAGACCCTCCTCCCCCAGCAACTTTAAGCCGCACTCTCCCCGAAGCCTGTTCAACCATAATGTATAATTCACCCCTATCATTTATCAATATAATCATCCGCCGGGGTGAACGCAGAAGGCTGGCGGTGAGGTAGCACATCTGAGGTCAAGGGGAATCGTCTTTCAGGGACCGCTCTTCACTGCGGCTCATTGCCAAGCCGTGGCGCTGGATGGTGAGGTGGCTGTGGCGGATGGAAAAGGGGGGCAGGCGGTGCTGCCAGTGCAGATGCCCACAGACAGCCCGCCTTGCTTGAGAGACACGAGAGCTGCTGGAGCCTCAGACAGCTCTCTCCATCACCCCCTCCAGCTCTCCCTCCCCTCCGTTTGCCATCTGTGAAGCGCACACACACACACACACACACACACACACACACACACACACACACACACACACACACACACACACACACACACACACAAAACAAACCTGGAGCCCACTAACTAAGAGGCCCAGGGACACTTAGCTACGTTAGCAGCCTTACTGACACTGCTGTGCCAGGTAACTGCTGACACGCTTTAAAAAGACTAAGAGAGAGTGAGAGTTGGTGAAGAGGGTGGGAGGGAATGAGAGCTGCTGAGCCAGATGGTCGGTCTAAGCTAAGCTAAGCGCTGAAGAAGATTGAGATACCAGCCAGGTGAATTTTCCCTCTCGCCTTTATTTATTTATTTATTTTTACACAGGTGGGCAGAGTGCCGTCTGGGAATGATAGTGTGTGTGTGTGTGTGTGTGTGTGTGTGTGTGTGTGTGTGTGTGTGTGTCCAGCTGTGTGGCATGTGCAGGCGTGCTGTGGAAGCATTCTGTGCGTGTGAACATGTATGTGTGTCTGTTATTCTGTTTCTATGTGTCCAAACAGGCAGTGTGTGTGTCCATGTGTGTATGGTCGGATCTTGTTTATTTATTTTACTTTTTTTTTTTTTTTTTAAAAGGCGTGCGAGTGTCTCATGCGTGATAAGCCCTGGCGGCTTTTAGCCCCGTACACGCATCAATTACAGTAGGTGGTGTTGACAAGCGTGATGACGGAGTCAGGACTTCCAATAGGGCAAGCTACAAGCTACCGTTTTCAGAGTTCTTCTTCCTTCTGTGCAATATTCTTACTTCTCCCTCCCCCCCCCCCCACACACACACACACACACACACACACACACACACACACACACACAGAAACACACACACACTTATCCTCTCCTCTGTTGTCAAGTTGAAAAGGTCATGGAAGGTGAGAACAGAAGAGAAGAGGTAATGCTAAAATCCATTCTTTAATGTAACAAGACCATCTTGCTGCTCAAAGTTATCGCCCCATTGTTATTTTTCTGTTTTTCAAACAAAATCTCACAGTTGTCAAAAACAACACGACATGAACAGCTGTAATTATGGGTTAGCTCTTATCATATCCTGAGTTTGAGACGTTCAAGTGGGACTGACCAGATTCCGTTTTTGGACAGATTTCATGCTGGTTGAAAACCCTGCGTCAGTGCATCTTCTCCCATCTGATATGTGAAAATTTGTGCTTGGGTGACTCACTTTGAGAAAGAGGATCTCACAATCTCTGCAGTAAATCACGTGGTAAGTATCTACCCTTGTAAAGTATATTCAATAAATTCTCACGTTTTGATTGTTTGAAAACAAACTTAAGGGCAGACTTAACCGTCTCATGGCGGGGAGGGCTGCTGCATCGATCTGGGATGCCAAGTCAAATCTGCTGTTAATAATTAATGATTAGTCTGGGAGAGGCAGATGCGTTTCGTGATCACGTCGGTGAATGGAAACAGTGCAGATTTGTTCAGGGAGGATAAAAGTGCTCCTGCACAGTTGAGCTGTGCAGATACACAAACACAACAGACACACACGCGTTTACAAGCACACAGTTGCAAGGGCTCTAATCTGTAACGCATCCAATATGTGGAGCTATTGGCCGGCGCACTGGGAGGCAAAGCAACATGGCACACACAGAAACCTGCACGCTAGTCTCCGCGCATCTATCCAATCAGCATCTTGCCTGGCTCCTGTGCCAGTGGGCCAATCATATGCCCCAGATGAAGCCCATTCCAACCCCCCACCCGCCTGGAAACACACACACATCTACAGTATGAAGCCATACGAATACACGCACACGCCGATCCAGCTGTGATTCTTGGACACAATCCAAGTTTCCCGTCTCGTGTGCAGTGCAAGGTGGAGTCTGCGCGCGCAGGGGTGAGAAAGAAATTATGTTCTATCATACAAAAAGAGAGCAGCGTCATATCAGCGATGGCTGTTGCATACACGCAAAACAAAGAAGGTAAACACGGAAAGAGCAAAGGGGACTCTGCAACAGGGTGACAGAGTGACAGACACACAGGGGAGAGTCAGAGACGGGAGAACGAAAAAGAGATAGCGTGTCCGAGAGCTACGGAGAAGCAGGCAGTCATTGACTCACTCTCACACACTGCGCTGTGGCCCAGATCAGCCACAGAGATAAAGGAAGAGGATTACACTCTGGCTGAAAGACTTGGAAGTATCCCGCGTCTCCTCTGACTCTCTGCCACTTCTACAAAGTCACAACTGAAAATGAAACTATCTGTACCAGAGCAATACATCAAAAAGATGCGAGTACATTTGGAACATACACATCAAACATCCCAAAATCAATGACGTGTTGAGGAATGGGTCAGATTAGCTGCACTTGGTAGGTTGACTAAGAAGGAATACAGAGGTGAATGGGGAAATTGGAGCTTCTGCTCCACGATGTTGCGTTCTGGAGTGAACAGGACTCACCAGTGAGAGGTGGTTTGATTCCATCCAGGACTGCAGGTGTCCAGTAAGCTCCACCCAGACCAAGGAGGCCACTGGGAAGACAGGGTGGAGGACAACAGAAAATCTGCATTAGGTTCAACTATTGGACAGTTAAATCTGTTTTCTCTCCTCAAAAATTAAATGAATGAATGAATGACTGGATGTTTTTTCTTAAAGCCTGCTCATCTGCTTGTGTTTCTTGCCCCATCTGACTTTCTTTTTTCTCACTGTCTCCATATTCTTAGATTTCAGCAATACGATTGGTGGGTAAAGTGTTATTTTGACTGATAGGAATAATGGTTAAAACCATTGAAATAACACTCAGCTGTGTGAAACTTGATTTTCCTTTTAATTTGAGAAAGACACATTACACTTGGCCACCACAGCCGCTTTCCATTTCATCAAAATGGCCGATTTGTTTGGTAATGGCTTCTGTCTGAGGCCTTTTGAGGTTTGTTATATTTGTTGTGTACTGTTTGCAGAGTTACATTGTTTTTTCCAAGACAAATCACACAGCTATGAGGTGTTTCAATGTGAAATGTTTGTGGTCTTCTTACCTATGCTCTAGTTTACACATTTCCATGCAGATCCAGGAAGTGGCAAACTTGTGCCAGCTAAACTGGACTCCTAATATGGAGTGGGGGGATGTACCAACTGTGGGGGAATGTACCAAATGTGGTACGGGGGGGGTCGTGTTTTTAGAAAATGCTACTTTCTGAACAGTTACTTCTGTGATTACACTTTTTTCATGGCAACATACTTTTATTTTAGCACTTTATCATGTGTACACACAAAATACAGCTGAGGCTGAGTTTCACAGACATTTGTTGGTATTTGTTGGTCACAGGCCGTATGTACTTTTCTACAAACCAGTCCCAATTTCACTGTTAAAGTACACAGAAGCACCTGTTCAGCTTGTTTTTTTTAATAATATCCTGAATAAATGAGCTCTGGGTAAACATTTGCTTCTTTTCCAAGTCACTCCTTGAAGTAGCAGCAGGAGTTACTAAGCGTTTACTTTCTGCAGCAGCTGAATGACAGTGATGATGCTGTGTGATGCCCTTAAATAGCTTATTGATTTCTGTAAAAGCAGGAACGGACAGACTGCGGGGGGGCCTCCTCTCCCACCTCCTTTTGTGTTTCTTTTTCTCTTCCAAACCATTCGACTCATCAGGGTCAGGTTTATTGTGGAATAAAATAAACAGTTGTTTACTCACTCTGCCTTCCACTGAAAAGAAAAAAAAACAAGAACCTACACAAGAACACAAATGGACAGCCCTTGCTGTGTTACACGTGTGTGGCTGAGCATAGTGGTGAACTTACTTAACCCAAAGGGTAAGAGACATAATGGGTTATAATCTCCTTGTGGACAGCCTTCCCACCCGACAGCACTGCTACGTCTAACAAAGACCTTGGCCTCGGCCCTCAGCTGTCGCTTCCCCTCCTTGGCTTCCACCAGCAGACCTCAGATGACTGGTCCATTGTCATACCACCTATCGACTTGTTAGATGAATTCAAATTTCACATGTCAATTAAATGAGTGCTGCCCTGGTGATTAGCAGATCCCACTAATTGTCGCTACCTCCTCCTCCTTCCTCCACTTTTTTTTTGCCCCCTTCCCCTCCTCCTCTTGCGCTCCTGCCATTTTCCGCATGGAGGAGTAGGGAATGGGGCTTTGTGCCGTCGGGCCCCATGCCCCATATCAAAGATGGCTCCTCGGCCGCTTCCCCCAGCCTCGTTCCTCCTCGGAGACTCCCAGATCCCCTTTCTCAACCCTGGGGTGTAAGAAAAAATGGATGTGCATGCGTGTGTGTGTGTGTGTGTGCGCGCGCACGCCCTGTAGGTCTGTGTTTGGGAATAGGCACGTATAGATCACACAAGCGTGAAGACGTATATATGGTTGAGTGGATATGCATTTCATCCTGTTTGGGGCCACAGCGCCGAGATGCAGGGCGGGACACGCAGAAACATCCAGTGTTACAATCCCATGTGCACCTAGAAGCACAAAAACACACTCACTGCGACACACACTCACACACGTGCACCCTGGCAGATAATTACCCCAACAGCCTCTAGAGAGCAGAACGCCCAGTGCGGGCCCCATAACCGCTTTAGACAAGGGCCATGGCACACCCAAGACCCTCCTTCTTTGTCTATCCCCCAAGCCATGTGTTTGTTTTGCTTGACTCGGTGAACTTGATCTGTGGATCTTCACAACGTTTTGTGCACTGTGCATCCCAGTGGTGTTGAAATGCACCAAATGAAGTTATGGAGCAAATGATTTTGTATATTTGTGATATGGCAACACGGTTGTTATGTAGGCTCAAGGAAGATGATATACCTGTAAGTATTATTTTTATTCTAAAAGAACAGAAGTTCACATTTTAATGAATTGAATATCATAACAGGATAGAAGGTAAGTACAAGCATAGCATCTACTCCAGTCCACAACATGTTTTTTTTAGAAGAACACATTATTTAACAGAATTTTCATGCTTCACTGCTTGGAAACATTTCAACTGTTGATCAAATAAACTCTTAAGATCAAGTTTGCGTAGTTTGTTTGCTTCTTGCTCAATTTCTTCGACAAAATCTTGATGAAATTATCGCAGATTCTGTGACTGTCTCCTTTCACTTCCAACATAAGTAGTTAAGGCAGGTGTAGGATGAACGCATTGAAGTAAAAACTGGGATAGTTCCCACATGCACATCAACACACCCACACACATATGCCCTGCTCTGATCATTTTGACAAGTGTGTCATGTTGGCGCTATCTGTGAACTCTACGATACTGGGATTTTGAAACCCAGACAGCAACCTCTCCTCCAGTCTTAAGGAGAGCTCTAATCATTCCTCATCACAATTAAACACAGCGGACAGCAGCTCCAAACACTGACTAGCATCTTAGAACTGTATGAATGCCCCCCCCACCTAATGTTCAACACTAACCAAGCATCACACAGACCTACATTCATGGGCTGAGCTACAATGGTGCACACTGCAGCAGGCCAATGCAGCCCAGACGGTTTCGTTTGCACTTTATCGGACCATACAAAACAGCGATGCCTCATTGAGCCACAATTTGCTGCTAGTTTCCTACAACAAGCAAAACAAAGAATGGGGCGGCCTGGTCTTCTTTTTTGTGCCAAAGCAGCAGACCAGAGAGCGCACACACACACACACACACACACACACACACACACAAACACACACATAGCAAGACTAGCAGAAGCACAGACCCAGAGAGACAGAGAGAGAGAAAGTGAGATCAGCAGAAAAACGCACTCAGGAACATGTTTGTCATGTCCTTCAGTGGATACGATGCTGAGCTGCGCACCATTTACCCTTTAACCAGCTACTAAATGTAGAAACAGTATTATGGCACACCAGCCGTGTAATCTCATTTTTTTTCTCCTAAAATTATTTAAATAAGCAACTACTGCAACTTAAAGTTCTTACATCGGCCTTGCTGCAGCAGCTACAGGAGACAACAATGGCTTGTCCTCATGACTGGGTCACGGACATGGCAGTGTTTAAAAACCGCTTGGGGGATAAAATACTTCTGTTGGGGCAATCACTCTTCTCTCCCCTCCCTCTGCTTCCCCTGTCTCAGCCTCTCTTTTCTCTCTCTGGTTGTCTCCCTCGCTCTTCCTCTCCAGTTTTACTACCACGATAATTCATGAGCGAGTAAGCGAGTGTGTTTTGCGTGCGTGAGCCAGTCAAGGCTGAGGTCCCGTTTGTGCATTTGTGTAGTCATGCGAAAGCGTGTGTGACTGAGTGTGTTTGCTCGTGGATGAGTGCTGCCGCGGCAGCGAGTGAGACGAGGGAGACAGAAGTCTGCGAAGCGAGATGGGCCCGACTTGCACTCAGGCTATCAAAAAGACAAGAAGCCACAGTTATGGAGGTCTGGCGGGCTCTGCCCCAGCACACGCAACACAGGCAAATAAAAAGCAACCCCGCAACCACTACAATTATCTGTGGAATGAGGGTAATGCGAATGACACAAGAATGTCTGAAGGATAAGGACTCCACACAGAACCATCTAAATAAACAAAGGCAAAGAGTTGCTTTACAATGCATACATAAGAGCAGATTCATTAGCATACATATGATGAAAAGGCCCCCCCACACACACACACACACAGCCACCAATATTAGAGTGCAATTTCAGAGAGGAACAGCCCCTCTAGAGGAGTGAATTACATCGCCATGACAACGCTGAAGAAGTTCAACTCCTGACAGGAATGATGCTCTGATCACACCTCGTGTGTGTCAGAGTGCCTGTTGGCTGAAGGCTGAGGTGGTCACTCCCTTTTCCGCCTCACCCCACCCTCGCTCTGCTGTACCCTCCTCTAGCTGGCAGCTGCTGGTCCTGGTGCCGGATGGGTGTGCGCTGTTTTGTCTGCCTGTGGGTGGATTAATAAATGATGAGGGCGTTGAACCTTTGGGAGAGGGCTGGGCCGCTTACCCGGCCCGCCACGGCTCTTCTGTCCCACCAGCAAGGTGAAAAGGGGTTCGAGATGACCGCTAATTCGAAGTGGCGAGGTGATCTGATTACACTGCGGGGATACTTTGGTTTGTCACAACGTGTAAAGGCCCCGGCATTTCAAGGGTGGCTGCCCTCGAGTGGGAGTTAATCAATGCACAACTTAACGCAGACGACTCAGGACAGAGCACGGTTGCTGGTCCCGGGGTAACCAAGGTTAAAATCAGCAAGACGTTTTTAGGAAGACTCTTACTTCCCCCCACTGACTTTGAAGCTATTACAACACAGACACTGTACCTTCAGCAATATATCACCCAAGGAACTGTGCCAAGATATTATGTCAACACTATCATCTAGAGGAGACAGAGCAGCAGACAAGCTCAAGCTTTTGGTATCTTACCTCATCCACAACAGGATAGGAGACAGCACCACATGCTGCAGACGGCCATGAGAGAGAGGCTGTAAAAGAGAAAATAAAAATGCATAAGCTCGGCGAATCAATCATGGTAAGAAAATAGTGATTCCATACGTAATCGATTTCCATAGTATCTTCGCTCCCTGCTGCACACGTGACACTATTTTTTCCCAACTGCTTTCTCCACACTGACAATAACGTTTGATACGGAGCACAGGAAGGTGGAGGGGGGAGAAAAGATGTGTGTGTCTGGGCACATTCCTGAGCCCAAACAGGTTATATGTTCACATCTAATTCCTTTGGAAATTGAGCGTCGGATATGATACACCTCTTATGTCTGAGCCGCTCTGTCTCTCTCTCATTTTTTGCCTATCCTCTCTCACTCGCACACATGCACATTAACAGCCACCCTTTATGGTGCGCTACGCCGACTTGTAAAGCTGTGATTTACACTTGTGTACTAAAAACAGCTTGAGACAAACAAACACATTAAAATCACAAATGCTGAGGTCTTCAGTGTGTGCCAGCGGTTGGGCTAATTTATTACGGCATCCTAAATGTAAATGTGAGACAAAAACTAGTTGTTAAAGGCTTATGCAACAAACAACAGTTTTATTAACTTAAACTACAAGGAAATATACAAGTCCGAGAGCGGAATGAAGAATTTGCCACATTTTTTTGAGAATACCTAAAACCTGTGTGTTGTGTATGATCCCAGACCACCTTTGGTGCATCTTTAGGTGAAATTAAGACCTTTAGAAACTAATTTACATTGTAAACAAACCATGCAAATTTTGTTTGCCATGGTGGGGGTCTGCAGACTTGGTGGTTGGTTGCAGGAGTGAGGATGGAGATCTACGGGATCCCCTGTACCACTACACACACACACACACACACACACACACAGTACTCAACCCTGCACCCACTGAATGCCCCCCCCCCCCCGGGTGAACACCCACCTCCCGACCTCCTCCAGCAGGGGGGTCAAAGGGAATTTAACACGAGCGTCCCACATTCCTCCAAGGTGATAATTGCTGTAGCTGCTGGCAGGGGGCCATCAGGCACAGGGTAAACAATGGCTCTCTATGCACCACCCATTCCCACCCCCGCTAAACAGTATGCATGGCTGTGACCTGGGTAAATTATGCCATCAAGCCTGGCGTGACAGTGTGTTCACTCATCATGGTGCAGTGGGCCTGTCTGGTGTCTGAGCACCCAGGTGTTTCAGTTGACTGCGACTAAACCATGAGCCAGACAAGCCACTTCACACATACTGTCAACTACAAGCTAGAGGCTAAAGGCTAACTGCATTAAACAAGATTGTTAGCGAAGAGCTAAGCAGAGGACCCACAAAAACAAACAAAGCACCGAATTTAAAAAAAATCTGTGCACACTTCTTCATCTTCTCTGTAGCTCTAACATCCTGGGAACAGGTAAGGAGAGAGTGATGGCTGGAGGTAGGGAAACAGCGAGGCCTACTTTGCGCCATCTTGCACTCTGGGTCTGTTTCCCGTTCCTGTTCTCTTCACAGTACACCGCAGACCAATACATTACTGTCATCTCAGGACAGGCTCTTTTATTTATGAGAGGTGTTTGGTAAAACAGTAGCCTGCTGCAGCGTGTTTAACAGTGCAGTTCAAACTAAAAATCACACTGCTGGGACACAGAAATATATTCTGTTTTTTAGTGTCAACAAATTTCTTTAAAAACTCCAAAACCCACAAGGAATGGTCTGGTCTAACAAATATTCCATGTGTAGCCAAATCTAGATACAGTTTATCTTATTTCTCTGTCCCATAGACATCCACTGTTGTGCAAAAACAATAAAATGAAGAGTCTCTGAGAGAGAATGTCTCGCCATTATGCTACATATGCACGCTGTAGTTTTTGTTGACTCCCACATACACTATACTGTTGCTATCAGTGCTCATTAGTGCAACAGATGTGCATTAATCCTGGCTGAAAATAGTCCCCAACAAATGCACAGTTTCCTCCTGTTTAAGTAATGTTTCCTGTTTCCTCTGTGTTTAATAAAATCATGCATGTCTATGATGAGGGGATACAAACAACATCCTTGAAAATCTACAGCCAACATTACAGAACAATATTCATTTAAAATACTTAAGACATTATATATGCACTGGTGCCCTGTGTGATGTTAGTGGTGGGTAGTTTAGATAAGGGGAGGGCCTGGCAGTGCCATTATTTCCTGGTCTCTGCCCACATGTGGTTCCCCCCCAGCCACACACTAGGGCTTGGGAAGGTTATAAAAGCTGAGGGGGTGATTAAGAAGCAGGAATAATGGCCTCCACAAAACTAGGAATGCGTTTAACTGCTACAGTGGCTCCAGAATCATTCCAAATCGAACTGCCACCATTAATATTGGGAATTATTCAGCTGCTCTCGATCAGGGAATGTTACAGGGGTTTCAACGTAACTTTCAAAGGAACCGGTCCAGGGAAAACCTGAGAGGCATCAGAAGGATGTACTGCAGGTTTATGATTTATGTCTGAGGGTGACCTGGGGGGATTTAGTTTGGGTATATCTAGAGCTTAGTTGACCTACCCACCAGTTCTGCATTGTTGGAGTTTGGTGGATCCTTATAAATCCAGGATTATAAAAGTCAAATATACAAACACCTTCACCTCTCCTCTCTTTCTCACATACAGACACATCAAGAAGAGGGAGAGGTAGAAAGAGTTACCGTTGGCTGCTGCTGCTGCCTGCTAAGCATGCCCAAACCCCAAACCCCATCACTTTCCTCATTACTGGAGCTTCATGGCTTTTTAGGGCTCTGTGCTTTATCTGGGATTTCACATTTCCCAGCCTGCCACTTGACATGGCTCACCCAGCTGCCAGCAATCAAGTAGCAGAGGGCAGCAGCGGTGCTGGCTGAGTCTTCAGGCTGCACCTTGATTTGAGAATTGCACATCACAGCCGCTGGCCTCGCTAAGCTTCGGTAATTACAGGCCACACATCCTATCGTACCCCCAACCCTGTTTCTACCCCACATCATAGACTGATCTCGCATAATGGGTGGAGGGGAAGGGGGGGGTGCATACAGAGAGATAAAGATGGTCATGGGTCAAGGGTGGATTCTCGGGATGTGGATCTGTGCCTCAAAAGGCATTAAGCGTGTGACAGAGTTGGAGAAAGAAGCGGGAATATGCTCCACTGAGCACCCGTACTGTCAGTCTTAGATTGTCGCATGCATGGAAGATCCTTGAATGTGTGTGTGTGTGTTTGTGTGTGTGTGTGTGAGAGAGAGAGAGAGTGCACGAGTGTGTGCTCTCATCTTCAGTACACACATTGTATGTGTATGTGCCTAATTGAGAGGTAAGCAAAAAAGTTGCCTTTAAAGTTGCCAATAAATATCCTGCCAGTAATGTTAAACACCTGCCCGTAAAGCCCAGAGGAATGCTAAATGAAACCAAGTTGCAGAGCCTGTCTCCTGTCTGGGGTCTCAAGTCAAGACAGCAGGATTTGTAATGGCTGTAACCAGGATTATTGAGTTCAAGCAGAACAGCCAGGAAGCAAGAAAAAAAAATCTTGACATGGTCGGCAGCACTGCTTTTCCTCCCTCTAATGGCCATTTTGACGACTAATGTGTGTCCCCTTTACAATGCAGAATATTTTAGTCTTACTCAACTTAATTACACAACAGAATCAATGCTACAACTATTGGTATCAAAACATGCAAAAACAAATGATGGAAAGATTTTTTTTTAACCACTGCTGTTACAGCTGAGTGATCAAAGCTCATCGTGGATGGATGTGTAATACCAGTAGACACATGGGTGCTTACACAAAAAGTGTTCCCAAACTTCTTTTTGTGAGCGTAACATAGATAAATTAAGACAGGACATTACCACAACTCCAAACATGCCCCCCCGATCTTCTCACCCCAGTGTCACACACCAGTAGCTGTCTCATGTGCACACTCACTCGAGCACACATGCCTAAACACACACAAAGACAACCGTGCACACATGCACTATTGCACGTACATTCACATGATGACATGATGCAGCTTCAGGCAGGAAGAGGCTCTCACTGTGCATTTTGGAGCCTCCGGGGGTGAAAGAGAGCATCTGACCCCAGGGGCCAGAGACGCTGTCGTTTGGCCTCATCTCTGGTTTCGATTCCCTAAACTCCTGACGCCTTCCTCCTGCTGCACCTGTCGAGTGCCAATAGACCCCCTGCCCAGACCCTTTCACCACAAAGAATATATGACCCTTCTCTCTGGTTCAGTCTGGCTAATTATTCCTGGCCTCAAACTGGCCTCAAATGCCACGGCGGGATGGGGCATATAGCTGATGTTGCCACCCTGAGGGCGCAGCTCAGCCGTCCGCTCTCTCTCTCTCTGGTGCCCCACCATACGGCAACAAGGGCCGGATAAGGTTGACTGCGCACAACCGTTTACTTCCAGAGTCACAGGCTGCCCCATTCAACCCAGAGATTAAGCACTGCTGTCTACACGCAAACATGAATAATGAAGTTATCACGGCAGACAGGCAGGCTGCAGCAGTGTGAGCCAATTAAAGATCTCCATAGGTCTCGACTCTCAGTATAGATCTTCAACTTAGCTTAATGTTAGTTTACAATGAGATAGCACAAGCACCTTTGGAACTGACTGGATTCTAGGCAATGGCTACTTTAGTTTGACAGAAATGATAAGTACTTGAAGCTGTGTCTGCATCATATCATAAGCACTTACCAGTTGAAAGGCAAACATATGACCCCTCTATGTCATGTCAGTGCTGGCTCGTCGTGACAGTGGGTGGCAAGATGATGCAAACAGCCTGCATGTTCATCTTCTTCAAAAACATGTCCATCTGTCCATCTTTCCTTGAAAGGCAGCTTTTATGTGATGAGACAGGGAATTATTTTATCAAAACTTTAAAGGGATTGTGTAACACACTTTTTTGCAATGTGGTTGGATTTCCAGTCAGGATATCATAAGGTAAATATCAAAATGTTTACTTTTGTTTTACCCCAGATTGAAATAAGCGCAAATGCAACAATATCCAATTATTATATTTTTTATTACATTTGTATTCCTTCGTTTACACTCACTCAATTCGCAATTTTCCCTACAGTATTTCTCATCTTTAATTGAGGAAGAAGACCCTCCCTCACGCTGTCTGTACACAGCAGTAGGCTGTACCTGACGTGAGGGTGGATAATAGCAGACACCACGTGACTGCAGCACTCTCCGTCTGGACGCACGACAGGCTCCCTCTGAGCTTCCCCGGTGAGGACGACAAACATTCACGCACGCACTGGACGGATAAAAATAGACGCCATTCATGTGTTGAGAGAACGCGTGCGAAACTACAGCATACACATCCAACTTGGTAAACTTCCTCACGAGCGCTGCCCCTTTCCCCCCTTAGTCATATCGTTACAATTTAGTCTTGTAAGCAATTTATTGTCGAAATGCGCAAGAGCGCGCTGACCAGCCTCGCACGGATTTCACTCCTCCCTCCTGCAGTTGCCATTCAAGCCAAGACAGAGGTGTTTCCTGTTCCACCGCACCGACGCTACTACCCCCTCATCTCACGGAAGCGACACTGGTACATTCCGTTGATTCGCACAATAAGTCTTAACGTTTTGTGCCACGCGTTGCGTCACCGGCTTCAGAGAGGGGCAAAGTATGGCACCACACCTGAACTTGCATGAACGAAAGTGACGGCATTAAAGCGCTCAGTCAGCAGGCGACTCACTCAGCCTCCCGTGCGTCTGTCTGTCTCGCCTGTGTGGCGCTCTCCTGCATCCTTCAATGAGCATCACTTTGTGGAGCCGATGCGAGGCATCCTCGTTTACAAACACCGGTCCTGGACATCCCAGACAGCCCGTCCTGCGACATATTTTTAGTTTGGACCCGTTGATGTCACTTCCTGCCTGTGCAATAGCCCGTACAAACGAGCCCGGGGATATGGAGGGGTGTTCAGGGAGACCGTTGAAGAAATTTTGCGAGGTCAAGCGGCAGGCAAGTTCACAAGGTCACGCAGGAGCGTAATTTCCACACGCAAACAAGAGGCGTGTTAGTGTTAAAATGGCAAACGGCACCCAATCTGACTCATTCAAACCGTGCCCTATACTTTTATATAACCAGTCACATCCGCATCATCCAACCCCCCTGTGATGCGCCAGCGACTTTCATTTCCTGGTACGCTGTGCGCATTTACGGCCACGATTATGCAACGGCGAAGGCGGCATCATCACATTACAACGAGAATATGTGGAAGCACACAAGGCACTCTAACAGCTATATTTTGATAACAAAGTCCTGGGATGCCTGTTGATGTCAGAGGAAAATAAAAGCCAAAAGAGGCTAAATTCAAGTTTCCAGTTCTGTTTAAAACCGAACCTATCATCTATTTAAACTTCTTTACTCTTCGTGGCGTTTAAGCTTCAGGCCCCTCGTTGGTTTAAGAAGACTGTATGTCCTTTGACACACATTCAAGTTACCTTGAATGAGTCATAATGAGGGCACACATGCTTCTGTTCTCGGCGCCTGCAGTGCTGATTGCTCCTATATGATGAGGAGCTGTCGTATGCGCACTGAGCTCATCTGCGAGGTGGCTGATGGAAGTCAGTCTGAGATTTGACTCCTGGCAAGGGGGCCATTCTCTTGCCTCACCCAGGTCTCTCCTCTTTACCTTTGAACCCAGGCCCAGCAGCCCATCTCTGATCTACAGAGGGTCTCCTCTTACCCCTATCCCTTCTCGGGCCCCCGTGATAGATGACCATCAGCATGCCAATATGACACAATATTTCAATTTCCTGCCAAGGAAGAGGAATTTAAGGGGTTGAGTGAAGTTCAGAGACACAGTGTGGTGCCGCTAGCTCACAGCCAGCCCCCAGCCTTACACAGAAGACCCAAGATCCAAACACTGAGTGGAGAACATTCCAGAAACCAGGTCCTCTCTGTATCAACAAAACAACTCCAATCGTCCTGCCTGACAGACAGCAATGCAGAGAACATCGACAGGAGACCCAAAAGCCTCTGTCAGTGCAACATTACAAAGATAAAAGACGGTTTTATTCAAAAGTAGGTATCCTCTCTGCAGGGTAAGGCTGATGTTTGTCTGGTTTTGGCCTGCTGTGCTAGTCACTGCCAATATGACGGGTTTCCTTCTCAACAGATAATGATAAAATTCTGAATAAAAAGGGTTCTTTGTTGTTGCCTTAAAATTTCAACCCAACTATTTAACGTCATATTTTGCTTTATGTAATGTTTTTGGATTACTCTGATACACTGTAGACACTGTCCCATGTGAGTTATTGAAAGACCAGACATGTATCTGTATTTAAATTAATTCAATTTAATTTAATGTATTTATTTTTTTCCTTGTGATAGTTCATTCTTGACCTTGTGAACAACAGTTTTACAAAGAAATCTTAACCCCAGGTCCTCTTATCTTCTTTTTCAGTTTGACATGGTTTTTCAAATGAGACTTCTCAGAAAGTCACAAATCATTCAAAACTCTTGGACAACTAAATGTGAACTTTTTCTGGCTATAACATGCAGTTTTTGATTCCATAATTTTTATGTACTGTAATAACAGAAAAATGTACATGTGCTGTATTACCAAAACACAAACAATGACGATTTAAGCGGCCCTTATGTGGATTAATTAGCCTATATTTATGTGCCACGGTGAATTCAAACAGGATTATGTATGTATTGTATAATTGTGAGTAATGCGGGCAGATACCCTGTGTGGGACAGTGCAGGTGCACCCAGCCTGTGCACAAGTACTCATGCATGTGTTTGGTGTAGTATTTTTTGATAGGATGACGCTCTCATGTGGCTCTGTTGTAAAGGCCACTGATTGGTTGGACTAGTCAGAGGGCCGGGGCAGACAGGGGGAGAGGATGCGAGGCAGGCAGTGCGACCTAGTGGCAGAAGATGGGTGTGTGGTACAGAGGGGGGTGCACTATGGATCTCATTCAAAAATGCACACTTTCTATCTCACTCATAGACACATACTCTGATACGTAAACATGCTCACAGTCAAGCCCACGTGCTTTGCTAATTCGCTGTACAGTAATTTATCTCCTTGAAACACATGCTCTTAACCTCTAACCCATGTATTTGATCTAATGTTCTCAATACCCAACACTGTGTTCCAGGTTTAAAAATAGCACATAATTCCCGAAAAACCACCCACATTCATGAATTAACGCCTTCTAACCAGGATTGTATACATTTGTAATGTCAGTCCACCCTCCCAACTCCTCTACCTTAACCCCCCAAAATCAATCCTCCCACAGCCAAGCACTGCTCTCGAACCAAATGGCACTGATGGCAACTTCAAAGTAAGGAGCTCTGTGACTACCAAACCTTCAAAAAGGAGCATCCATTTACCTTTGCTATGGAATATTACAACAGTATAACCAGACCAGCTGATAGGCCGATGGTTTCCGCCTTTTCCCAATCAACAAACTGACATTTAGCCAGGCTGCTTTTGGAGATGTTCAGCCAGGGATAAAAATTTGTCCCCCAACCCCCTAAAAAATTCCAGATTACCCCATCCCTCCAGATGTGATTTAGCAGTGATTGGGACAGAAGGAGGAGCTTTGATAAAGAGGGGGCTGGGTGTAGTTGGGTGTGTGGAACTGGTCAGCAATTTTGAGAGAAAGAGGAACACGGCACTGCAAGTGAAGTACCAAAAGCAGAGTTTGGCAGGAGCCTTGCTCCACCAGAGCCACAGCCCATTTTGCCTTGAAGGGGATTAATAATGAATTAAGGCACTCCCACCCCCTCTTCTAAAAAGATATTCATGCATGCTAATGCATCCATTATTTATAGTGTGCATAGAGGCTGGCTAGTGGTGGCCACATGCAAGTACGAGGGATATGAGTGAGGAGGTGGGGGTCTCTTCCCCCTGAGTGAAGCTTCGAGGCTCTGGAAGCAACATCCGCCCATTGTGGCTTGGCTGGAGCTGGGTGGGGATGGGATAGGGACTGGATATGGACAAGTAGGAGGAGGTGGGGATGTGAGGGGGCCTCACCGCCAGACAGGCAGCTCGTGGGGCCGCCAAGTGTTGAGGGGGGAGGGGTGGATTAAACAAATAAATACATGATAAGAAATAATCATGCCAGGGAGGGAGGGCGCGATGGAGACAAAGAGGCGAAGAGGGACAAGGCCGGGGGGGGGGGTATAGTTAAGTCAGACAGGATTTACTGTCTGACCCATTCTTAACCAAAAATAACGTGGAAAGCATGAACTTTTCTGAACATCCTTTTCATTGACTGCCTGGTTAGATAGCTCTTAGTGAGGGTAGCTACTCTCACAGAGGAGTTAACTAAAGATTTTCTATACCTGGATCACATCTGAATGAGCTATTCTAGTAATTCAACATCAGGTCCATTTTAAGTAGCAGTGGGTGATAATTTAATACAGTATTACAGGAGCTGATGTTGTGAAAGCAAAAGAAAAATTTAGAAATGTGATCAGTGGAAACGCATGAAGGTAAGAGATGGAGGTAAGTTGAGAAGAGGCTGCCATGTATGTGGTGATACAGTGCAGAAAAGGAGCTGGGCAAGTAGCGTGATAAGATAAAGCAAAAGAACAAGCCAGATGAGGTGTTTACCCCACTGATCCCCATATTAGCATAGATACAGAGTCATCAGCATGGCAGGGAACTGGCGTTAAGGAGGTGACACCAGGGACACAACACCCCAACTCATCTCCATAGATATCACTGGGGCCATGCAGATAAATCATACATTAGGCTTATCTTATATATGTCTGTAGTTCACGACATTCCACCAACAAGCAACCACCTTCAGTTTCAGTAAGCCTTGTGAGTGATTCATTCCCAACACTGCTTTGGTTGTCCCAAAATAAATAACTTAAGAGTGCAGTCAGGAGTGATTGTTTTAAATGATTTCACAGTCGACACAATGGACGCCTCTACAAACTGCATAACACTGATAATCCTGGAGAGGCTGTTAAGAGTTCAGCGTTTGTGTCCTTGCTTCTTGCGTGCATGAATACACATCTGCTTGAGATGCAGTGATATCTGGGGTAAGAGGTTATCAGTATGGCTTTGCAAAACCTGTTTCAATGGGATTGCCCTCCTATTTCAAAGTGTTGGTCTGGCATTATACTCATGGCATGCTAGTGAAGCAAATCCCCTTTTATGATGGAGTTACTGTAGGAATTGTTGTGCCATAAATGGATCAAATATGGTTACATGAACAATGCAGGTAACAGCGAGACATCCATTAGTGGCAGACGTGCAACGTGTTTCTCAACAAGTAGCACCAGAGGCAAGACCTCCCAGAAGAGACAATCTGCATTGTGCAAACATTGCAACCTTTGTTCCCCCAACAAACACAAGGTGAGGCACTTAAGTGTTTTTTAATACCAAAACCTCAACCACACACAGGAAAATCCATAAACCTTGGAATGATGTCAAAACAACGTTGTGAGGTTTGACGGTCTTAATTTTCCACTGCTCAAAGTAAAAAAATGGCCTCTGCAACATTTCCTGCACCCCCGGTGATTTTTATGACAAATACAACATCAGCTTAATTATACATGCGACCACCACCGTAAAAGCAGAACCATTAACTACCATCTTGTTAACACACAGGACCTGCCTTGAAAGTGCTAGAGTCGCATTTTAAAATATCTTTTCACTAAGCGCCTGTCTGCTGTGGCAGGTTGGCACCATTTAGGGGAAATATTTTTAAAAAGAGCATGTATGCCAAATATTGGTTTTGAACAGGACAGTGACGGCTGAAGGTATTTTTGATGACCTGTTCTTGATGTCCTGAACAGGAAATACACAGACACAAATATTTTCGCAGACTTCAGGTTCATCCTACAGCATGGATGCAGGAAGAAAAGTGGCTCCTGGTGTCCCTGACCTGCCGTGGTGTGTCCAGGGAGAAAGCGTTTGAGTCTCAAAATAAGAGTGAACTTCGAACCTCCTCCTGAAGAGGCTTTGGTTAAGTTTCAAAGGCTTCCTGGTTTTACGTTACTGGCCAAACACACCCCAGCTGTACACAAAGTGGCCGCTCTCGGTGAGACCCTATGGAGGCAGAGGGTGATCAGACACCCCTTGACGTAACCAAACATCCCAGTTAAAAGCAAAGTGAGCAGAGGAGATGCCATTGATGTTATTGCTTGCTTAAACAGGTCGGCCTTCACTCATGGCGAGTGTGACTACAGAAAGTAATATCATACATGAGCAGTGGTTGAAGCCTGGAGGCCTCTACAAAGAGAATTCAAAGTTTGTCCCTAGCACGAATTACAGCGGCGTGTGAATATTTCATATTCTATCCTTTAATCTACCTTTTCCTGAAAACTTCCATATGGACTTCATAGAATGTGTCAATCCCTTGAATGATATAATGTAAAACCCACAAAACACCCTCGCAAAGGCAATCCCATCAAGCAGCATTCACTCAGAGATGTATAGGTCTATGTTAAGCAAATGGGCAGAGAAATGGCGACCAACTGAATCCATTATTCCTCCTCCTATAACTATTGTCTTAAAGCCTGCCTTATGTGCCCAAAGTGTCTTTAAAGGCATGTTAAGAGAAAAGAGCTTTCTGACTTGGAATGAGCTAACTTAATTATCATAGCAACTGGCAGTGCTCTTTAACATGTCAATGGTACTTGGCCTGCATGCATAATTTTGCTGTGTTATTGTGGCGGCCTCTGTGTTTCTCACTGACAAAAACCCAAACCACAGGCACAGAAGCCTATTGTCATGGGCCCATCCATCTGGATCAAGGCCATTAGAGGATATTTGCACTTCCTCTGTGACTCCTGGCTCTTTTTGACATGCAGCAGAGGGAGCAGGCATCACCCACCAAATGTAGGGCCAATTGAGGTGCAGATTGACCAGAGGGACAGTGAAGAAGGGCAGCCAGCAGGGCAGCACTCCTGTCAAATCGAGTGATGGACACCCACGTGGGGGCTGGTAGCTGGCCTGCAGTTTCTGAGGTCCTATAGCAATTGATGGGACGTGACGAGGCAGGCGCCCTGGTTTCATTCTTTTGTCCCTGGGGATGTTGGAGGGTGTATCAGAATGTCAGGGACTCTTGGCTATAGCACACTTCTGGTGTCAACTGCCTACGATATACAACTGCCCCTTGCCTTCCCACACATTCCCCAACAGGAAAACACCTTTAGGGAGCAGTAGCATAGAAGTACACTGTGTCTTAGAGAAGGAAGAAACAGGTAGTTGTCTCTTCTTGTTCAACCTCAGAACATGAATAAAACATAAATGTATGTACCTTTATGCTGCAAACACAGCTTGCAAGAAGTTATGACTGCAAAAACTCCGAACACAAATACTGCCCTTTGAGGTTGTGCAAACATGCTCATAAGGCACACAGATAGGCCTGATGTGGTTAACACCACTGCATTTACAGGGGCCTTGAATGTTCCATCATATGTGCCTGTACATGCATGTGTGCTTCTGTGCACAGGTGGAGGGATCAGACATAAAAGCAGAGATCTTTATGCACATAAGAAAAAACAGCTCTCAGAGACATATCAAATAGAACCACTTCAGCTCCAACACATAAACATGTTAGCTGTCAATCCATATCGCCCCACATGTAACTTATATGCCTGTCGCTGCACACGCAGCCTCTCTGGGCCGTGTTGGAATGCTGACAGCACAGAGATATGAATCTTGATTTGATTAAGAGTCAGAGTCGAGGGTCGTAGCGCTGGAGCCAATATCTGTTCGGGCGGGTGGGCAGGGAGACTGTTGCAAAGGAAGTGAGGTGGAGGGGAAGGGGCAGAGTGTGGCAGCAAGGGGTGGGGGGGTTACCTGTGGCCCTGACTCCAACTGGGAGTAATTTGGAACAGACTGCTCCCAATGTGTTCATTAGGTTGTGATTGGGCTGAATGCAGGTGGGGAGGGCCTGTCCAGCCCAACGCTGAATAGTCCTGATTGTGCCCAGCATAAAACGCCATCTGTTTCAATGAGGGAGAGAGAGAGAAAGGCAAGAGGAGGGAGCTAGCAGTGAAAAGTCATGTTTTATGATGTCTTTACAATTTTGTGTCCTAGCAAGGGGACAAAAACCAAGAGGGACAACACTTCATGTCCAGAAACTCTTATTTTAAATTCATGGGAAGAATTTAAAAAAATGTGATTATATTCTATGTGAAAACAGACATTTCAAGTCTGTTAAAAAATTGTGTGAAAATTACTTCAATGTAAACAAACTTTATGCAAAACACAAAAGGGCCACTGTGTCCTAATCTAGACGAGAGCTAAAATGGCGTCCGCTTCCAGTCTAAATGGCAGGTTTCCGTCTGGTTGAGGCTTGCCACTGTGAGCAGTCAGACAAGGGGATTGGAGATGGGGCAGCAGAGTTTATTTATGGGCCGCCTGCCTTAAAGCTGGGATGCTTTCGGTTAATCCTGTGCTCATACCGAAAGCAGACATCCAAATGTTAATCTAGGTGTTTACACGCACATTTACACTGTCTGCCTTGCTGTAGACACAACAATACCCAAAATCACATTCATAGGTTCACGCGGGTAAAAACACAGAAGACTAAATTTTTTTTTTACTCAGTCAGCCTCTCTTTCTGTCTCTTATTCTCTCTCTCTCTCTCTCTCTCTCTCTCTCTCTCTGCAAGGTCCTGGGAAGAAAAAGAAGAGCGCAGAAGAGAAGAAGGCCACTGTTTGCTGCTCGACTTTTGAAGCGTCTTTATCGGGCTTGGCAGCGTGGTCCTGCGTGTCCAAGCTTCGTCGTGCTTTTCATCCTTTGTGCTGTCCAAGGTGTGTCCAATGCACTGGGGCTTTGTGTGGGGAGGGAGACGACACATCACATTCTGTCTTCTGTCCCAAGATGGGGGATGGGGGATGGGAGGGGGGGGCTGTACAACAGAGGGGGGACAAAAAGCAAACTTATAGAAGGCCGTGGGTCTTCAAAGCCGCGATGCACAAAGGCTTATAAAGCGTTACTTCATGCAGAGTTGTGCCAGATGTAATTCCGGGGTTCCTGGAGATAGAGAATCACATGCAGTGCCTAGCTCCGCCCCTGACACTATGAAAGGGCTGTGGCTGAGAGGCTTCAACTGCAAGATCGGGGGCAAAAAAAGTTAGCTTCAGTTTGATGCACAGTTAACAACTGAGTAAATAAGTTACATTTAAGATCCTGGTGTAAATCCACCCCCTTTCTGCCTCAGTAAGTGTAATTTTGTATGTGGAGCTTGAAGGATGCAGGTGAATCTGATGTCCCCATTAGAAATCAGAAAGGGTGGAAATGGCACAGAGTGACAAGTGTAAGTTATTCCCCCTCCCCTTTATCACTCTGCTACCAGCTTTATGGTATGGGCTCTTTCAAGTCTTAACAGTGCTTTCTACAGAAAATGATGTTGATTCATTGTTAATAAGCCCGGAGGTTGGCTGTGTGTGCACACTGCATGGCAAGTATAGGTGGGCTGTAGTTTTCCTGATCAGCCTGACGAGTCCTCATCTGTTTCCTGTGGCCTCCCGCTGAGATGGGACGGGTGTTGAGTGTGCATTGTTAAATATGTTCCAGGGCACAAACGCTGCCACTGTCAGGTACATTTGCAAAGGCTGCTCCCTGTTCAGTGTGTGTGTGTGTGTGCGTGCATATGTGCAGGTGGGCATGTGCACGCGTGCATGTTTGGCTCACTGACAGTGATCGGTGGCGGGTGTGGAGGAAAGGGTGGTGCAGTCATTTTAGGCCTGCAGATGGGGTTCCCACAGGAGGGACACGCCCCGGTGTTTTCCAAGACAGAGACGAGGGCAGAGACCTGGCGGCAGATCCATCTTTAAGATCCATCTAAAAGGTTCAGCACCAACTTCTACAGCCGGAGAAGAGTAACTTCTTTTTGTCTCTCCACGTGTCATGCCCAAAGGCCTCCTGCTAAGGATGTGGAAGCCATGGCGTCCGTATCAACAAGGTCAAGGCTTGGATGTCTTACACAAAAGATTTGCTTTAGCAGGCTTCATTCTAAATGTAAGAGAGCTTCATCAAGGAGACATGTGAGCGCAATAGCATATAAATGTACCCCAGTGGCTCTCATCTTTGCGGGATGGGTTTAGTCAGGGACCTGCGTTTGTTCTACAGACTTCTTTCTTGCCATTATGGATCAGAACTCAAGTTTACTTTATAACTTTGCCGCAGTGAAAGGGCCAGCATTGGTTCTACGCTAGCTGAATTACAGTGGCTGTTCATGGCAGAAGGAAATCTTGCCTGCGATTAGAGGAGAAATGAAGGATCCTCTGTATATTCAAGAGATATTAAATGGCACCGGGCAAAGCAGGGGCGCTAAAGCCTCACCCAGTGCTCCTTCGCATATCAATAAGTAGGTAGTTGCATGAAATGGAATAATTCAACCATGGAATATTAGTCTACAAGACTGATTTCTGATGGAGTCGCAATCCAGCATAGAGGAAAATGAAAAAAGAAAGAGCATTATAAATAGAACAGAGCGTCCAAACATGCCACCTCTTCTTATATTTTAATAGCTGCCATTATCACAGATGGCAGTGGACCGAGGTAAATGTTACATGCAAATGCGGAGAAACATACCATATCTGTGTGATTGACACATCCACTATTAAGTGGACACGCATAGGTGCAGTATTTATTTGGTGATTCATCGCTGCAACCTGCGTGCTAAACTTCTGGATTAGCCGCAAGTTGGAGTGTATCCCTCCACATGCACACATCATTCTCAGGTCACAGAACAAAGCACAGGGGCCAGCGAGCAGGTGTCAGGGGTCAGGGTATCCCAAGGGTACCTTGAGTCTCATCCCGAAACCTTTAACATTTTCAAAGCCCTCCTGGAGGCCAGGCCCTCATCAGCGAGTGGCCCCAGTGGCCCCGCTCACATATGCACTACCCCGCACTCTTCTCTGCTGTGTGAAGGGGGAGCCTGAGTGCATCACCTGGAGCCCTGAGTACGTGACGAACAGGCCCGGTCTGTCCAAAACCAGCCTGAGACCCGGTAGGGGTGAGGCAATAATGATGCTGAGGGGGCAGAAACACATTGAGGAGGCAACTTTCATTTTCTTCATATTTCACAAAGGCTCTTCGTACATGCTTGTCGAACTCAAAGCGAGATGGTTTCACCCCATGAGAGATAATTACTCATAACCCACGTGGCCCTGTTAGCTTGGGTTCATATACACATACAAATTTAAAATGTTCCAGATTTACTTGAGATCCACAATAAAACAGAGACCGAGAGCGGTGTTCCCTTACATTTCCAACATTCAGCCATAGACAGTGACACAAAAATAAGCTAAACTCTAACTACCAGCAGCTGAGGCAAAAGTGTCCATCGGGCCCTGATAAAGTGATGTGGTTTAAACTGCTGATGCAGCAAATTAAAACCCCCCATCCCTTTGTCTGCCCAATCAACCATCAATAAAACCTCTCTCCTTCACCACAGTGCAGGCCATTACAACATGGTAAAGCCCAACCTCGCTGCATTACATGCAAGACGGTGAGGAAATATTAAGGTGTTCAATCTCGCAGCAGATTATAGTTTATCCGAGTTGAAGGGATGAAGAGGAGCGAGGGTAGTTCAGTCAAACTGGTTGAACGGGTGAGAATTAAGATGTTGTAGCGAGGGATGAGGCAGTTATGCATACATAACATGTTGAGGCTGGGACCCCCTACTGGGGAGAGGCACGACAAAGCCTCTCTAACAGCAATACCTCTGGGACAGCTAATGATTAATTAGCTTGTGTCATTAAGTGAGGCAAATGTCACCCAAGCTTCCTGGGGAAGCTGTCATACCATGTGTAGGCTATGCACAAGTTTCCCCCTCAGGTACTAGTGAAGGGTGCATGTGTGGTGGTGGTGGTGTGCGTGTGTGTGTGTGTGTGTGTGTGTGTGTGTGTGTGGGGGGGGGGCAGTAGCGCACCGTTACCAGTCCAACCCTGGCATCTAGTGGTCAAATACAGAACTACACCTGTTTCTACAGTTGCCACAATAAAAGCAGAAAACTTTTATCCCAAAATTTTTTTGTTGTTTCTGTACTTCTATCTATCTGAACCTCCGTTGTTTGTGTATCATAATCACACCACAAAACCTTATCACTACATGTAACTTATGCCTTACAAAAAAGACTACAACAAAGAGTTTATCCAGATTCAGCTTTTGGGATTACTGCCTGCTCTCTGATCCCTGATCACTAAATTAGGTGAGGTGACCTCTGACCTTTAAGTGTCATTCACCTCATTGACCATGGCACCCTTGTCAAAGTGAAAGAGCTGATACTTCCTCAAATCCAAGTTTCTGAGGCAGCATCAGCTGGCACACAGGCATGCTTGGCAACTATTGTAATTTTTAAAAATTGTGTTAATTGCACAAGCATTTAAGATTTAGCTTGTTTAATGATATATTATAGCTGGTAAATTTGAAAAAATCTGAATAAAACACAGAGCATTTTCAAACATAAAAGCAGACGATTCAGATTTTCTTACCAAAGATGCGACATGCAGGCCAGGCTCGACAGCTTCCTTAAACAGTATGGAGCGAATCCAGACGGCAGAGATTTCTGAAATGTCGACTGGAATCAAGTTTCTTACTTTTAATCATGCCATAGTCTTCATCCGCTACCGCTGGCCTTTCACTATGCACATGCTCACACTTTTTCCTCTGATTCATTAAGAAGATCAGCACTGAATCCTGGCCTGCTGCAAGAAGAAGTGAGGAGGCCTCTCTCGTCACCAGGGAGTGGCAGCACAACATGGAGAGGCTTAACACACACACACACACACACACACACACACACGCACACCTCACAACCATGTTTGTTCAGTGCACATGCGCGCACATGCACATACACACACACACAGACACAATCAGCCTCGCCCTCACATAGACATACGCATACAAAAGCACACCTGTCAGGGCCTTTCCACTGCATGAGCAAAAGCAAAGAAGTCTGGCCCCCCCTCTGCCTCTCTGTATGTGGTATCCCATGTCTGTTATATTAAAGCAAATCCATTCAGTTCCCTCTTTCTCAACTGAAATAATGGCATGAGCAATTTTCACATTTAGGCAAGCAAGGACACATGCAGTCTCTCTCTCTCCCTCTGTCTGCCTAATGAATGGAATCAGATCTGGGCCCCTGTGGCTGTGGCCTAATCTGCCTTTGAAGATTTCTACAATTTCCAGATAAAAAATAAATCCAAACGTCCTCACACAGTCAAAATACACCACGAAGTAAGACATCTGCTCATGCCTTGTTATACATTTACTCATACCTACAAGTGCATATGATTTCTGTGTTTTTTCTGCCTCAGCCAAAAGGGCCCAGAGGCCTCGCCAGGAGCCTCCTGATTGTGCCAGTCTACTGGTGTGTGACGTTCATTTGAAGGGGGAATCTGTCAAATAGAATGATTGAATTAAAGTGCACTTTGGTCCGGAGTGTTCTCTCTTTGCCACTTTACACCATAACATGTCTTGTACTAAAATAATTAGAGTGAGGCCTTGGGTGGTGGAGTGGCCACATCCTCAATGGTCAAAAGAAGGAATGGTCTGGTTTTGAATGGAAGCCTCCCATCTTTAAAAAAAAACCCAACACTTTATTTCTTTAGACTTGAAGTTTGTTGTCTTTTGTGACTATTATCCCCATTCACCATTTGCTTTCATGCAGCTGTGCCCCTCTTTAAAAAAGTCTTTATGCCAGCAGCATGAATACAGGGAATGTGTCCATGGCAGGTAGCCCTTATTGCAAGTTAATCTTCTGAAAGAGCCTCATACAAGTACTTTTAAATTCTCCCCAAACCACAGAGGGCTCGTCATCAATCGAGCACTTCTCCCCTTTGTAGGACTGATGAGTGTGGTGCACGGCCGGTGACAATGGCTGCCAAGTGTGGCAAAGTAATCACCTTCTGGGGAAAACACTAGTAATTACTTCTAAACTGTTTGGGCTTCGGAGACAACTGCTATTGTGCAATAAAATGAAAGGCTCCCTTTAGAGAGCAGTGCTGTGACGGTTGCTCTCAGTCTTTTTGTCATCAGTTTGTTTACAGAGATTTCTCTTTGCAGTCGCCCACTTCAACCACGTTTTAACATATATGTGTGTATGTGCCTCGCGCCTTGGCACTTCTAGTCCTGTTCTCCTGATAATGTTCCTATCTACATTTATCATGCAAAAATACGAAAAAAAAACCCAACACTTTGCACTGTACAAGCCATAATGTTAAGAAGAGTCTCTTCATTTTGATTAAAAGATTGAACATTCCTACATTCAGCCCAACTGGTATTCATCCTCTGGGCTCTAAATAAGATAAGAATTAATATTTCCTGAGCTGATGGGATCCCACTGATTTCTTTTTTAACTCATAGTGGGTGGGGACGCAGCAACATAGAAAATAAATAAAACCATTTGACCAGCAGAGGGCAGGAACCATCAAGTCAAGCTGACAGACAGCAGATCTCTCAAACAGAAGACCAGGTGGAGTTAGAGACAGCAAAAGTACAGAGCACACTCAGGGACTGTTTGCTGACACATCATCTATGAAATCTGAAAAAGGGCATCTCGGTAGCTCGAGATGCACAGCTCATACAGTGTGTTCACATGAGCTTATGCTCCACAGTAGGCAGTTTGGGGCAATGGGCAATAGGCAGTTGTTTGCTTTTACAAGCGACCAACCATGATACTCTCATAAGTTATGTCAGGCTCACTTTTAGCTCTGCTTTGACCTCCCACATTCTGTGGCTCTTCAACTAGTCAGATGCTAGTTGATGTTTGCAGGCATTGGCTAACTTTATGTAGCATTTATTGCTAGTTTACAGCAGACTGACAAGTGCGCAGAGAAAGAGCCGCTGGCGTCTTCAGGGCAGTTAACAACAACGTTTCGCGACGAGAAAAACGTGTTTTAGAGTGTCGGTCTGTTTCTTTTTTTAGACTGGTCCGACTCGTTTCACGTCGACTGATGGCGTCACCTGCGATTCAACTCGTCAAGTCAAGTGGCGGCAGCTGCCGGTGTTAGAGCAGTACGCACGTCATCCGTTCACCGGCCAATCATCTCCTCGCAAAATCAGCCAGCGCTAAACAAGCGGTCGGTTGGTCAAGATAGTCGTTTTGAACGGAGTAAAGAGAGGATCGGCGAATCAGCTCTCGGCCCTCTCGTGTACTTGTTGTAGTTTCGTCAATACGTTAACTGCAACTGTGGCAAGTAACTCAACTATCCATTAAAAACTAAAAACGACTTTACTTTAAAATCAAAAGAGGGAAAGGTCGCCTTTGTAATAAATATGCCACTTTATGGAGAACAACTCAAAAGAAATTCAGAATATCCAATTCAAATTTCAAGTTGGAAAGAAAGGATATGTTTAGATTTGTCACGTATGCCTGTCTTTTTCCTCTTCATTTCATTAACAGAAGTGATAAATTAACATTGAGAAACAGAGACAGATGGAGAGAGACAGAATATCTTGTTTTTTAGCTTGCGGGCGCAGACCGACCTGACCGTTGTGTGCTTGTTGTTGATGGCTCAAACTGAATGCCAGAGTGCCAGAAAGAGAGGGATGGGCACCTGAGGCCACGTTGAACTTTCACACTGTATTACCTGTCTAGCAATCCCACGAGGTAGCAGGCCTGTTGGTCTGCCTTTGAACCACAGTCCATTCAGCATATGAACAGGGAAACATCTCCTCACTCCTTTGTGGTCACCACCATTTCATTTGCAATCTAAATCTAAAACACAGGGTGCTGAAGAGTCTCATCAAAGGGCTTTTTGATAGCTCGGATAGAGCAAAGACTTGAAATAAAATGGCTAATTACGAGTGTTGATTAGTGGGCCATGTAAGCCTTGCAGACTAATTGGATTGTGCAATATGGTACTGCTGTTGTTTCCTGTGCATCTTAATGAAGGGTCTTTTTCTAGAAATGCTGAAATGTCAAAGCATACTTTTGTGTTTCCAGGATTTAAAAAAATATGGCTTACATAAATGTGAATATTATAAAAGAACCTTCAACACTATGATTGTGCTTATTGTATCAACACTGAGCTATCCAAAGCCATCAGAAATGTCATGTAAATAAATTTCAACTTGATTCATCCCGGCAGAGGTTGAATATTTTAGACTGGTTAGTTGTAATAATGGAACTGCAGACCATTTCCCTTTTTATCCATAAATAAGGATTTGAAAGTTAAAACTAATTGTTTTAATAAAGCAAATGAAAATGAAAGGTTGTTTCTTTTATCTAAAATTGAATATGACCAGAAAAGTCTGGTAAAGATCAGATCAGTTGAGTTGAAACTGTATTGCCAACAGCTGTCATCGGTGTGATATTTCCAGAAATGTGTGATTTATGGTGTGTTTCAAGACATGACAAAGTTGAAAATTTACAATTAGAATTAGAACAGAACAATTATAATTACAATTAAAACAGTTTGTATGAATTGTGATATGTTACCTCCAGTGAACCAGGGGGTGTTGGATTTCAAAACATATTCCATCGCATAACAGATGCACCAGCTGTGGCATTAAATGTGATGCTCACAAAACATTATGATTCCAACGCTAGTACTTGCTGCTCTGCAGAGATGTTTGCAACAGAGGCTGATTTTAGACCTATTTTGTTTTCTGCCCACAGCTTCCCTATTGTATGAAGATAGGCAGCTATCTGATGGATTCACTTGTTGGGGATCTGTGAACCGGACTCAGATCCTATAGGCTATGGCTGAATGGAAAGCCAGCCTTATTATTGTAGTAAAAGATTAAATTAAAGTAATTTCTTCTTCACTGATATTTAAATTTGATCAATGTAAGTATCACTGTTGTTACATAGGTTACTGAAAGAACCAGTGATGACAATAGTAATTCATTTTTTGTTTCCAATTTCTATTAAACAAAACGACAGATTTAACACAATGAAAAAGGGGATAGCGTGTGTGACTTTATTCTACCATGCAGAGTATATGCACATTCACAACAAAAGGGGGAAAACGGATGGGTGGGGGGTTGGGGGGAGTGTCGGTGACAAGCTCCATCGAGGAGGCGAGACTTCAGCGCAGGTGTCCTTGGTGGGTTTTATTTTCCTGACAGTAAGTAGCCTGATGAGGAGGAATCGGAGCTGATAAAAATAATAAATGTTTGATCTGCCATGAAATCCGAAAAGAGCAGCTAAGGAGAGATATGTTCGTCTGGATGAGAGACCCCCGCTGGGTGAAGACACGCAGCGTATGTTAGCTGAGCCGTGAAAGCGTGCTGCCATTGACTGGAGGCTGAGGCTGCAAACCAGGGGTGGGGGAGTGTGAGCATCCTCCCGCAGATGATCGCATCAGCGTTCATTTCCAGGTATTACACGTCATTTTCAGATTAGTAATCCGCGATATTTGCCACTGTCTGGACAGTCACAGTCGACACGGAGGGTTTGCACGGTGGCATCCGTTGGCACCAGACGAAGTACCATTTTTCGTCCTGCAAATGTGGGCTGCAAGAAGAAGATTAAGGCCTGTTTGGCGGCTGAAACGTTCAGGGATTAATCGCCGATCACGATGAACAGAGAATCGGTATCAACGATCTCCAGTATTGCAGGCTCCTCCTGGATGAGTCGCGTTTCCACATGTTACGGTTGATATGCCATGTTAGGTGAGATGCACGTTGAAAATAATTTGAGATGCATGCTGAATTTCGTGTGCGGATCCACTGAACTAGTAGCACCACGACAGAAGCTTATCGTTGTGGCAGCCTGAGAAGCAAACACAGCCTCATCTGGTTTCCCCTCCTGTCACTCCATTGGTCAATATGGGGCTGACCTGACTGTATATCAGCACTCTACTGCACCCGAGGCACACGTGCACTTCATGTCCCTCATGTTGGACGAATGATGCAAAGCTCTCAGGCGCCTGGTATGGACACGAATTTCACCGATGTTCCTTGGGAGACCGGTTTCTCAGACTCAAACCCGGACCCACTCTGGTCCTCCACTGCCAACTGCATGGTGAAGATGGTGCTCATATCTCTCATTGTGTGCGTGTCCTTGTTTGGGAATGTGGTGGTTCTGTTGGTGTTTCAGAGGAAGCCTCAGCTCCTTCACGTGGCCAACCGCTTCGTCCTCAACCTCCTCCTGGCAGACCTACTCCAAACCATATTAGTCATGCCCTTTGCCATTGCAGCCACAGTACCAGGTGTGTGGCCCCTGGATACCCGACTGTGCCAGGCCCTTGTGGTGCTCATGCACCTATTCGCATTTGCTGGGGTCAACACCATCATAGTCGTCTCTGTGGACCGTTACCTGGCCATCATCCATCCTCTGTCCTATCCTACCCGCATGACCCCTCACCTAGGCACCAACCTGATCATCTGCACCTGGGTGCTCAGCTTCCTGCAGAGCACACCCCCTCTGTATGGCTGGGGGGCCATTGACTTTGACCGGCATCACAATGTGTGCACGGTGGTGTGGTCTTCTAGCCTGTCCTACTCAGCTGTGGTATCCACTTTCTCTTTCTGGCTGCCTGTGTTCATCATGCTTGGATGTTACTGGATGGTGTTCAGAGCAGCTCGGAGGCAGAACGCTCTCGTGCACCCAATACAGACACAATCCTACTCCCAGCCCTGTGCACAGGACTTTCAAGGACCAAACAGTCCACAGAGGCAGCCCCAGGCCCATCCAGCAAGTTCACCTAATGGCCCCACCTCAGCCAGAGGATACCCTGTTCGAGTTAGGCACAGACGCTTCCACTACCACTGCAAGGCAGCTCGTGTAGTTTTTGTGATCATGGCCTCATATGTCCTCAGCATGGGACCGTATAGCATACTGAACACTATATCTATGAGCAGCAAAGCAGCCATACCCCCCTGGTTGTCCTCCCTTGCCCTTGTCCTCTTTTTTTTACAGTGCTGCCTACACCCCTACATTTATGGTTACATGCACCGTAGTGTGAGGAAGGAATTTCTGGCTCTGCTCTGTGGACTGTTCTGCAAACAAGGCCGTCCCAGCCAGAGCTCTGCTGTGGAGAGCTGCTTCACCACGACAGAGGGACGCTCCGGCGCCCACCCTCACCTGCCCAGCCTGGCCGCAAGAGTCCTCCCTCTACGGACTTGGGAAGAATGCACAACATCCTCCACTCCCACTTTTGAGAGGAAGTCGAGGAGCAGCCGTAAAGACACTACCTCTACCAGCATCAGCTCTGAGAGGGAGCTCACAGTCCACAGCAAACAAAGCACATAAACTGCCTTGAGGATTTATCGGACAGAACGTATTTGCCCTAACTCCAGCAGCTCATACAGTGTGTTCATATGAGTTGCCTTCTTTACAACCGTGGTTATTCAATTTGAAGTTGCTGGCATTATGAATAGTGGTGTACTAAATTAACAACACAACAGTCTTTTTCTATTTTTCATCAACCTGGTTAACTACAATTAACTTGGCCCATTTATTTTTGCATGATGGATCTATAATAGAATCGGCTTTGTGAAAGAAATCTTAAGTGATGAGTTTTTATTTTCACTCAAATCTTGAGAAACATGTACTTTGATGGGTTATGATGGCTTAATGCAAGAGTTAAGAGTTGCTGATTGGGTGCAGCTGTTATTACATTTTTGTCTCTACAAACTGCCACTACTTTTTAATATGTGTGTAATTATTGTCCTTGCAGCTGTTATATAAAATGGGCATTTAAATCAGATTAAAACCAGAAACAATATTGAATTTGTGTTTTACATCTTTGCCTGTAAGTCTTTTATAAATGTCGCTATTTTTTTTAACCTAGACTTGCTGTGTTGAGATAGAAATTGTGATGTTGGATCAAAGTGGTTGGTGTTCTGAACACTTTGCTTTAATTATGGGCCATAGATGTGTCTGATTAGGTATTGTTCTGCAGTATCTGCATAATTGCTCTATCTCCTTTAAACATTTTGTGTGTTGAATTCTCTGTGATCCTGCTGAAGTGCAGAAGGTGTGCTGTCCTTCTGGTAGTGCAAGCAAGTGTTGCCTACAACTAATGAACTCAGGGTATGCTAGTGGAAACATTTGTAGTGCCCATCCATGTCCTTGAACCATTGAGCAAGTGAACATATGTGTGTTTTCATCCTTAGTCTCAAAGCGCCTTTTGAGTAAATTAGTGGAATAGTGATTCATTGTGCCTGTTGGTTACAAAACACACTAGGGGTAGTAATTCCCTTCCTCTGATGGGATGGCCACACAAACAAGTTTGTCTTAGCCTGTTTGTTTTCTTTATCTCTGCTTTCAAATGAAATGAAAAGCTAGCATCATGACTCAGACTGTCACAATAAATCTGGACTCAGTGTTTGCTGCCTTTGTACTGTCAGCCTTTCGTTGAGGAAGTACAGTGTTTTTGTTGAAAATGTACAGTGTTAGAGAGCAGGGTAACTCCAGTGGAGTGCCTGCACCAGTTATTAAGCATAGGCTGCATGACATATACTATTTTTATTTAACCATTGTTCCATTGAACACATTTGTGAAGAAAATGTGTGGCTTAAAGCCAAAACATGTCTTACATGCCTGCCATGACACAGGCATTTTGAAAGGCAGGTCACTGAGTTGATCATCACAACAGTATGTGCATTATTTGAGTAGTGCATCTAGCTGGTTAATTAGGTCTATATAAGATTGAGGGGGGAGAGGATTATTTGGCAGAATGACCCAGGGTGCTCCTGTGTATATTATCATTGTTATTATGATTATGATTATTATTCATCAGCTGTGATGTTTCAGGGAACTATTCTCAGTTTATCTGACTTCACAGGACATGAATTTGAGCCTTGGTTTATTCAGCAGGTCACTGGAGAACTCCATAATACAGTATTATAAGTGACAATCAAGCGTGTATATTCAAGTATTTCTCTGTAAAAGACAAAGGGATACAGTAAAATGTGTAACAATTTACCATTGAATAAGAGTGCTTTAAATCGACTTATTTTGTGATTTCTATTGTGCTTTTGTATGATTTTCAGTTTCATTATTCAACATGAAAAGTTGTCTGTTTAATAAAGGTGAATTATATGTGATGGGCATGTTTTTCATAACAAGGTGGCTGGGTCAAATTTCATCTTCCCCATCCGCCAACGCCTGGTTTTACAGGTTCTTTAAAAAATGTGCTTAAAAGAACAAATTGGTAGAAATTTAACTGAGACTACATACACAAGTAAAATGGAGCTTAGGTTGGCACCATTTTAGTATTGATATTGTAATCGTTGAAAAAGTGTGACTGTGCAGCACTTTTCAAATGCTTACCAGACACAAAACTGGATTTAAACAAAAGCTGGAGGTTCTTAATTAAAGGTTTTGTGCGGGTTTAGATGTGCAGGACAGTTACAAATACCTGGGGATTCCACAGGCAAATGGTAATCATGAGGAGGCAGCTCGAGGGTCAGCCACAGCCAAATACCTCCAGAGGGTAAGGCAGGTCCTGAAAAGTCAGCTGAACAGCAAAAATAAGATCCAAGCCATTAACACCTATGCCATGCCAGTGATCAGATACCCGGCTGGGATAATATCCTGGCCACTTGAAGAGATACAAGCCACTGATATCAAGACAAGGAAGCTCCTTACCATGCATGGTGGGTTTCACCCTGAGTCCAGCGTCCTGAGGCTGTACACAAAGCGAAAGGAGGGGGGCAGAGGACTAGTAAGTGTCAGAACTACTGTCCAGGAGGAAACGGTGAACCTCCAGGAATATATCAAGAAAATGGTCCCCAAAGACCAACTCCTAAGTGAATGCCTCAGGCAACAAAAGCCCAGAAGGGATGAGGAACCACTGGGCCCATCATGGAAGGACAAGCCCTTGCATGGCATGTACCACCGGCAAATTGAAGAAGTGGCTGATATGGACAAAACATACCGGTGGCTGGAAAAGGCTGGACTGAAAGACAGCACAGAGGCACAGGCCCTAAGCACCAGAGCAATAGAGGCCGGGATCTACCACACCAGACAAGACCCCAGGTGCAGGCTGTGCAGAGAAGGCCCTGAGACAGTCCAACACATCACAGCAGGGTGTAAGATGCTGGCAGGAAAGGCATACATGGAGTGGCATAACCAGGTAGCGGGAGTATGGACTGGAGGTCCCAGGGTCCAGATGGGAGACACCCCCAAAGGTGACAGAGAACAAACAGGCCAAGATCCTGTGGGACTTCCAGATCCAGACTGACAAGATGGTGATGGCCAATCAGCCTGACATAGTGGTGGTGGATAAACATCGGAAGACAGTGGTAGTGATAGATGTAGCAATCCCCAGCGATAGCAACATCAGAAAGAAAGAACATGAGAAGCTCGAGAAATACCAAGGGCTGAAAGAGGAGATAGAGAAAATGTGGGGTGTGAAGGCAACAGTGGTACCAATAGTGATCGGGGCACTAGGGGCGGTGACCCCCAAGCTGGAAGGATGGCTCCAACAGATACCAGGAACAACATCAGAGATCTCTGTCCAAAAGAGCGCAATGCTAGGAACAGCTAAGATCCTGCGCAGAACCCTCAGACTCCCAGGCCTCTGGTAGAGGACCCGAGTCTGAAGGAGACACCGCCCAGGTGGGCGAGAGGGAGATTTTTTTTTCCTAAAAGACTATTATATACAGGTGGAAGGCAATTGTGACTGAAGGTGGAGAATAAGATGGATCTGAGAATAGCACACATTACATCTGTCCACATGAAATGATCCACTGTACATCCCTGCATTCTCATGTGCGTTTTGCTGATTCAGTTTCAGCTGCCTATAGTAAACTGTAGGTAGCAATTACTGCAGTCTATGGCCTTATGTCAAATACTATGTGTATAAAATGTCACGTGTGCATTCTCGTGGGTTTAAAGAAAAGATCATGGTCTTCATTTTGAATTAACTGAATTTATTTGTAAAAACATTATCACCTTGGGTGATGTCTCCACACTGCTCGAAGCAAAAGGCAGCAGTGTTTTATGTAGTAACAGTTCAACAAACTGCTTATTAAAATCTAAAAGGGTTGCATCTCAATGGTGCATGTGTACTTAATCAGTAAATTCATGGACTGCATTATGATCGAGTAGGTGAGAATCTCTTCCGTGGTTAAGTTAAGCAGGTCACTGAGATCATCCATAATGAGCAACACACTGTAGCTGTAGCATATTCTTCTATGATACAGATGTGCTTCTTAACCAGGTGTAATCTTTGCTGCTATGCAAATGTAAGTGTAGCCATCAAATACAAGAGAATGGACATGTACCATAGCAATGTCAGTGTTTTATATGATTTCTGAACTACAATACAAGCTGATATTTAAGATTTATAGCCCCATCTTTACTTCAGAAAAATAATAATAAAAGAAGGTTCCGTAATGGTGACAATCTTTAAGTAGCATTCTCTCACTCGCTCGCTCTGTACATTATATGTACAAACATTTTTTTCATCATTACAAGATAAGTAATGAATGAAAAAGAGAACATTTAGACATAATAGAAAAGCAAAAATACATGACTTTTCAACTTTCTTCAGGAACTTAATATAAAGACATTTCGGTTTTTATTGTTAAACCCACCAAAAACAAACCGCTCACTATGACAACTAGATCATTGGAACCCACACTGATTTTCAAGGAGCCACTCAAAATATTACTGGTCAACAGTGAACACAAAATTATATATATATATTAAAAAAGAAAAGAAAAAGAAAAACAATAGCAACGTAGGTTTAAAGCACAAAAGAGGACGGGCTCTGCTCTTCGGGTCTTTTTTATGACAAGTGATGGTTTCAACTCAGGACCACTTAATCACACAGCCAGCACCGTGGAGGCCTGGGCTGCGGCAGCAAGGAAGTCAGTATTTCCCTCAGTCCTCTAGTCCACCTTTACCACACTGTAGATCTTATTTACAAACCAGAAGCAGGCGAAGAAGCCAATTGTACCTGAGAAGAGAAGACAGTTCAGAGGAATGATTTGATATATGTTATTACAAAAGATAAAAAAAAAAAATAACACACAAATCAAGCAACCACACATGGGACTACAGCTGCCGTTTGGGACAAATTTAAAGGAAAGGCCACATGAAAGGCCTTTTGAAATAAATATGCTTCACGTGCACAAAAATAACCTTCAGTGCCAAACTGTACAGCAGGCTTCCTGTCACAGCAAAACCACATTTCATCCACCAAAAGTTTGGAAAATTACTTTTGACAGGGTTGGGAATGCAATCTCCACAAGACGGATGAAAAAATAGAGAAGCCAGATTGGTCAAAATCCTGGATCAATTTATGTGGGTATAAAAATCCTATCCGACTGTTGAATGGGGGCCATGCAGCCCAATCCCGAATTAAACTGTGATCAAAGTTGGGACGAGGTGAAAAAAAAAGACATACAACAACATAAAAACTTAAAAATGGCAAATGAGGGAGATTAGGATTATTTAGATCAAAACTGAAAGCAAGGAGGGAAACTGATCGTCTTTTTCTTGAATCCTTGGATTACTTCTTGGTGATAATCTTTTGACATCTCATCCACTCACAACTTAGAGCCCTGTGTTAAGATAGTGTCAAACAGTGGAGCAGTGATGAGTAGGGCTACCACCTAACTTATCTGGCCTAATGACAGCATAACACCAAAAACCATGCCATCATCTTACACCGTGGTGAGCCTGTGCTAGACATATAGACTAGGCGTGTGTTTGCCAGTTATCTAGTCCTGTATATGATCCTCTTTCCTCACATATCCCCAGGTATCATCTGAGTGGGTGTGCAAGAGAGCTGGCCAGGGCCAGAGAGTGCTGTTACCATGTCAACATGTGTCAGTCTTTGTGTCTTTTAACATGGAGACAAGAGCGGCAACAGTGTTTGGTTCATCACAGGTTTGTGATAACGTGTGCGGTACATGTCTGCTGGACCTCAGTCACACAGTGGGATTTAAAGTGTATGCACAGGTTAAAAAAAAGTCTAAACAAATGGTCAAGAATCCTGAGTGCATATAGATTTATCATTATCAAGGCGATGACTGAATTTAGTTCTTGTATCTTTTGATCCACAGATGAAAAGAACACATAAATCAGTAAAACTAGGCTCTGGTGTGTAAAACAGCAAAACACAGACAGTAGAACTGACCCAAATAGGTCTGTAAAAGTAGATCCGACCAAGTGGGACTCTGAATGTTCCCCTTTCATTTCTCTGATTTTCATGAAACTTCAAACAGACTTTAAAATGACAGTTCAAATGGGACCTTTCCAAATGAACGTGCTTCATTTGACACAGCTCTTTCAAGATCCCAGAGCTGCAAGAACGGGCTTGTCTTTGGCTGAATGAAGTGCAAACATTAGCTTACAACACTAGTGTGGACTTTTTCCTGTTACTTTACGTCATGAGAACAGGATGGAGATCCTGAATCTTCATATTACACTACATAAACTGAGCAAGCAATACCATTCATAGCTACAGTCTACATGTCCCTTTCTGTCTCTGGCATACAGTAAGCTAGTAAAGCTCCTCCACTAGTCATAAAAAGTAACACTACAATGAAAACATTTTTCAAGAAATGGACAGATATATAGATACAGATATAAATATAGAGCAGAGGATCATTTGTGATTTGCATAAAAACTGAGCAACCAATCAGAATATGATATTCTGACAAGTTGCTTATCTCAAAGCCTCACCTGTGAAGAGGAAGAAGATGAGGACCATAATCATGGTGTATCCAAAGTAGAGGAAGGTGCTGGCTGCTCCAATTATTTGCAGCTTTGAGAAGAAGTAATGCACAGCATAGATGAACAGGTAGACTGCTGTGAAGCCGCTGGTCAGGAAGGAACGCCACCACCAGTGGTAGTCCTGGACACATGACAAAAGATGACATGTTAGGTCCCAGCGTAAGAGGATATTTCAAATTATGTCGGAATCAGAGGGGGAAAATAGACATAAATAAGCCTCATTGATGCTGATGCAGTTTTACACAATGAAAAAATATTAATGTGTGTGGGTGTATATGGCTCTACTGTTCAGTGGCAAAATGTATGTACAAAGGAAAGATATTTAGGACTATGATCAAGAGAAAAATGCTTTTGAAATCATTACTTCTAATTTGGTTTATATGTTGCATGGAAATCTCACAGTAACCTTGTCTCTTTGTTGACAGAAATGTGTAATTCCCTTTTATAAACTTAAGTTTGATAAAAGAGACTTTTCGCTCTCCGAATATTGAGGTACCTCGGCACATAGATGGAAGTAGCAGAGGAGAATTGTGGCCTCAGAGCAGGTGATGAGCAGAATAATGAAGACCAGGAACAGGAACCCAAACATGTAGTACATCTGATGAGACCTAAAACACAAAACAGCTCCACGTGAACTTAATAAGGCCACGTATCACAAAGAGCAACATCCTGCTGTAAGGAGTGTCACTCATTCAAAACAGGAATTCCATCCTGACATTCAGGAAAAACAGCATTCCTGTATTCTTACCAAATGCTGTTGAGGATAAAGAAAAGCTGGATGAAGATGCAGCCAAAGGGCAAAATCCCGCCCATTACTATACCAGGAATCGGTTTGGTAAAGAAAGACTGCTCAGGGATTTGACGGGGGATCTGATTTGTTCGCACTGGTTGCTCAATTGCCTGCACAGGTGCAGAAAAAGTTATGACATTGTTGCAAATCACAAACACATTTCATCTACAATCAGTAAGATAGACAAACGAATAAACTAGGAGGCCTGACTCACAGGTTTCTTAAATCCAAAGTAGGCGCCAATAAAGGTAAGGGGCACAGAGATTCCAAACCACAGGGCTAAAATGGCCACCAGTGTGCCAAATGGGATTGCTGCTGAGGAGCCCTCCACCCAAAGGATCAGGTTCATCAGGAAAAAGTCTGCAAACACAATACTAAAGGGAGGAGAGGATGGACAATAGCACAGAGAAAGATAATACGTGAGGGGGATAATGTCAGTGTCAAACATGTCGCTCCAGGATTCATGAGCAGAAATCAAGTACAAAACAAGACAAATGCTAAGCAGATGTAGCAAGTTAGCGTACCCTGGGCACAAGAGTGCTGTCAGCAAGACGTTTGTCTTCCACTTTTCACCCCCAAAAGCTGAAAGAGAGACGGTTGAGAATCGTGATGAGACCGTAAATGTAACACTGTCCGCGCCAACCCTTAAGACTGAGAGTAACTTCACTCTGAAGGTTCTGACTGGACTCTTACTTTTGTAAAGGCGTGCAGACACATAGCCAGCAGGTGTTCCCAGCAGAACCCAGAGGACCACAGCACATGTCATGAGCGCCCCTCTGTTGGCTGGTGACAGGAAACCCAGACAGGCCAGGACTACAAGTGGACAAATGATCATCAGTTCACGCATTAAGACAGAGCAGCACAAATGTAAATGAAGTACTGAAATACGCAAACATACACATGCTTTTTGCATTATCCGGTGAGCGTCAGTGCATTTTAATTTAGTTTTCACATGCACTTTACTTTGATGCTCAATACCCAACGAATGGCATAAAACTGGCAGTGTATTGGTATAATACTGCAACAATTTACAAACTGCTGTGGTGTCTGCGAAGGAAAAGTGAAATATAGCAGAAATAGTTCTTACAGAGCGTGATGAAGGTCATGATGAAGATCTGGGTGCCCTGTCCAAGGAACACAGACAACAGCATGCCTTTCCTGGGGGGACGGAAAACATCCCCGTGCACCTGCTTCCATCCCGACTCTTCCTGAGCGTCCTCCTGAGGAGGGAGAGAGACAGCCATAGAGCAACAGTCACATTCATGTAATTACTTTACATCTGGAAAGAACAAAAGTCAAAGATTAACCAACCACCAAGCAGTGAATACGACTTCATAATCTGACACCTCCTAGCACAGAAAAATGAGGTGAAGAAGCTGTAAAATTGGGCGTGAAAATCTTTTTTTAGTCATCCATGAAGCTCCATTCTTGAAACTTTTATGTTTAAAACATTTCCACACCACATTTTTGCACTTTGTTCCTCTGCGGCATTTTTGTTGCAATCACACACCCAAACACCTGATTAAATAACCACAAAAAGCTTTGTTCAGAACAGTTTTTGATAAGCTTACATAGAGTAGAGAGGAATTTCCCTTGGGCGATGGAAGTTTTATCAAGTCTCCCTGTGAAATGTAACAAAATATGTATAATTCTGGGTATGATGCACTTAGGGTGCTTCGTGGTATTTCACACTGCAGAATTAAAGCAATAGACATATAACTGCGATAAAGGTCAGTTTCAGTTAGAATCTGATAATTTCATTATCCACTGTGGAATAAAATACAAGCAGTCATTAAATGACCCTTTAAATCCCAGTAACATGAACTCAGCAGTGCATGGTCATCTAGCTCAAGACAAGGCCGCACATAAAAGGCACTCCAGGGTTTCACCAAAATGATTTAAGCTACTTAAAATCAGAAACACATTTACCTGGTCCACCTGGTTGTATCTGGCAATGTCCTTGTGCAGTGTTCTCAGCATGATCATGGCAACCATGCCAGACAGGAAGAGGACAATGACCAAGGAGTTCATGATGCTGGAGAAACACAAAACATGCCATTGCATCAGCTAACAAACATCAAGAACCACAGAGAGAACCAGAGAGTTTTATGGAGAGTGTTTCTTGGGTGCACAATATGAATAATATCCTCCTACCTAAACCACTGGATGTTGGTGTGAGGCATGGAAACCAGGATGTAGTCCCACCTGGAGGCCCACTTGATTAAATTGTTTTCCTGTTAAATGAAGTAAACGGATCGTTAAAACCATTGCACACAAGACAACCCATTACTCATTTGCATTGTTCCATACACGTTGTCGCTTATTACTTGCATATAATCAGTTATATAATACAATTATTCATGCTGTTTCGAGGCCTACCTCAAATGTAACTGAGTAGGTGTAAACTACTGACACATCATTATCAAACTCCCCAGGGACCTCCATCGGGCTGCCTCCTTCACAGTTTGGGTTATTCTCATCTGCTTGTTTGAAACTGTTGTACACAAAACACACATCCTTCAGGTCACACTATAAATTAAGATGGCATTAGTTTTTAATGGTGAGATTCAGTTGCAGCATGTTGAAGTGGATTAGACATGAATCAAAAGCTTATGAAGTTGTATCTATTGTATCTACTTCTAGACAGTATTTTACCTCTTTGGCTCCAGAGTGGCAGCGACCAAACGAGCCCCTTTCCATCCTTCTGATTCTCCACTGTGGTAAGTGATTTTGATGTCCACGTGGTTAAAGACATAAAATGTGCTCTTCTTGTTGAACTCAGCCTGAAAATAAAATGTAATTATTATGATAATCTGAACGTGTTCAGTGAAGTACACACCTGGAGACAGAGATCACAACTCACATTGATGACACAAGCATCTTTAGCTCTGCCGTCAGCCGTAACCAGGCAGCCAATGGGGAAGCCCGGGTTGCAGTACTTCTGACCATCCTCCACATCATAGCACCATGTCACTGGCATGTTGTCAATAATCCTACAGAAATATAGGTTAACTTCAATAAGCTTCCTGATCTGTGTGTTCTGTCTGCTGAATGACATTTTTTCTTTACTGCTGCAATCCATCTTCAAAACAAGGCGCCCATACTATAAATTTACAAGGAATTACATGTATCAAGTGCCATGTCATATTTACCAGTGGTGTTGGTAGTTCAGCTGCATTCCCATCTTGAGAAAATCCAGTTTGGCTGCATCCTCCTTGGTGCCTTTCTTGTAGCTTTTGGTGCACACCGCCTTACATTTAACATCTTGTTTGAAGTTGAACTGTAAAAGGCATGTGAGTTATGTTACATCGGGAAAGTACATTCAGCAAGTAGGGCTGATAATCTCACATAAGCAACACCCTAAGTGCCACACAGACTTAGATTTTTACTGGTAACACACACCTTGTATGGTGAAGACTCAATTCGTTCGCCGAACAGCACCTGACCCAGGTTCTCAGAGGGCCTGATTTCCTTTGCGTCTTTGCAAAAGTCGAACCTTTAACAATGCACAAGTTGATACACAGAGTGAGAGGGCAAGTATACGTCCGAACATTACACAAATAGCATAAAACAGACACTAGGTTATACTTACACGTCATACTCATAAGGCAGGACTGACTCCACTGAGTCCAAGCGATTGACAAACAGCTGAATCACTGACTGTAAAGAAGCGTAAACCATTTTTGTTTCAGTAAATAATAGTCTCATAAACCCAGTCGCCGGGCTAAACCCGGCCAAACCTGTGCTAAAGTTATCAGGCCAAAAGCTAATATTATTCAAAAAGGTATTACTTTCTAACTGTGCGAGTGGATATAAATCAATTCATGCTTAGCAATGTACCTTGTGCTAACATAAACAAAACAACAACAACAACACAGACAAACACAATTAAGATAGCGATGCATCATAATAGTATGCTAGTTTTCTGGTCCCAGGTAATAGCCGGGGCCTACAGAGAGCACTGGCGTGCTCGCAAGACTAAGAAAGATAAATTCATATGAATGTGTATAATACAACTTCCGCCCAAAATCCACCACGTCTGATAGTAATTGTATTTTTGGAATTCACCATACCTGGCATTCGTCACCACCTTTACTGTCTTCACAAAAACTCACTGGGGCTAAACCCGGAAGATAAAACGCAGAGCAAGAACAGAAATACAAGACCAGCGAAATAAGCAGCACAAGTCCACAATGTATCCGCCTCTTCATTTTATCGCGAAGACGATTCTTCTAATATTTCGTGTACTTGTATCAAAGGAGAGTGTTCCTTCTTCTAAAGGGAGGGAATGTTAGCTTGTTTTCACGATTAGCTACCTCTCTCTACTCGGGACACAGCGGCTGAGCTGACCTGCCAGCATCGGTGACGTTTAGTTCTTTGGAGCCACAGGATTAGCACCGGAAGTCAAAAGTGTGCCCTTCGAAATAAAGACGCATACAAGGTAATCAGTTTAGTAGGCCAGATTTATGCATGTATGCATGAGGCTTTGAATCTATATATAAACATCAGCTTGTAATGTCACAATATAAATGCGATTATAAACGATTGCATTTAAACTGAACAACATAAACAGCGACAATAGTTTTAATTTGAAACTTAAAAATCGGATGTAGCATTTTATTCTGACAGACTTGACAGCAAGGAAGTAACACTGACGTTGCCTGTCGATACTTAAACATCCTTGTTTTCTATATAGGCCAATAAAAACTTGTACTTTGCGCGGCTCAAAAAACACTTAAAAGCAAAAGAATGAATCCGGGGAATTATAATCGTAATTAATTATTGCTATTTTAACATAGACTTGTACTGAATGTTTGAAAAAGCCAGAAAAACAGGAAGGGGCACTTTTACAACTGTATGCAAAGGTTTGAGCACACACACATTACACACTGGCTGATTCATGAAGAAGGAAGAAGTAAAGGCAACTCGTTCTAAATCAGTAAACTGACCTTCTAACAGATACCACAAGCGATTTTTGCAGCCAGTAAACTGCCTTACTCCATCATCATTTTAATGTGTATTTACTGCCGGGGTTGTAAAACATCTTTTCACTTTAAAAAATCATGAATATGTAATCTGTAATTTTACCAAACGTTTGCAGTAACTCTGTGCATTAAACAGATCATTCCTTGAGAGTGGACAGGAACAAGTATTACTCGTCACTTTTTGAAAAGCTACTTGAGCAGCTGCAGAGCCCGTTAAAGGGGATCTCATTACAACCCTTGTTACCCCAAAGGCCATAGCAGAATGAGTCTGAAAAAATGCGAATGAGAAAGTTAAACAACAGTTACAGAGCTATGCTATGGCAAAGATAAAGCTGGTACACATGTGCGCCCTGTGGAGGGCAGCAATGCACCACATTTTAGAGAATAATATACTTTTCATTTCGCGGTTTGGACTGTGTGCGGCAGTGTCACGCCGTGGAGCGTCTGGTCTGGCGGGAACGCAACCGTAGAAGAAGAAGTAGGACAGGGAGGGACAGAAACCGTTGTTCGCCGAAGCTTGCACAGATCCGCGGCTTGGAGCAGTTAGGTGGCCGCTAGCTGCTTGCTGCCATATTCAGCGTAAAACATACTGGGATTTATGTGTGTGTTTTTTAAATTTTGTGCGCTGGAATACGTAAAGTTGAACTCTTTCGTTAGTAGCAGGGGTACTGGCTAGCTGGTGTTAGCCAAATAACTAACACAACGGCTGACACGTTTATCGCCATTTTGCGCATTCAACAACCAAAGACTATCGCCAGCAGCAAGGTAAAACCCACACTCATGTTTCGAAATCTGGGGGGGGAATGCAACGCTACGTGCTTGTGTCCAGTGCTCAAAGTCCAAGTTGCTTCATAAGACCTTTCTTTCGTCGCAGGTGGTGGATTTTACAGCATGGCAGAAGCAGACCGACCGGGGAAGCTCTTCATCGGTGGATTGAACACGGAGACCACCGAGAAGGCCCTGGAGCAGTACTTCAGCAAATATGGCAGGATTGTCGAGGGTATGAGGGGAGCCAGGGATGGCCATTTTACTCTCAGTCCTCACTGTAGTTAACTGTGGAAAACGCACTGAATGTCAAAAATGCGTCACTGTTTAATGTGTTTCTCAAGCTGCAAATTGTTTTGCTAACCTTCAATTGTAATGATATACCTAATGTGTGTGCCCCTTACCTATTTGTGACCTAATGCACCCAGTGGCTTGGGGAAATTTCACTGAGGCCTACAGATTGCATGAAATAGCCTGTCCTGGATACCCACATCTCAAAGAAGTTAACCGTTAAATGAAACTTTGTTTTGGTGGAGTAAAGAAGAACACCCTTGGACCCTGAAGGGAGTGCTTCAGGGCAAAAGAATAAGTTTTGCAGTCACATTAAGTAAAATGGAGGCACACCCCCTTTGTTCAACTTAAAATGCTGTAAAATGGATCGTTGTTGAACCCTTCTCGAGCAATAACGTAACTATCCTAAATTATCCGTCACAAAGTGCAAGCTCTTCTCCTTATGTCTTTATTTCAGTTCTTTTAATGAAGGACCGTGAAACAAATAAATCAAGAGGGTTTGCTTTTGTCACCTTCGAAAGTCCGGCTGATGCAAAGGATGCAGCACGTGAGATGAACGGAAAGGTAAGTGCTGTCTTTTAGTAAGCCGTGATCTGAAAGAACTCTGCTTGAAATTGCCAAGTCAAACTCAAATCTGGAATTCTTTTCTACCGCAGTCTCTTGATGGCAAGCCTATCAAAGTGGAGCAAGCTACGAAACCTCAGTTTGAGAGCGGTGGCAGGCGAGGGCCTCCGCCCATGCACTCCCGCAGTCGTGGCCCACCCAGAGGCCCCCGCGGTTCCAGGGGAGGTCCAGGTGGTGGAATGAGGGGTCCACCATCCAGAGGTAAAATTCCAATTACCTAAACTGGTAACTTAAATATGCAGTGTCATATGGTGTGATATATGATATATGGTCTCATTCAGTGTGTTGTTTGTAATACTTCTTTTGAGCTAAATGTGTTAATCATCATTGTGTCTTGTCTCTTCAGATTACTACGATAATTCAGGAAATTCAGAACCCTTTTTTAAAGGGATGTCATCCAGAGGACCCCCTCCACTGAAAAGAGGGCCCCCAGTGCGTAATGGAGGCCCCCCGCCCAAGCGGTCTGCGCCGTCCGGTCCCATGAGCAGACGTGAGTGTGAGGAAAATCCTTTTGTACCCATCTCTATTTGAGTGCACCCAGAGCTCTGTGTAATTGTTGTGGCTGGATATGCCACTCTTCATTCTAAACAAGATTTGATGGTCTTAAAATTTCACCAGTCATGGACTGCCCTTATGTCAGGGTTATTTTGTGATTAAGTTTGTCATCTCTCTGTGCGTTCTAGCACCCATGGCGAGGGACAGGGATCCCTACGGTCCGCCCCCTCCTCGCAGAGACTCCATGATGTCGAGAAGGGATGACTATCCGTCACCACGGGATGACCACTACAACTCAAAAGACAGGTAGGACTTTTCATATTTTGTTGGAGCACACAGTGGTGTGAGCGTATTTGAAGTAATTGTGTCTGAACCACAATTTTAGCTCTGTTGTCTCCTACCAAGTAGAATATGTGACATCTTCACAGCCCCACAGTTAATTGTGCTATGTTTTACAGCTACTCCAGTCGGGATTATAATTCCAGAGATTCAAGGGACTATGGACCTCCTCCCAGAGATTACTCATACAGAGAATACTCCAATTCCAGTTCCCGAGATGACTATGGCTCAATGTCAAGAGGCTACAGGTACGTGAAGTAGTTGATACAGAAGGTAAAAGAATGAGATCATAATCACACCTGGTCATCAAATAACCATATCAAATAACCTATCACTCAGTGATCGGGATGGTTATGGAGGAGGCCGGGAACCCAGAAGCTATATGGACCGTCCGAGCGGGGGCTCCTACCGAGATTCGTATGATGGTTATGGTAAGGCACGATTCTGTGAGTGTAATAGCAAAAGATAAGCACAGTGGCACAAAGAAGAGCTGCACAAATAACCGACCAAATCATGTCACTGACTACCGCAATCTCCAAACACAAGAAGCTGCAGTCTTTCCCCTCCCCAGAGGAAACAGCATTGCTGGCAGCCTCTTTAAACTTTTTTTCCCCTTTCCCTTTGCCGCAACCCTGACCAGTCCAAGTTGCACATTTTCATGCGATCAGAAATCTGTAACTATTGGCATCTCAAATGATAAACAGAATTATTTGCAAGATCTGTCCTCATATCACAGCCCATAGTACCGCTGCATTCATCAAAAGAATCAGTGTTTGTGGCAATATCATGCAGAAATCACGCAGAATATCTAAAGTGCCCCAGAGAGTTTGCCACCATAAGGAACCCCAAAAAGTCCTTGGAAACATCTGAAACAACTCAATGTGTGTTGCCCAGCAAAGCACTCCCTCAAGGAGTAACCTTCACAAAACCATCAAGACAACTCTGAAAACCTCGTCCTTAACCTGCAGTTCTAACTCTTGGAGCTCTAAAAGGAAAATGGCTTCTCAAATCAATGGCATGCTGAAATGGGTAACACTGCCCATTTATTCTCCGTGCTTGGATGTATTACTGCCCATATCAACTGAATATCCATGTCAAATTTAAGATCGATAACACGATGGGACATTTAAACATGTCGTCCATTAAATCTATTTGTCACAGAGTGAATTCTATTGGCAAAAGATGAGCACTTGACGGTGCCCAAAACTGTATAAATTAAACCTTGCCAATTACCTGACCCATTGACCCTGCAGGTAACTCTCGCAGCGCCCCACCTTCACGGGGCCCCCCACCATCCTATGGTGGGAGCAGTGGAAGCAGTCGTTACGATGACTATGGCAGCAGTTCCCGGGATGGCTATGGCAGTCGTGACAGTTACCCCAGCAGTCGGAGTGACCCATATCCACCTAGCCGTGGTGAGCGAATGGGCAGGCAGGAGAGGGGCCCAGCTCCCCCTGTCGAGAGAGGCTACCCTCCTCGTGATTCATACAGCAGTTCAAGTCGTGGAGGGCCACGCGGTGGCCGCGGTGGCAATCGAGTCGATAGAGGAATGGCTCGCAGCAGATACTGAACTGGACTTGGAGATCACATTAAAGCAAACGCTCGTCTCCGTGCGCCGTAAACACGTGTTTTGGAAGAAATCTGACAACGAGAAAAACTAGCCATGTCTAAATCTGTGGATTATGAAGCTTAGCTTTGAATTGTATCTTGACTTTCCCAGTTTTTTATGTGTAAAAGTTTTTTGTTTTTGTTTTTTTTAGTCTTGCTCATGTAACAGTACAGTTACCAAGTGAGTGTTAGTTTTTGTACATTCAGTGCTGTTGGAACCTGCAATGCCCTATAAGTCTGGCTTTCCTACTCTAATAAAGTTTTAGTTGTACCTTGACCACTGCTCATCGATTTACAGAACAAGATGAGAGACAGTAATGTTAAATAGCATGATCTCCTTTACAAAGTTTTCTGTAAAGCTTAGGTGAATCTCTGCTCCTGCAATATAAACAGCCAAGTGACATGAGTTCATTCGTAACACAAATGTTCCTCCAACTGGACGCTGCTGTTTTCAAGGGTTAGGCAAATGTTACTGTCAAAATGTTCCAATGTAGTTTCCTTGGAAATGGATCCGTCACCCTAGAGCTATTTGATGGCATGCAACGACAAAACCAAAGGCAACAACAACCAAATGCAACTCGACCGATAGTCAACAGCTGGTAAGCAAAGCAAACCTCTTTGTTTCTCATCTGTTAATGAGTTTCTCATTGTCCTGTATAGCAATCTCCACTCAGAAGGGTGATTATCAAGACAACCTTTGCCGCAGGGGACAAAAGAGAAAAGGAGGCAGACTGAATGAGCCTTTTTCATTGTAGTCCATTTTTCATCGGCTAAAAATTGTCAAAAGTGCAGCAACATCCCAAGACAGTTCAACCCTTTTCACCGATAGAAGCCTTTAAGAGACATTTTGCCAACTGAGCCCTCAAAAAACAATGCCATTTTTGCCAAACCAATCGTCCGACCTTGGTAAAATGATTGGCAACAGTGCGTTTTTAAATCGTAGATTAAGAAAAATGTCTATTTTTTGTGAAGATTTTTTTTTCTGGCAAAAAATAAGAGCCATTTTTAATTTAAGAGCCTTTTTCTCTGTATCAGAGCTTTTTCCACAAGCATGCCAGTTCAAATGAGTTCAATGGAGCCCTCTGGAAGAACACCATCGTCCTAACTGCCAAACTGGAAACAATCACTGAAACGAATTCGCAGTCGGACCAAGGACTTCGATATAATATTCAGATACTTTTTGAATACAAGATTAAGACATGGGCAACATGTTAACATTATGTTCTCATTGCAGGATGAACATCCCTCCAAGGCAACTGCAACATACCTATATACCTGAATGGTGTCCTCAGATTACAGGACCAATGAAACCAAAGGGCACCAATGCAGGTATGCCAACCAGATTAATCATTACCTCTTAACTACATTTATTTTTAAAAAACCAACAAACATAAAAATCCTAAAAATTGCATGAATGCAAGGTAGAATTGAGGAAGCTTATAATAAGTTATGATCGTTATTTGTGAAATAACTGGTTTTTGACATACATCATGTGTAACCCCTGTGGTTGTGATATAATGGATAGTTAATGTTGCAAAAGCAACCTTTGATGTACATCAGTCGTTTTTTATGTGTACTGTATTTCAGTTGCTGGCACAGGCTGCTGCTCAGAGTGCTGGTTGATTCTTCAAGTGGAACAGCATGTTGAAAGTGGGAGGACAACAGGCTGACGATTTGCTCAACTTCACTATTTGTAGTGTTTTCAATAAACATATTTAAAAAGAGCTTTGATCCATGTTTTCATCGTCACATGAATGAGGAATGCAGTTAGCACAATACTCCATGGATGTAATTTAAAATTTATCTTTTCCCTATTTTTACTGGGTTAAAGTGTCTGTGTTACCTGGTAGATTTTTCATCACAATGTTTTTCTAACCTCCAATGTGATTACAGCGCGATTGGTGATAAGAATACCACTATCGACCCACCATATCTTTGGAGCTAGTGGGGCAGTTATACGGTTTCCTCCTACGGGTATTCAGTCTATCAATTATAACTACACATTGAAATAGTCGCATAGCTTAGTTGGTATTTTTTATAAACTATATTGTAGAGGAGATGTTATGGGTTTCTAATAGAAAACATAATGTCAGGTTACTCCTTCAGGAGATTGCGGATTTTTCTCTTGACAAATGTTGTTGCACATCAGATGACAGGTCCCTAGTGATATTTCCTGATCCGAACTTGTGATATAATAGGAGGGAAATGCCCTCTGCCAGTATGAGTTGCTTTGCAGTGGGGGGAAAAAAAATCTCCTGTCTATTGTTGAGGAGCCTATTTGCCGGTAGGGGTGATCATCACTTTTGCGTGTAGAAACAGCGTCGTCCTTCCCCCCACCGCCTCTTTTTTTAAGTTGTAGCAGAAGTGCGGATGTGAGTTGCATATTGATACGGAACAGGCCGCCAGATTTTTTTAAAGCAATGCAAGCTTAGGCAATGATCGTTTTGTGGAGCTATGAATCCAGAGGAGCAGACTGTAACGTGGTTGATATCACTGGGAGTGCTCAGCTCGCCTAAAAAAAATATAGCGGACCCGGAGGAGTTTTTGAAAACCTCGCTGAAGGATGGGGTCGTCCTGTGCAAGCTCGCGGAGCGGCTCATACCTGGCTTCACTGCCAAGGTGAGTCGTTGATTTTAATTTAACTTGAGTCAACAAACTGAGCAGAACGATCGACGGAAAAGGAGGAAGGGAGGGGTTTGATGAAAGTGACACCAATAAGAACTTCTTGCAGCAGGCCCTTCTCTCTCCTTTTTTTACTACATGTTTTGAAGCTCACGGCACTCGCGTCGTTAAGTTCACACGTTTCCGTTTTCACGAAGCGGCGTGCATCGAATTACAGCTGCATTCGACACGTTTTTTTAGACGAGAGATCTCAAGATGCGGTTTCCTGTGAAGCGACGAAAAATGTTCCGCATTCTTGACGTGAGTGAGTCGATGTGAACACCCACCAAAACAGGACAAACTCGGCCAGCGAGAGTGCGTGAAAGCGCTGACCGTGGGCCGTACTAGATGTCATGGAGCAGGGGGGATTTGCCAACGCTCACGGTTCTTTAAATAACTTCTATGGGATTTGGTAATCATAATCGACGTTAATCAACATGTGTTTTGTTGAGATGACAAAAGTTGATAACGATAAATAACAGTTGCAAAGACACTTCGTCACTTCCTCCTGAAAACCTCGGCTCTTCCCGGTCCGACCTCCTCTTTCAAAATAGCGGCGTCAACGTAATTGAAAACGGTAGGAATAAAACCGGAAGTAGTAACTTCTCCCTTGTAGGGTTCACGTTTTCGTGCCCAGTTGGTTGTGTTATTCTCCTTAACCGTCAACGCGTTACACTTAATGAAAACAGTTTAGGGTTTAATCACAAGTGACGAAAAGGCCAAAGTTATCCATTATACAAAATCCAGAAGGTCGGAACGAGCGGACGTTGCCAAGGCTTTTATTTTGATAGATGACAGAAAGTGAACGGATGTTTTGCTTAAATGAGTCGTTTTGACATTTCTCTGGCGTTAATGGTTGTGTGTGCGTGAAGGAGACGCAGGAAGAATCCACAGTTATTTTGTCAACTGTAGGTCACCACAACAACGCTTTTATGTGTAACTGCAATGACTTGTAGCGGCAGATAGGCCCTTGTGTCTACTGCTTTGTCTCGCGTACTAAACCGAGGTGTTTGCTTATATATTTATTTTGTGTGTGTGTGTCCTCAGTATTGCCAGGATCCGAGAAGTGAAGCCGACTGCATTTCCAACATCAGGGAGTTCTTGCGAGGATGCTCGTCCTTGAAAGTGGAGGTAAGTTGCCTCAGTGTGATAAACAAGCCTCAGCCTGCGGTGTTTTGACATAGGCTCGATCCTTCTCTCCCACAGTTATTCTCACTTTAGCCCTCTGAGCCCAGTGCAGTCCGCAGAGGGGACTTAAACCACACTCACGCTTATGTTGTGATCTGCTCGCCCTGCTGGCATATGTTGTCTTCGCACGTCCATGTGGAGTGAGCCACATTAACAGGCATGCTGTCAGTCACTCCCACTGCCCAGATCGCAGGGGAACTGTCGCACTTCAGGACAAGTGCCTTTGCTTTGAATGGACACAACTTAAGTTTCTACAGTTTTTCTATGTTTTACCTTTTGCTCCACGTGGAAAAAAACATTGGTATATACTGCAGGTTGTCCTGCGAGATGTCCTAATATTGGAAAGGGTCAAATCATTTGCAGATGTTGGGAGTTTTCTCCGTCTCTGTACCAGCCTGTTTGCGACTGCCACACCGGACAGTAATTTCTGCCTTGGCTTTATAAATAATCTCTTCTGGTCTTGACTCACATCAGTTGGTTTCTTTAAACAACTAATTGAGTCAGCAAGCCTGGCTCACTGCAAAGTCAAGTGGTTCAGTAGGTCTGCCCAGCTGGCTTGTTATGTCTGGGAGGTCCCCTAAGCTTTTATCCATCAACCCTGCCGTAGCCCATAATTAGATCTTTTTGCGGCCAGCCAGTAGCTCATGGCCAGAGGTTTTTGGAGTGCCACTGTCAAATGTATCAGCCAGGGGATGTCTGTGGTGCTACAGCGAGCCCTGCCCATCCTTTGGTCAGTGATGGGATCATAGTTACAGAACTTCATGTTGTTGTTTTTTTTAGCGTAACAAATACTGCCTGCTTGTCCTGTGACTGCACAAAGACAGTAGTGATACTGCTTTCACTTCTGCCCTGAGATGCAGAAAGAGGAAGCACCAGTTATTGCTCCAGGCCTCCAATTTTTTGCTATTGTGAACTGCATGTGGCGATTTATGTGCTCTGACTTTATACACCACTGCAGTCAGTCAGAGGTTATTAACATGTATTCGTAATGTGACTCATTGACACTACTGACCCTAAGCATGGGCAGGGTCTCAGTAGGTGCGCCACAGTTATTTCTGATCAAAGTCAATTTGATGATGTAAGACCCATTTAATTCTTTTTTTTTTATCAGTGCAGTTGGATTTTCCAGTCTTTTTTCCCTTTTGACACCAGTGGTGCAAATTCATTATGTATAAAGCTAACGTTGCAGTCCTTTTTTTTTTAACAAGAGGAAGTGCAAACTGCGTAAATTTTGGCGATCAAGTAGACCCCCAGCCTGATGCCATACCTAAAGCTGTGATGGTCATACATGCTTTAACTCTGAATGAGGTCATACACAACCCGCGACCAAGGCTGTACCACTCAAACTCTATATTTAAGATGTTTTATTTAAAATGTGAAACCATACCCGCTGGAGGAAAGGAGATAGCTGTCTGAGACTGAGGGAGCAAGCAGTGTGGCTGTAAGAGTGTGTGAGCATCTACAAAACGCAAATGAGTCTGGCTCTGTCTGTTGTATTACAGACTACACTAAGTCACAAAATATGGGTCATGCTCAACATGTCAGTTTTTATCTCTATCTTGTTTAAGGCTTTCTCAAATCCCTGTGTGTGTGTGTGTGTGTGTGTGTGTGTGTGTGTGTGTGTATGTGTGTGTGTCTTTCTATTGTTTGTGCTGCCACTAGGAATGAGTCGCTTTCTGTTTGAATGCACTTAGCAAGCATTACTGCTCAGGTCAGTGCAGTCAGTAGAAAAAAAAGTTCTGTTTTTGACTCTGCTGTTTTCCACATCTGATGGATTCCAGGTTAAAGACACAGGTGGTTCAGGGATTTCAGTCTAAAGGCATCTTCTCTGTTCCTTTTTCCATCCAGGGCTTTGAACCAGAGTGGTTATACACTGGTGATAATTTTGGCAAAGTACTGACCACTTTGCTGGCAGTCAACTTTGCCACACAAGGTAAGAGGTTTTCCTTCTTTCTCTGTACTTTGGTATTTACTATGGTATTTATCATGTTATCACTTTGTCCGTGCAGCCATTCTCAACCATGTTTGGGTGTGTTTACCCATGGGCAGCTGGCATGGCAGAGTGTGTGTTCATGTCACGCTGGGTGCCATATTTGCTCATTTGCATCCATAACTTCATACACCCTGAATAATATCCATCTTCGTTGATTATTTTTGTACATTCAAATTAAGCTCCAGAGATATGCCAAATGCGACTGAATGCGTTTGGGAGTGTATGCATTTAAGACGCACACACCCGTGCCCCTTCTCAAGTGCATTTCTTTAATGAGGATGCAGCATGAAAATTGTCCACAGTGCAGCAGCCCAGTGGCAATTTAGGGCTAATTGCTTTTGCTCAAGAGTCCTTGTTTGGGGGCGCTGTGGGGGTAATACCACCAGCTTTCAGTTCACAGCTACCCGTATGTAAGCAGAGTAACTGGATATATGCCTTAGTGCCTGAGTGACGGAGTGGAGATGCGAAGATCGAGGATAATATTAGGGGCAGCAGCAAATGATTATTGTCATTATTCTGCAGATTATGTTTCTGATTAATTGATTAGTCTATAAATGCAAGAGCATTGTGAAAATAGACCACTGCAGTTTGCCAGAGCCAGAGGTGACGTCTTCCAACAGCTTATTAACAGGCCAAACCCAGATAATCAGCCATGTAAAACAAACTAAGGCCCAAATCCTCACAGTTTAGAAGCTGTTAGCAGCAGATGTCGGGCATTTTTCCTTGATAAATACTGCCAAAGATTAATTTAGTATCAGATGTCTCATAAACCTACATAAATGTATGTTCTGCATTTCGACCCATCAATTAATCGTTGATGAGCGCAGCTTACTTTCTTTGTGACGTGTTACACTTGCTGTCACTTTAATGCATGATCAATCACTTGGGTGCACATAAATGGATGAGGATGCATGTCACAGTGTGAGATGTGGACCAGAAGATTCTGCTTGTGCTGGGCCCTACTTGTTATGCAAATCTTTTGTGGGCTGGCTCTGCCGGGCAGCTCTTCTCTCATCCTCAGAAGTGAACTTGATAAGTCGCAGGCAATCAAACATGAGAGGCCCCTGTGTTTTTTACTCAGGATCCTCTTCATGAGCCTTGCAAGCCTCCGTGCTAAGCATTTATGTTTGTTTAGGGTGAATGCTTTGATGTAAAGCATTTCATTGCCCAGATACAGAAATAACAGCGGTAACCACATAGCTTAGCTGACGGAAGGGCTTGTTAGGATTCTTTTTGTGTGTGTTTAGGGAGTGGCTTGTGGGATCTATGGCTCCCACCAACAGTGCATGCGGACTATCCCGCTGCCGTCAGTGTCATTTTCATCATATCAGTTATGCCTCACTGTGATACACCCTGATGTCTCTGCATATGGAAAACAGCAGGGAATCTCCAGTATTTTTCCATCTCAGCGTACATTGCATAGGTTCCGGATGACGTGCTGAATAAACAAGATGACACATTTTACTGCCTGTAAGTGAAAGTGCACTTAAGTGTATGTCAATTTTATAGCCCCTGAGTTGAACTCCTCACTGCATCTGAGTTACAGGTTAGTAAGGCTAATGGTGCACACTCATTCTTTTTTTGTAAATTCTTCTGTAATTTGCAGTAGGATTAGACAGCAGACCTGGCTAGCATCCACCTGGCATTTCAGGGGGAGTCTTCTTCAGTTGGTGTGTTTCTGCTTGTTAGCCTGCGAGAGGTCGCGGGGCTGCCATGTGTCACTTTTTCAAGTGAGCGCTGGAAAGAAAAATTGCTGTCTCTGTCAGTGCATCTCAGGGATTGCACTCAGCGCGGGACAGCTGGCAGCTACTGACTCTAAATCAAAAACTCTGCTGCAGTGATGACACTGTTGTGGCTTGGGGTGTAACATAAATTAGATTTTCCTTCCCACAAGTCACCCACCGGACTGCCCTTCAGAAAAGAGACCCGGTTGGAGGAAATTATGTTAAGTATGTGTCAGTTTGTCAAAAATCAACATCCTTGTGGGACCGACATACATATACATGTTTATCATCGAGACATGTTTGAGTTATTATCTATAGACTGTGTGTTGTCTTCCTTTTTACAGCTGCCTGATCTTTTTTTGGGAGCACAGTGCTAGATTTGGTTAAAGCAGATGATTCTGTCTGACACTGTAAATGAGTAGCCCGTGTGTGCATGCACATGTTCACTGTCCAGGGGCTGTGCGGAGCAGTGGACCATGTCATCCGTGATGATTACGATGCGTTTACGCTTTTTCAAGAACGCCAAAACTCAAATGTGACTGAAGTAACCGAGGCTCCGTGTTTCCTCTGTGTGTGTCCGTAGACTGTGCTGCTGAGAGGTCATGTCCGCAGTCCGGCACCCCCTCTCCTAGTCAGTCGACGTCTTCACACACACTCTCCTCTGCCAAATCCAAAGGCTCTCTGCGCAGACAATCCAAATCAGTGGTATGTTCGATTCCACGTGTGCCTACATTTTCTGTCTTTCTGTTGTCAGCTCACTTCACATGCTTGAAACTGGGTCACTCAAGTGACCCCCCCCATTTTGAACAGTTTTTTTAATACTCAATCTGTCTGATTTGGTATGTTTTTCTCCACATGACTACACATTTAATTCCCTTGCAGCATGAAGAAATAAACGATACCAAAAGAGGCAGAAAATATTTCATACAAAGCTCCAGCCGCATTTAAAAGAAAGATGTTGCACTGCACATTGCACTGTATTCAGAGTATCAATACAGCAGCACAGCATAAAGATATTTTTTAAGGACACACCCCATGACATTCGAGTTTGCTGACCATCTCTGGCGGCCACTCTCGCAGGAGATGTCTGAGAACGGTGGCGGTGGGCAGCTGATGGTGAAGGCTCGCTTCAACTTCAAGCAAAACAACGAGGATGAGCTATCATTCAGTAAAGGTGAAGTGATCCTTGTGACGCGGCAGGAAGAGGGAGGATGGTGGGAGGGCACACTCAACGGCAAGACCGGCTGGTTCCCCAGTAACTATGTCCGGGAGGTCAAACCCTGCGGTGAGTTGGGCCATGCAGTTTGATGGGGCTATCAGTTTCACAAGGAAACATTTTGAACAGTGCACAAAATGTCACAAAAAGTAACTTGCATTTAATGGTTTATTTTGGAAGTGTAATGATGGTGCTATAGTATGATGGTGTAGTAGCATTGTTCCCCTTTTTTAAGAAAAGCTATGAAGAAAAATGGTCTTGCAAGGTACATACGTGACCACATAATAGCTTTGACATAATTTGTGTTCCATTTCTTGTAAACACTAATCAACTGTGAATTAAGTTGCAGTATGAAAAGGCATTGCTAAGGCCCATGTGGTCTGAAAAAATAATTTTTATCTGTCTATTTAAATTGATTTTGGTAGAAGATTGTGGTTATTCATGGATATTCAGTATAATGTTGTTTTTTTTTTAAATCATTTTGCTGATTATTATAAATAAGGTCTGAGGGAATTCTCAGCAGTCCTTACTCATCATTACTTATCTCCTCTACAGAGAAGCCTGTGTCTCCTAAAGGAACCCAGCTGACCAAGAACTACTATAGTGTGGTGAGTGAAAATTCAGAGAGACTTTTTTTTCCTAATGTGAGGTACTCTCCATGTCGGTTAGTTTGATTACTTTGAGTTGATTTGTTGTTGTCCTGCGCATCACTCTGTTTTCTCACTGTTTCAACTAAAGAACCGATCAAGCACTGGGGACTAATGAAGACATATATCATCCGGATTTTCCTTATTATTGACCATTATTAACCTGACAGAATGACTGGGAATCTGACATCATTAACACAAAAGTACTCTGTTGCTCGTGCTGCTTTTGCAGGTGGTACAGGACATTGTGGAACATGAGCGGGAGTTTGTCAAAGAATTACAAACAGTGCTGAGCTGTTACCTGCGGCCCCTGCAAGCCAGCGACAAGTAAGATTACCAGGATTATCTCTCTGATTAATTGGATGAGCCGAAGATCTTATAATTATTCCAACACTACGTGTGAAACGTGTAACGATTTACTGAAGTGGTAATCAGTGATAATATCCACTGTCCTCTCACGGTGAACATTCTTTCATCATCGATGCGCACTCGTCTCCACTGATGCTAAAAATCTGTATATTCAGGCTGAGCAGTGCAGACAGTGCCACGCTGTGTGGAAACCTGGAGGAGATCCTCGTCTTCCAACAGGGACTATGTGCGGCTTTGGAGGACTGTACCAAGTAAGTCATGCTGGACGTGGACCTCCATGAAAACCTTTTGTGGTTTGATGGGTTATATTCAACTTCTATTATAACAGTCTTGGTGAAAAGAATTTTTTGGACCATTACGCCCTCCTGTGCTTTTTACGGAAAACATAATCAAATGACTTATAAAGGAATATCACAAATTTATTCTGTCGTGTCGGGGAAATGTTTAACCTTGGTGGAGCTCTGTGCTCCCAGAGTGCTTTCTGGTGTTTGATATATATTGCCAGGAGTTCTGGAAAGCAAACCATACTGGATTATATTTTTGCAATCACTTCCTCCCAGACATCTCCTTCTATTCATTTCTTTAGGGTACAAATATTAACTTGCAAAAACTGAAAAACTGAATGTGATAGTGAGCAGGATGGTGATGGCTTTTCAGCTATCGAGGAAATTATTCAGTATATTGTCTTTACAAAAATTTATATTGGTCTCTTTCCACACATCTCTTTTCCAACTTTTTTTTTACTGTCTTCACTGTTTCCACCTCCCTGACCTTGTCTCTGTCTTCGTTTTGCAGAGTCCCTGAGGGCCAGCAGCGAGTGGGTGGCTGCTATTTAAACCTGATGTGTCAGATCAAGACCCTGTACCTCGCTTACTGTTCCAGTCACCCTTCAGCTGTCTGCATCCTCACTGACCACAGGTCAGCCCCTGCACATGACAAGTGGGACCACTGTGTTCAGCCAGATTTTGATTTCTGATTCATTTAGCTTTCAGGGTTCACAATCCTGGATTTTTAAAATGGCTTTTGATTTACTGAAATGTCCCTCATTGTGCTAGACTTACTCATCTGATGGAGGTTACAGCGTTGTACTAAACAACATGTTTTTTTTTATAACAAAAGAAGCTTCCTTCAAATTACAATGTGATGCAGCAGATCCCCACAAGGGGTCACAACCGAACAAGTCATGAAATTATTTCCTGGTTAGGAAATGAGAAAAGACAAAGAATTTTAAAAAAGGTATTCTTCAGAAGAGAAAATTCATATTTGATTGAACGTTTCAAAACTCAGACATGCACCCAGTAATATTTTAAGGGGTGAAAGGCAAAAAAAAGCTTCCAGTCCTTAATATAACAACCCAGATGCCCTCAGACCTTGTTTACTTACACATTCTGTTAGACTAATATGTTTTATATATCTGAGAAAAGTGGACGTAGATCATTGTTGTGTGAGCTCTAGTGCTGCTGCATGTTGTTCTCTGCTAATCAGATACAGTTTAACCTTTAACTATAAAGTGTCAGGTTTTCCACGTGTAAATGATCAGGAGGCTTAACTGAGCCTGAGTATTCCCTGTGTGCTAAAGTTTTCCTTGGGTCCATTTGCTATTAAAATGGATCAATTCCCAATGAGTGCCACGGTGCAGTGTAAAAGAGACAGTCCTGTGTAATGTCATGGTGGCTTGTCATGCTAAGTATTGTAAGGTACAGATTAAGCTGAATTACACACAGGAAGAATCAACTGCTGACAGGATGTAGAGTGCTGTGGTTACAGGCAAGCGGAGTGCTTTTTCACAGTAAGCAACTTTGCATTTCCCTTGAAGGATCCTTTCTTTGTCATATTCACATTTACACAGCGTTACTCGGTAGTGCTGCTGGAGGATCCTGTATGACTGATGTTCTGGCTCTTTCAAAGTATACTGGGTTTACAGAGAAGTGAAATAATAGTGAATAGTAAATAAAGTGTGTGTGTGTTTGTGTGTCCACCAGTGATGAACTAGACAAGTTCATGGAGAGCCAGGGGGCAAGTGCTCCAGGGATCCTGACCTTAACCTCCAGTCTCAGTAAGCCCTTCATGAGGCTCGACAAGTACCCGACCCTGCTGCAGGAGCTGGAGAGACATGTGGAGGTACAGGAGGAAATGTCCAATGTCCAATACTATTTCTTGGAAAAATAATGAATTGAAAATAATATTGAAATTTATTCACATCTGTACTGTATAGTACATTTGTCGCTGCAGTGCATGCAGCGCTGGTGTAGTCAGATTATGACGACTTGATTTACCTCCAGTGACTAAATGACCAATAAAATTTGACAGTATGTAGAAATGGAAAAGTTAATAAACATGAATGAATGAGTCTTTCTCTTCCAGTATCTGACCTCCCTTCTACATCACAGTATATAAGATAAGATAAGATATACCTTTAGTAGTCCCACAGTGGGGAAATTTCCAGTATTCAAGCTTTTCCTGCTTTAAGACAGTTCAATTTTAAGATGCTGCTGCTGCTGCTTGATTTGATGTGTTTATTTCCACCACAGGAAGCCCACCCAGACTACGCTGACATCGTAAAGGCGACAGCAGTATTTAGGAGCCTAGTGGTAAGTCTGGAAATCCAGAGGGCTCTTGATGCTTCAGCTAACCTTAGACTGCTAATCTTGGTTCATCTCCAGCAGGGATTATGCCTCCTTTATGTTATCAGTGCAGAACAAGCCTCAGTTAAGTAACCTGTCAATTCTCATGTCAGTTCTCAATTATTGAATGGTAAATCGCTTGATTCCTTATCCTTATTCCTTTATCATTCATTTATTTATTTCCCCAGCAAAATTTGTTTTGTGTCTAAGGTTAACATGCGGTCAAAAGGAATCTGCTTTTTCAAATTTATGCTTCTCTCCCGGATGTTTTTTTTTATCTACTGACTAAAGCATTCAGATTAGTCTGGGTTTTGAGGGTTGATTTATTATGAGTTTGTGTGGTGTCCCCTTCATTGTCAGAAGGGCTGCACACAAATGTCATGGTAATGTGACATAAAACTTCACAGTCAAGCACAGCTCTGGAGAGAGTTTAATGAAAGTGCCTGAGCTTTTTTTTTCTGCTGCACGCTGTGTGATGATGTTGTTCCAACAGTAGGCGTGAACTGAAATGTCACCTTTTTTAGAAGAGTTGAATTAGAAACGAGCAACCACATTGTACAGCTCCGAGTTCTTTGTAAAAATAGATGAAGTGACTCACGCGTGTTTCTTAGAGGGTTGCACGGGAAAGTGCGGAAAAAATTATAACAAACTGAATTTTAATTTGCAAGTCACATTTATTCATATGTGTGTTCTGTGTGTGGTTGGGTGGGTGGGCAGCAAGAAATGCTTTAATCTTTATTTGTATAATGCACAGAGGAAAGCAGGCCGATGTTGCATTGTCACTTTTCAGCTTGACGAGGGAGAACCCCTGCCTAGCACTTGAAAAAAATCACACGAAAATAACGGAAGTAAACGGTTTAAAGTTTGTAAAGCCTTATCCATGGCAGAAAAAAATCCCTGCTGCTCATTGCTCAGTATTCCTAAAAGATAAGAAACAATGTTGTTCAACAGAATTGTTCAGTAAAAAAGAGTTATCGCTTCAACCAGTAAACAAGCACCAATTTTGTAAGAGTAGGCATCACATTTTGACATTATGGGATTTGGATTGAAACTCTCCAAATGCAGAATTCTGCTAAAGAAAGGAAAAACAAAGATATTTGTCTCAAGCAGCTCAGTGTTTCAAACTGTTTCAGTGAATTATGAAATATTTTTTCATCTTCCCATATTGATATGTGTTTTTAGACACAGTGCCAGGAACTGAGGAAGCGCAAGAACCTGGAGCTCCAGATCTTGTCAGAACCAGTGCGGGGCTGGGAGGGAGACAGCATGAAGAGCCTGGGGCATGTAGCCTACATGTCCCAGGTCCACGTGAAAAATGGGTCCAGTGAGGTGAGAGGCATGTCACAGCAGTCAACAGTGACCAGGACTAAACACAACACTAAACTGTCAATGTTTTTTCCCCTCTCATCGTTAGGAGTTGGCTGTCTTAGAAAGAGGTGCAGATTAGAGTCCCATGGGTTTCTTTCAATCGAAGAGAATAGATGGGCATCTCAGAGGGAAAAACTGTCACAGGATATATTGGATTACTAAACACAAGATTTGCCAAAATGTGCAGAGAAGACCTTAAGAATGATTCCTGTTGTTGCGAATGTTTTGATAGCTGCATTGACCTTCATTAGCTCAAGAAAAATTCAATAAATTTTAAGACGTTCCCTTTCATGAGGCCAAATTGATGTAAGTGTTCCATCAGCTAATCTCCATGCAGCCAACATGTTTTATATTGGGGCATTATATTATCGTATTTTGTGCTAGATTGAGAACGGGTGTGGTGTTTTGATGCAGGGAGACAGGCAGAGGAAGTGAGAGCTACACCATGAGCTGAAGTGCTCTAGATTTGTTTGACTTAGGCAAAGTCTCACTATTACGAGTTAACCCATCGGGTTAAAAAATTGTGCAGCATTCATCAACATCTAAATGTGGGTTCCTAGTGTCCATGAACCATAATTGCAAAAATCCATTCTTCATTTGTTGCTCATTTCCCGCTCAAGTGTCAGAACAGAGACCCTGTGCAGGCTAAGAAGCCAACTGTGTGGATTCTGTGTAGGGGTCGACTTTGAGCTGGTGGTTAGAAGACAGCCCAACATGTACATTTGAAATTACCCTATTTTGATCACTGTCAACCACTTTCCAACCATATTTGTTTCATGAGTCAAACTTTTATGTAAGCTTGTCTGATTTCCAATTCATATAAAGAGCAACAGCTTTCCAAAGGTGTTGTCTAGTGGCTAACCCGAACTGCAGTATGCCAGTGTCAGTTATAATGATGGTTTCACATCAGTGACTGGTGACACACATTTGGTTTTTGATGAACAACACGAGGAACAAGTTCAGCTGCAGCCACCTTCCTGTCACTGCCAAAAATATAACAGTGGTTTTCCCAGAAAAACTTTGTTTCAACCAGCTGCCTGTATGTATATACTAATAGTTCACATTGCAGTCAGATCTTTGTTCTTTCTCTCCTGCAGGAAAAAGAGGAGCGCTATTTAATGCTTTTCCCAAACATGTTGGTAATGCTTTCCGCCAGTCCCCGGATGAGTGGCTTTATTTTTCAGGTGAGCTGCAGTTTATGTCCCCAGCATGTCAGGATTTTGAGCCAGATTATGAAAAGAAATAATTTTCTCCGTTGGGATCTGGGTTTTGTCAAAGATTTCTGTTGTTGTCCCAATAAAATGATGGCGAATGGAATTTCAATTGGAAAATTGATAACATTTAATATTTAAACAAATCCAAGACTAGCTGCACTAAAGGTTTAACAGGGAATATCTGTATTCATTTTATGGGCACATAATACTTTTCATTCATTTCAGAGGAAAACAACAAACAGCTACACATCTACCTGAGACATGGTATCTTATTTCCTCTCCCTTTGTTTGTCTTGTTCAGGGAAGACTGCCACTGACAGGCACCACAGTAACAAGACATGTGGAGGACACAGATAGTGGCCACTATGCCTTTGACATCTCAGGTTTGCATCTGATGCTGTGGAGGAAAATATGACTCATCTTCTTTGAGCTGAGAGAGCTGAAACTGAGCTGAATCTGGGAAGCAAGCAGAAGCAGATCTTGAAGAGCAAACAAATTCATATGAAACTCCTCTGAAAATTCACATTTCATCTAGTTGCCAAGGCAGCCCTTCTCCCTGTAAAATATCCATGCTGGTATTTGTACAGTTGATAAACTTGCTCTATTTTTAATATCAGTCCTTTGGTAAGAAATGGACGTCTGCACCATAACATGATTGACAAGAAAAGACAGTGTAAATTTGTATTTAATTAGGTGTGTCAGTGTTACTGTTATACAGCAAAACAAAAATACTATCTGGATAAATTGTTGACCCAGACATCATTATTATATCTCCAAATGACAAATGCTTTACCTACAGTGGCTATTCTAATTGTGGTTTTGTTATGTGTAGACTCTTACATGTAACGCTCACTGAAGGTGTGCATGTGTACATGTTGCAGGAAGCATGATTGATCGTATGACAGTGTACTGCAGCAGTCCCCAGGAGTCGCAGGAGTGGCTGGAGCACCTTCAGCCCTTTACCAAAGGAGGTAGCCCTGCAGGCACCATTTTAAAGGTTAGGATGCACACTTGCTGTCTTTCCCACAGACAAACACATATACAGTATAAAGTCAAAACAGAACCAAAACTGAAGTTTGAACCGCTCTGAAGTGTGAAAACCCAAAATCTCACCCTGAGTTGACAAAGATTTCACTTCATCTTCTCATCTTCTTTCCTCTGACTGTCCCACACAGACTGTTGAAGGAAAGCCTCTGAGCATGGTTGGTACCCCAACTCACCTCTCCCACCTGGGAAGCCTCAGTGCCATCAGTCGTGGCCCTCTGGAACCGCCAAAGATCAGCAAGCCCTGGTCTCTCAGCTGCCTTCGGCCCGCTCCTCCCCTCAAACCCTCCGCTGCACTGGGCTACAAAGAGGTAGGAGGATGTAGAGCAGCACAAACTTGATATGCATCTCTGGTGAGCAGACATGCAGTAAATAATTAGTAACCACAAGATGCTACCTGTTTCTACAAGCCCACCTCTGTCTCTTTTTCTGTCTCTGTTTTATTCAGACTTCTACTTTGCACAACGATCTCCACCAAACACACAAGTAACACCAGTAATATTGACTCACAATGTGACTCCATTAATTGGACTTATACTGACAGCTGCTCAGCAGCAATTTGATGAGAATAGATTTAGTGGTCCCATCTGTCCACCAGGAACTGTACTGTTATTATTATTCAATTTCTCATGTTTTGGGTATTTTTCATAAAGGCAAAAAAACCTTTTATTAATGACTACTTGGTGTCATTTGACATGTTGGAAGTGACTTTATGTGGTCGCAGGCTCTCTGAGTCTTGAAATGAACTGTGATGAAAACAGGAAAACCCTTCCCACATATACAGTTGATTAGTACTTTGAACAGTGTGTGGGCCAGCTCGCTAAAGTGCACGTGAATGTGAAAGGCAGCAGCAATTATTGCCATATAATTTTGGATTATGCAACAGAGTAGATTTAAAACTACTGGTGTAGCTGAGTCTGAAACATGGCAGGCTGTGCTTTCATTCTGAGGAGGTTTATTCCGGTAACAGCAGTACAATCACCACGTCTGACTGGCACTAAGTGAACTACTGAGTCAACCACAGGTTAAGAGCTACTTTTGTTGGTGAGCTTTCGGGTTTCATGGACTCCCACAGTCTAGTGAGGTGTTAAATACACAGTCTGTGTACGTCTGAACAGCAGATACATATACACATATATACTTTTGCAGAAACTCACTCGTGTCCATTGTGAGGAGTTAAAACAGGCTTGCATCCAGCTAGGGGGGGTTTTCTCTGCCCTGAAGAGATTGCATGCATAGTCCTCTGACTGCATGAACTTCTTGCTGCCAGTTTCACAATTTCTCCATATATCTCTCTTTATTTTTTTTGTTCATGTGAAATAATCACCCCATGCTGCTTAGAAAGACTTACAAAGACTAGGTGAATGGCAGAGGGGGTGTGAAAATGTTCACCGTTAACTCTCTATCACATCTTCCCCTCATCATATTTTTCATGCACATTTCCCCTTCTCTCTCTCTTTCTCCATCTTGCCCTCTGTAGAGGATGTCTTATATCATGAAGGTAAGGTGAGATCACAGTCGGTTTCTGTCTGTGTGCGTGCTTGCGTGGGTGTGTGCGTCTGTGTGTGTGTGTGTGTTTTGCCCCAGTGTTAAGATGGCATGCCAGTGCTCTGTTTGCTTCACTCTCACCTTATTGCCATCTCTTGGTTTCCTGTTTTCACTGGTGCTGCACGTCTGCATTTTTTTTTTCCCTTTTTCTTACTCCCTGTAGTAATTCAAACTACTGCTCACCAAAAAAAACTGTCACTTCTACTAGGGGTGCTATTTTTGGAAATCTAGTGCAGTCAAGTCTGCTGTCATTTAGCACAGAGTGTTTTTACAGAGGTGTCACATTTGAATAATCAGCAGCCCAAATGCGCTGTCAAATGTTAGAGGAAGTCTCCTTTAAAGTTTTTTACATGTTCCTGGAAAACCTGGTGAGAACCACATTTTCCATGCATAATGGTGTACAGTTTTATCAGACATCACAATAACATGCATCCATCATTAGCCAGGTTGCTTTAAACAAAACTCCCAACTCCTTGTGTCTTTAAGCGTCTTGTGAATTTCTTCTGCTCCCAAGTCGGCATGAAAATCAATAATTCAGCTATGAAGTGATAGAACGTGTATTTACTGTGCACACTCCACTCCTGATGTATTCCAAGCAGGTTGATGGTGTGAAACGCAGCCACTCTTTGTGCCAAAATTGCAGCCTGCCACTGAATTGCCACTGGCGCACCACATTTCTACACTACTCCTCCCACTGTGGCGCATGCTGAGTCCACAGAAAACCACACCAATGAGAAACGACTCTCTGTGCTCTGCGGCTGCATTGACGTGATCCCTGAGCCTCTTCAAAGGTTCCAAGAGACACAGTTCAGTCAGTTATTCCTCCTGATTCTCACAATTGAGTCGGTGGTTGAGTTTCGGGATGTCCATGAGCGGGTTTATTACCTGTTTTCCCATTGAGTGTTTACATAAGCTTCTCCATTCTAGCCAAGGCCATGGTACAAATGACATCGTGTAACATATTATGCGAAAATGTCACGCATTCAGCACTAATTTTAGCACCACCCTTCCATACTGGTATAAGTACATCAGCAGCTATTTTTAGTAAGTTTATTATTCATCACACCATTAGGCTTTTGATGTGCTCAGGAGAGAAATAGTTACTGCGCATAAAATCAACCCAGCATGATAATAAAAGACAATCTGTCTTTTGTAAAAAAAACCAAAACACATCATTGTGGTTTGATAGAGTATAGGAATAATGCATAACGTCTTGACTTCCATTCCTGGAGTCATAAGTGCTGATGTAAAGGTGACTGGACTTCTTTGTTCCCTTGAAGACATTTCACCTCTCATCCAAAAGGCTTCTTCAGTTCTCTGCTATGATGACCTGGATGACTGATAAACTACAAAGACATTCCTGGAGTCATAAACTCTCTATTCCGCAGGAAAAGCTTGGATATTTGAATTATTTTTTTCCCTGTCTTGTCTGAAACCAGTGGTGGGTAAAACAGATATAACAAGTGTCTTGGAAAAAAAGTGTGGAAATTTTTATTAAAACTTCAGTTTTCCTTATGCTTTTTGTGTATAACCCTGTTGGGCAGGATTCATATTAGCACAGTTCGGTCCCGGTCATCACCATGTGCTTGCTGCCTTGTTCGTCAACGGTATTTTGTTCTTTGATGTTGTTTGTTTATAAGGGATGCACGTCCCTGCAAGCTTGTGATCTGTTTGGTTTGGAGTCTTGGCTTTACAGGTGTGTGTAGCTGTGTCTGTGTCTGTGTCTGTGTCTGTGTGTGTGTGTGTGTGTGTGTGTGTGTGTGTGTGTGTGTGTGTGTGTGTGTGTGTGTGTGTGTGTGTGTGTGTGTGTGTGTGTGTGTGTGTGTGTGTGTGTGTGTTGCGTGAAGAGAAGTGGACTAAATTTGATGTTGCATTCTGTCAGGACTCCAGCAAGAGCCCGCGGCCCATGAAGAAGTTCCTACCAGGCAACAGGAAAAAGGAACGGAAGCCCTCTGATGACGAGATTCAAATGAGGAAAAGTAGGAGATTTATCTTACTGTTATATGACAGTGTATGGGACGCATGAGGGTTTACTAATAAAATATGATTAGTATGTTATTAGTATATTATTATTATTATATTATTATAATTATATTGCTTTATAAAAAAATGTTTGTTGTGTGTGGTTATGGGTCATGATGGTGACTTAGATAAGATGAAGAAAATGCAAAAGTGAAACTGAAATATGAAATTTGAGCAGAAATGAAATTCGGATATGCAGCTAAGATGCGGTTGAAGCTGAAGCTTGAACATTACAACATCTTGTACATGATGCCTCTGCAGCCCGTTTTCTACATTAATAATATAGAGGTGTCTGCACATTGCAAGGCCCCTGTGTGTTTACTGCACCAGTGTGTAGAATTCCTATTATCTGTGTAAATTTGTTCTTGATGATTGTCTCTAGTGCCTGAATGAATCTCCTCGGTGTGGATTTCTGATGTTGATAATCTCTGGTGTTGTCAGGCACGGTGGCTCTGGAGGAGGATGCTCAGATACTCAGGGTGATTGAGGCGTACTGCACAGGAGCCAGCCTGCATCAGACCACCACAGGTGTGTGTGTGTTTGTGTGCGCGCGCGCTTTTCAAGGAAAGGCCCTCTTAGTTCACACGTCTTCCAGCAACTGTGATACAGCCACAAATCAAGCGCTCCCATTACTGTGTGTTTTTGCAGCGGTGCGTAAAGAGTGCATCCCTCAGGTGCTTCTGCCAGAGGAGGAGAAGATCATTGTGGAGGAGATGAAAAGCAACGGGCAAACAGTTATTGAGGAAAAGTGAGCATAATATTACTTTGATAAAGAGTCTTTAATTTATTTGTTGCCTGACAGTAACAAAAAAGGATTGTCATTATTTGTATTTGGATTCTCTGTAATTAGATTCAGAAACATTACATTGATCCTGTTTAGGCTGTTAAGGTATAAATCTTCCCACAGAATGAACCTGTGTGACCTTCATACACAAATGTGTTACCACATGACGTTTCAACAGGCTTAGTTAATGAGCAGGTAAAAAAGATGTTGTCATTGTCTTACAATCTCTACTATTTTCTGTTAATTTCTTTCAGGAGCCTGGTTGATGCTGTGTATGCTTTAAAGGACGAGGTTCATGAACTAAAAAAGGTGCGAGTTGTTTCATTGTACTGAATGCACTCACATGTTTCACTAACACAGTGTGAAGACAAAGTCTTTTGTGTCAGTAACACTTTCCTACTTCTCAATGTTCCCACTGGGCTTTTTGCCCCATTAAACAATTTTTATTTTATTTGTTTATTTTATTTTTATTTATTTTAGTGCTTTATAATGTAGTTGTAACCCTACATAAGGACATATTCAGTGTTTATCAATGCAGTATTGCAGCAAAGACAGTTTATATGTCTCTTTCTGTTTTTAGATGTGAAAAATTAACAACAGAATCTTTATTAAACATGTATTTAAAGTTTTTTTTATAGTTAGTGTTATTTGAATTTTGGTTTTTATGAGGTACTGACTAATGAGTCATGACTGAGTCATTTATTTACTGTGCACTACAGTTCAGCCTCTGCACTCTGAAGTGCAACAGTGCCTACCTAATAAAACCCAACATTTTAGATGTATGCTATATAAACTAATATTAATGGTTTATATGCTCCTCAGAAAAGCTAAGTAGGACTTGCACATTTGAGTTTCTTGCCAGGAGGAACAGTCACACAATCTGTTAAATGCTGTTGTCGTCTGAATGTTTTAACAGGAGAACAAGTGGATGAAGCAGTTTCTGGAGGAGGAGCAGAAGTCTCGCAAAGAGCTGGAGCGAGTGGTCCGAAAACTGGCCAAGCAGAAGAACGATTGTGCTTGGGATGACGGCGGCCACTAACCACATCCCTACAATCATCCTCATCCTAGTGTGGCTGTGGTTACATTTACTGTATGTAAGCATGTTTGTTTGGGGGTGGGGGGGCAGGAAGTGGCAGGTGAGCGTGTGTATTTGTGTATGTGTCTATGTTGCGTCTCCATATTTCAGTCACACACGGCAGAGTTGGACTCCCTCTCTGATAATGACACTTTGGAGCTTCTTTGCTTCAAGTGCTGGAGCTTGATTTGACATTATGATGAAATCTTAGTCTTCCTGATCCAACCGCACTAGATGAGACTACAAATATTCTTCCTCCTGAAGCAGCTCAACTAAACCAAGACAGTTTTTTTTTTTTAAAGGGATGTTTCATACATGCTGCCTGAGGGCTATTGGCACTGTGGACACTCCCCAGCAAATAGAACAAGGACAAAACATGTTCTCTGCTGCTTCTTATGCTTCACTTGGAAATAGAAAAGGAGTTTGAAGCCATCGAGTCCAGTAGGTGTTCTCTTGCATGCACTCCTGTTACCAAGGGGACTGATTTTTTTTTTCTCTATCATCATGACGTTTTTTGTCATTGTCATATTTTAATTGCCACAAGGACCCTCCCCAGTGAGGGAACTGAGCTTTCATAAGCATGTATGCTTGGCATTTTTGTAACATCCTTGACATTCACATTCACAGGTTTCCATTAAGTAGGCATTTAAGCAAGTCAAACAGGTTAGCTCTTGGTCTTATATTCAGTTGTTTCCAAATCCCAAAGTTGTTTCCCTGACAATTTATTTAAGAAACTGCATGAATGTACGGTGTTCCTACAGTATGAATTCTGCATCGGAAATGTCATAACCAAGATATTCAAAAAAGAGTACGCAAATAATAACAAGTGTCACTCCTACCCTGCTTACTAAAACCTGTTCATTTGTGATTTTACCATATTAATTACATAGCCTGGCTTTATTTTGGATTTCTTAAAAAAAAAGTAGTCTTTATTTATTGTTCACCCAAACATTTAATTGTGGTGTTAGCGTTATACATATAGTTTTGCAGTCTTTACATCTGTCTGAAATTTTATTAAATTACACTGATGTGTGAAGGCAGAAAAAGTATCATAGCCAAGGGAAAAGACATTTTTTGGTCATCACAAAATGACTTTTGGAATGAGTCCGACTTGACAATTCAGAGGTTTTTGTTTGCAGACTTTGTGGTCTCCTAGTAGGTACCTGCAGAGCTTATGGAGACAGACTGAAGAAAGAGAGAGAGATTTAGTTGATGGTGTAGAGTAGAGCTGAACTGTTTAAGTGCCTCCCAAAGGGGTCAATAAACTTAAGAGAGTTTAAGACCAGACTGGGGCTTAATGCATGGTTTATATTGAAAGTGTCAGAAATGGATTGTTGTAATATTTAAATGAGAATGGCTCAAACGTAATGGGTGTATATCGGGTATGATAAAGGAACTGGGCTCTGCATGCTCTTTATGATGCAGCCTCTTTGTGAGGACTCACAGCGGTACTCTCCTCACGAAGTTGAATGTGTGCACTGTCAACACTGTTGTCGACTCTTGCTGCATTGCAGAGCAGCAGTGGATGCTATTGAAATGCAATAAGTGACTGCTTTACTAACTGACCTCTGGGTCAGTCCGAGCATGCTAGGCTAGATGTGGAGAAATCACAATCAATGAATGAATTAACTCGATTTATTAACCAAAAAGGGCAGGGCCATGTGGTTTAGCCACCACGCAGTTAGGCTGGCAATTATATTCCATTTGCCTTTATTTAATCAAGTCTCTAGGTCTTGATAATTGTTTAAAGATCACCAACTGGGTCCCAATTTTGATTACTAATAATACCAAATGTAATAATATTATAATACTGCACAATCTCTTTTTAGGAAGTGCTGTATTGCATGCACCTCTTTACGGGGAGGTCAGAGCACTGTGTAGGGTACGAGGCAGCACTGGCACATCAGCAGCGGAATCACTGTCTCGGTGGAGGTTGCAAAAGACAGATAAATTCTTGCACAGGTGCTGGGACTCATCTTTAACAGCTGTTCCTATTTGGCCGTACCTCTTCAGTGTTACTGAGACTGCATTGCCTGCACAGGCGTGAATCTGTCTCATCGTGTTTTTGCTGTTGAGGTTCGCGTTGTTGCTGTTCCTGTATTTTAAATTGTTTTCATAAAGTATATCATAATGTAGTTTTCAATTCCCAATAGCCTCAGTTAGCACTTACTGGTGGGAGGGGGGCGGAACTTCGTTTTCATCTAGTTTGTGATGTGAAATCGTGTCTCCAGACCACTGTGTGTATTGTTTTTGAAAAGTTGTTCTATGCAATTATTGTTGTTACAAGTATTGTAATGCTTTTTTTTCTAGACACTCTGTACTTTATGTTTGGTATGTTCATTCTTTTATTAAAAATTTAATATAACAAGTCAACTTTAGCTTTTGACATCAATCTCACAAAGCGAGAAAAAAGAAAGAATTTCAGCCACCAAGCATAAACTGTGTGTTCCCTCCTTCATACTGGAAAACCCACCAACTCAGGCTTTTCCATGCAGCATTCAGCCCATGTACGGTTCTGGAATTTGTAGGTTATTCAAATTCAGTTGCATGAAACCCTTTACAGGATGGAAGGAGTGACTACAATAGATGACATCCTGTGAGAATGTGTCACCTCCGCATCTGTACACACCTCCAGAGATTAAAATTTTCCATACTGTTCTGCTCAGAGGTGCCGAGTATAACCTGAGCTGCAGTGCGTTTAACCTTTTCTGGGTGAGGGAGGGGGGTTAGAATTTAATCACCCAGGTTATTTTAATCTTACCTTAGTTATGAGGGTTTAAGTTCTGTTTATCTCAAATCTATAGGACAATATGAAGCCAGTTATTAAACTGAAAAATAAATGTATACGTGTATTAGGTTTTTTTTACCTTTTACCTCTGTCATTGACGACCAATCTGGAATACTATATTTCAAACCATCCTTTAGTGTTTCAGATTTTTTTAAAATATATTTTTATCCAGCCTTTGAGGCGGCCATTGGTCTCAAATCCATTTTATACAAAATCAAATGGCAAGCGCTTGAGTCCTGTTCAAGTTGTGCAATATGTGACAATCTACACTCATTTGTGCCAAAGTTTTGTTATCATTGTGAGGTACTACTCACTGGTACATGACAATAAAGAACAGAAGTAAAAACTTTCAAGTTCATTGTGATGGATTACACAAATCTGACTACTTTTACGATAAATTATAATGAATCATACATCATTTCTAAATAAATGGAAACCAATGGCTGTCTGGAAAGAAGGGAAAGTATATTACAAAAGAGGAAAGTCCACAGCTTACTTTGAAACTAGGCAGTAAAAGTAATAAGTGTGATTTGTAATCAGGAAAGTCTGTCATGGTCCTTTGTATAATTAGATGCTGACACTGAAATTGTTTCCCTCAAAGGTGATCACTGACAACAACATGTGGTTTGAGGCGTATAGACACTTTGCGTTTCTGAGGATAGTTAGCCCTCTAAAGTTGTAACCTACATCTTGAGTGGTCCTGGTACTCGTGGCTTAGTATAGGAGAAAATGCATCTTTGCTTTGTGGTTTGCTGTGTCCCAGAAATTTAAAACCACAGTGCAGCAGACTGAGCTAGAATGCTCATTGTGGTGGGTTTTGCACTTGACAGTGAATATGATTTACCTTTTGATTTCTGAGTAGTCAATCGAGAACCCTTCGGAGCTTTATGGAAGAGCATTCAATTCAAGCTCTTCAACAAACTTTGCTGTGTAAATAATGACAATTGGGATATTTTCAACTTGTAAAAGTTCACATGATCCTGTCTCAGCAATTGTGGCTCTCAACAGTCTCTCAACACTAATTCCTTTTAATTCCTAGGACTAAAACTGTTTTTTGGTTTACACAAAATGGCAGCAGCCCTTTCTTTTACAACATGCTACATATGCTCCATATTTGGATATGCATACATGTAATACAATGCTGAGAACATCTAATATGTGGTGCTTTAGATTGGATATTTCAATCTAATGTCTCTATCTTTACTTCCAAAGAAATTCCTGAAACAGGCAGGTTTCGAGACAAACTGATGAGGAGAGAAGAAATATTTTGAGTTAAATATTAAAAAAAAAAAAAAAAAATTACACTGGCATACAACCTCATTTACATGAATAAATACAGAACAGCAATTCACAATGGTCCCACAGAAACACAAAATAACACACAATGATATGTAATTTAATAAATTATAGTTTGGAATGTGGTCTCTCTCTGGAAAAAGATTATTGATCCAAAGCATTTAACAGTGTTCTCAGTAGATTTATATCCAAGTCCATCCACTTAATAAGTTTCCATTCTTCAGCTTAAGTCCATGCACATGCTCATATAGAAGGCCTACAGTTTGTACATCCCAAAGGTTGTGGCTCCTTCATCATAGTCCACTATTGAAAGGTTATCTATCCAGACACTGAGCTGGTTTCCTTCCTCTAGTGTGATCACCTCCCCCTGTGTGGCTGTGCACATGCGAGGGATAGATGTGTTCCCAGCTCGGCTACCCAGGCTGCAGAAGGCCTGCATCACAACCTTCTCCTTGTCTGTCTTGCTCTTCCTCAGCATAATTCTGCTGGCCAGCGGGTGCACTAAGTCGGTCTTGGAGAAGGTCACCCTGGAGTAGACGTAGTAGTCACCAGAGTGGAGGATAGTCAGCCAGCTGTCGTAGTAGTAGTTGATGTTCCTGCGAACTGAGTGCTTCATGTCCCACTGGAGATAACCAGCTGGAAAGACAGAGGGGGATGATTAATCAATACTGCTGAAAGTACTCTCATTCTTTAATACTAAATATATTTTTGGTTACATATTATTTACTTCTGTTCTTTATTGTAACATAGTTTCTTACATGCAGATGTCTTTGCTGTTTGACGATCAACCACCATGCCTGCCAAGGCTTTGTAGAAGGTTCCCTGTTTATCTGATGAGAGAAAAGAAGCTGGAAAAGAGAATATCTGATCAGACACATTTTATGAGACTGGATTTTTGTATGCAACTTGATGTATAAAATTCCTTTCAGGCAGAAATAAATGAAAAGAATGTACCTTTTCCTTCAGCTGCGGGGCGTTTCTCCTGTAGGAATAAATAAAGCAAATAAAATATTAGAATATGGTGTAGATTTTATGAGGCATATAGCTCTTTGTTCATAAAGGCGCATCTTGCAACAAGACGGTGCGGTTAATTTCACAACTGACTTTCTTGTTAAAGAGCATTTCCTATGCTGCAAGAACGCAAAATAAAACACATCTCTGAGAGTACCCGAGAGTGAGAAAACGCAACTCCAGCGGTGCTACAAATAGTTGCCTCATGTTTAAAAATAATACTGTGTGATTTGAAGATGAAAATAAAATATTTATTGACAAATTAAAACTCAATTCTTACATTTTAATTAATAGTAGTTGAATATTTCAAAAAATAATATATCATCAATATATCAAAAATATTATAAAAAAATAATATATATTATATATCAAATATAATGATTAATCATTTTATTTATTTATCTATTTATTTTAAAGCTATCACCTTTCTACAGTAGGTGCAAAGTAAAATATTTTTACATGTAATGACTGTAAAATTACTGTATAATTGCTTTAAAAATACATGCAGCATTGCAGCATCAACTCCAAGGACATCTTAACTGTACTGTACATAGTTAAAATCTTCATCTATAATATAATTTGCTTTTACCATGTTGTGAATTTGGTACAGATAGATGAATCCTCCGACAGACAGCAATAAATGCAGCACCACTACGCCAACCAAGAATCGGATGACAGGCCTGTTGTGGCCTGATGGAAGTGGAGCCGGGATGAGGACCTGGTGGGACCTGTTGAGGCGCGGGGGTACCGGCGGAGGAGCCAGGCTGGTCTGGTAAGTGTTGATCATGGTGGAGAGGACTGGTGCAATCTTGAGCTGCCTGGCGTCCGTGACATCCCATGCACTTCTGAAACACTGCTCTCTCATGTAACTGAGTTTTACAATTGCTACTTCCTGGAAGTTCTGATGTTTGAATCTAAATGAGATGTGACCTTTGATGAATATGTGTATGCACAAGAATGTGAAATACATCGGTGCACTCACACAGTGCATATTTTCCCCTTCCTTTCTGTTAGATATGTAACCTCTATAAAATGTTGCGACCTTGTATTCCTTATCCGACGTATAGGTATGTTGCCGTATGACACCATAATACAAGTAAAGTTGATGAAAGAGCACATTCAAAGGCCTACAGTAAGGCTCGGTGGTATTTTCAATAAGTTTTGAAGCTGTTGGTATTTCAGTGACAAGGACCTGGTCAAACAAAAGACCAGTGTGGCAGCAAATTAATGTGATTTAAAGAGTCATACCAGAAGCAGAATATAATACATTTCACAAGATAAAACATCAGTATGATAGCTCTGTGACTGAATTTGCCATGCAGTTTGATTGATTTCATTATTTGCCTCACAAAGAAATCAGATGGGACACCTTTTTCTAACCAACTTTTCTAAATAATAATGTTAAAAAGGAATGGAGATGGAGATACTTCACTATATCATCTGTCTGTGATAACAACCACAGCATATGTTAACTTCTGGTTGTGGTGGTGCATGCACTTTAAATGAGACCGACTAAGTTTTTTTTTATTGTACCCACATAACCTAGTTGGACTTGTTGGATGCAGCTGCATCATTGTATGGTGGTTTAGCTTCTGTGTGGTTGATGAATCCGAAGGTTGGTACAGCTTTTGATCTCATGAGAACGTTTTTGTCCCACAAATTTCAGATCCTTAAAAAACAGATTCTTTGACAGACAATTAGGTGGCTAGAGAGATTGATTTTCAAAGTCCATAAATGAAACAACCACAATGCTTTTACAATACATTTGTTTTAGGGTAAAACATGAGTTTCTTGTGTCTAGCGCTGCATAGTTGGGATAAAAATAACCAGTAGGAGAATCCTGCAGATGTGTTATTCAGTCATCTTTTCAATGGCTAATAGCTGTCCCTAGTGGTTAACAATTTCCTCAGCTGTATATACAGAGAGTATTCATATATACATGCATAAATACAATGAATATATTAATTTTGATAAATACTCTTTACGTTTTTTACATTGTTATCCTGATAATATTATACACCAAAGTGGTCATTTCATTAAATTATATCTGTGTAATTGGTGACCCAGAAACTCTGTATGTTAAATTACCCATTTTCTCTCAATTAAATTGTGTTTCACACATTATATTGTAAAAACTGCTTCTTCTGTTTGCTGCATTTGCTGTTTATTGTGGAAAAAGAATAAAATGGTGAGAGACAAGAAAACAGGATGATGCTTCAAACTCAAACATGCCTATATGTAATTATTAAGTGGGGGTTGGATTTTATTTTCAAATAAACCATTATAGACATTCATTGATTTGTAATTTTCACATTGTCATCACATGGCCTGTGTGCATTCCTACAGAGACTTAGAGTTTACATTCAAATGTTAAATCCATGGCAAGAGGGTAAGGCGTAGAAGGCATTTGTCTTTTAGTTGCACTTTGTATTCTGCACATAAATTAAGTTTATTTAAAAACTGAAAAAAAAACTTTCACAGGCTTTCAGATGAAAAAGATGAAAAACTTTCATGGAGTGTAGTGGACAACAAGTGTGCAGCGTTTAATGTGCCGGCTGCAGAGGGCAGAGTTTCTGTTGTGGAGTTGAGGTTTTGTGGAGCTGAGAGAGGCTCGTCTGTGAACAGGAAACAATCCTGAAAGCTGCGTCCTTGGCGTTGGGCGCACCTCCCTTTCAACAGACTGGGGTTCCCCGCTGCACTTCATCAAGGCCACAAAGCATCTATAAAACTGTGTAAATGCACAAAATAGAGGATGGTCATTTCAAGTAAACACTGATTTGTGTGGTTTGGTTGATTTGCAGGGCAAAAGGCATCCAAGTTATAAGTGGGATTCATTGAAAAGCGGGACATTTTTATGTATTGTTCACAGTTTACCAAATAGTAAGGTCAAGTGGGACAACCTGATCACATTTCAAAATAGAGTCACAGAAATGCTGCTGACACAATGGTTATATGCAACCTAGACTTAAAAAAAAAAAAAAAAAACTGGGTTTAATCAAAATAAATAGGATTTCTGTCAGGAGAGACAGTTGTCATGACTCCTGTACACCGATCAACCACAACATTAAAACAGCCTATCTAATATTCGGTAATCCCCTTTGTGCTGCCAAAACAGCTCTGGATTCCAGAAGATCTCTGAAAGTGTCCTGTGGTATCTGACACCAATACATTAGCATCAGATCCAACAGATCCAGGATCAGATAGAGAGCTGGGGAATTTGGAAGCCAGGTCAACACCATGAAGTCTTTGTCATGTTCCTCTAATCATTCCTGAACATTTTTTTAAGTGTGGCATAGCACGTTATCCTGCTGAGACCACTGTTAGGGACCACCGTTGCCATGGGGGGGTTCTTAGCACAACATTGTCCAGAGCACCACACTGCCTCCCCCAGCCTTCCCTCTTCCCATAGTGCATCCTGGTGCTATTTCTGACTGCTCACATGCTGCCTAATATATTCCATCCCCTACCAGGTGCCATTGTAACAAGATAATTAATGCTATTCACTGACTTGTCACAGGTTTCAATGTTGTGGCTCTTCGGTGTACAGCTGTGGGGGGAGGAGAGCTCTTGTGGCTACAGGTAGACAGAGGCATTCTATAATTTGTTGCATGTAGTACCTAAGTGGTGATTAAGAGACACTGGAGAGTAAAAGGGCTGAGGCTGTGTCACAGAAGCCTGGGAACCATAGAGTTCTGCTCTGTGGATGTTACTCTATCTTCCTCTCCACTTCATAGTCAAGACAAGACCTCAACCCAACAGATATCTGGGATTCTGGGCCGTTGTTCATTGCCACACAGCCCACCTGGTTGTTGAAGAACACGTAGATGACAGGGTTGATGACGGTGCTAAACTTTGCCAGGACAGAGGGCACCACACTAGCCATAGGAGTGACTAGTTCCAGTCTACCGAAGGTAACCATCAGGGCCATGATGCCGTAGGGAAGCCAGCACAGCATGTAGCAGGACACCATCGACAACACCATCACTAAAATGTGTTGCTCTCTGCGCTGAGCTGCCAGCAGATTGATCTTACCCACCTGGAGACATGTAAAGGAGAGGAAAAAGGTACAGAGGTTAAACCTTGACAAATTTACCCACTAATGACCTAAGTGCTAAAGCATGTCCCGCATACATTCCTTAGCTTTGTTTATTTGTTTTATTTTTATTTTATTTGCCATGTTTTGTTGCATTCATTATCTTAGTTTGTCCTGTTATTGACTACTTTTAGTATGGGTTATGTGTAGTATCTAAAATTTCACTCTTTGATGCCACCCAGTGGTAGTATCAAAAAAGGCACGCAGCAGTCCATGCTCATATGCCCCTCCTTTGCCCCAAAGGATCCCACCTATGTAAAATGATGTGAGCAAAACCCATTAGAACAATGTGAAAATGTTATAATCAGAAAAAAGTCAACGCACATAAACTCAGCTTGAGCAAGTTCCATTTTTTGATGCAGGCTGTGAGATGAGAGACACTCTAAAAACTCTGTTTTTTTTAAACAGTGAAAACTCTACTGAGTGAAACTTGACTTGAGATATATTATAACGCAGAGAAATTGCAGATTTAAAGGGGCACTCGAGTAATTCAGTGTTACTTTCTTCTTAATGTGTGGTATTTAAAAAAGTGATCAGAGACAAAGCAATGGAAGCAGATGCTATATATCAGACATTTTTATCCTTTGGGTCAGATCCAAAAACACTATTCCATTGCCTTAAAATTTAAGGCATTTAAGGCTTAAATGCAGCTCAACAGCATCTTTCCCAGTCTGGCATCTTTCACAGAAAACCCCTCCAGCCAATTGTACTGAAAACCCTTAATTATTTAAAACATGATCCTTTTTTTAAACAAAATGCAATTTTTTTCCGTTTTGTGGTTGACATTTGTTGGACAGTATGTATTAAGGTTATGTGGTAGTGTGGATCAGTAGATCACAGATCCAGTAAGTAAGTCTCCGTTGGTGTCACAGTAACCATAGAAACACTCATTAAAAAATACTACATGGTCAAGATTGGGCAGCAGCAGTATTGTGACTGCTACGTGTGCTCCGGTGTGTGTCATTATATCTGTCCTGCTGGTATCTTCTGATGTACTGTAGCGGTGGGCTAAAATGAGCTCCAACACGATATATGATAGGCCAAATGACGAAAGCTGTGCTGTGACGGTCACTTCCTCAGTGTGAAATTCATACCACTTTGGTCACTGCCTTGTGCAGACTAATTGCCACTGTGATGTTTATCGTGGTGCTTCATGAATGAATGAGAATATCTGCCTGGTCAAGGGAGTCCTCTCAGAGAAATAGAACCCTGCTCTTTCTGGCAAGCTGCTGCAAATCTATCACACACTTAATACACTAAATCAGATTAGTGGGAATGAATGAATGAATTTAGATTTAATGAATTTGATCATTTACACCTTTGCTTTTTTCCCTACTGTGACAGGTCAAAATGTCTGCTGTGAAAGACGTCTGCTGTCTGACATGTTAATTTCTGTCACCTTTGAGAGGCAAACGCAAGGCTCCACACACTGATTGCTCAGCTTCTAAGAAAAGCCGAAGGCCAACTGCTGCACAGCCGAACCCCCATTCAAGGGTACTATAATCATGTCTGCAAAGCCCTTATATGCTCCCTTGGGTGCACAGAGTATAAAAAATGGTGCTTACATAATAGCAGGTATCCATTAGTAGCAGATTGCTTCCATGATCTAAAAATACCTTCTAGGTGATTCATTATTAGAAATAGTAGCAACAAACTGCATGGTGGCACCCAACACCAATTCGTAGCCCTTTATTATCACTTGTGTGACTAGCACATTTATGTAAGCCCCACTGAGGTGGCTATGAGTCACTGGAATCTGAGAGGGGGATCATTACCCTTAAGTACTCAGCCAGGCTCTGAAACACCACTCGCTCCCCCAGAGATGTTGATGTCACTCCTTCTCCTGCTGGATGAATTGATTTAAAGATTTCGAACACGGAGCTGTGGCTTCTAGGATTATCTGGCTTGATGCTCCTTGAAATTACCTTGAAATTACACATGGCTTAATGTGAGTAGGAGTTTGACAGCGATCACTTCACTCAACCTCTGAGTTACAATCTTATGTCCCAAGAATTTCCTGGCAGCTCAGGTGTTACAGTAGAGCCCAAGCATTTAAACTGAAAGATTAAGGCTTTGTAGCTGAGCAGGTGGACTTGTTGAAAGGTACCGTTTACCGTTGTAAATGTGTATTGCTTTCTGTGAGACAATTCTTACAGAATCCCTTTTGATTTTACAATATTTTCAGGTGTATCAAATGCAATAACAGAGGTTCAGCCACACATATTTCAATAATATATCAAAGCTCCTGACAAGGATGGACAAGTGAAACTGGTGACAAAAAAATGGAAACCCAGAAAATTCAACGGCTCTTGACCTAAACTTTGTATTTTGCTTTAAAGCTGCTTAAAAGTTAGTCATTTCAGCAAGTAACTTAATTATGTTTTTCATTTTGTTGATGAATCTGTAATTATGCATCAGACAACCTCGTCAAACATGTCCAGGATCCGTATGCACTCACCCTCCTGACTGCGACCATGATTCGCCCATAAGAGTAGACCATGAGTAGAAGGGGCAGCAGCAGACAGAAGATGAAGAGACACAACACGTATGACACGCTGGTGGCTGATCGGAGATGCCACTGAACGGAGCATGTGGTGCCGGGTCCCTCAGGCCCATAGCTGCTCCAACCCAGGAAGGGCGGCAGTGTCCAGAGGAGAGAATAGAGCCAGGAACCACCAATGCAAAGCCAAGCCTTCCTGAAGTCTGAGATGTCGACCTGGGAAGAATGCAGCACGGCGTTGTAGCGCTCGTAGGAGAGAACAGACAGGGACACCAGGGACACAATCCCTTATAAAGCAACAGACAGAGGAGAAACAGACAGAATAGGTCAGATATAATAATCAGAGCACAATTTTTACATAATCTTTGGTACAGAGCTTCTCAGTTTCCCCAACGACTCATTATCAGTTCCATTGGCTGAGTCAGCTTCTCAGTCAAAAGTACCTGGTTTTCTTATTTCTTATGTCTTCCTCTGTAAAGCCCTTACATTGTCTTACCTTGTAGGGTTGAACAGTATAAAACGTGTGTATGAAGTGTGACTCATCAATAGGTGATTGTAGAGTACACAATCCTTCATTTGAAAGCTACAGTTAATGTTCAATGCCCTCTATAGGCTGACAGCAGTAGTGCTTTTGTGCTATATAGAGCATGCCTGGGGTGGTGCTCATGGGCCAACAGAAAAAGTGGTTAAAGGACCAAAACCAAATAAATTCCAGCCAGTGACACATTGGACCTGAATCATCCTCACTTTGACACAAGATAAACAGATGTCCATCTTCATCATCTGTCTGTCCATCATCTATCAGTCCTGGATGTCACTATCACTGTGTAGCCCCAAAGTGACCTACTGGTGGTGTTTGTGTTCTCAGTGCCTGTCTTTTTTTTTTTTAATCAACTTTATTGATAATAATTTGTTTGCTAAGTAAACTCAAATTTGTGACACTTAGTTTTGGTTTATTTAGTTAGTGGTTGAAAGTAACTAAAATATTGGCGGTTCATTTGGTGATACTTGAAATTGTGTTTATGTATGATATTTTACACTGCACTACCTTTCACAGATTCATATTTTTTGACACAACTACATTGACTGTGATTAGGCAACTAGTTACATTAAAATGTGCACTTTATGATTTGATATGTAATATATACTAGTTTAACATTGTTGAATATTAAAGCAGTTTACAAGCCAGATAATACGCGAAGCCACATTTCTCTCTGTTTGCAATCTTACAATCAGTTTAGCGTGAGAAAGGGTGACGGAGTGGTTTCAGAGCCTGGCTGCATATTGTAGTGCAATGATCCCTTCTCAGTTTCCAACAATAACACTCACACACTCAAAGAGGCGTTGCTTGTGATATCTAATATTTCGCTTTCTTAACAGAATTGTACTTAGGTACACATTTGAATGCAGGGCTTTTTCTTGTAAATGAGTGTTTCCAAGTATTTCACCTGCTTTTATCAAAAGATGTAAATACTTGATGACTAAAAAAGTCTTCAGTAACCTCAGAAACTCAGCAAGTTTGACATCAAACTCTCTAAATTTCCTCATAAAACCTACTTCGTTGAACACAGGTGGGTGGGCATAGGAGCAAACAGGTAAAGCAAAAAAAAAAGTTCTGCATTTGCTCTCATTGTACGTATGTCACTCACCGAAGAGGGAATTGGCGAACCCATACCACTTGCAGCCGTGCTCTCCAATGAGCCATCTCCCATGCAGACTCGCGGCAAAACTGAAAGGTGTCCCGAAGACGCAGACGAGGATGTCGCTCAGGCTGATGTTCAACAAGATGAGGTTGATGGGCGTCCAGAGGGAGCGAAACTTTGCGAAGACGAGCAGAGCGAGGAAGTTGTTGAGGATCCCCGCCAACAATATGAAGCCGAGGCATACCGCCACCACCGTGTGGCCGGTCCGGCTCAGACCGCCGGGGCTCTGGGACGCCTGAGAATCCTGCAGAGTGGCGTTGGCGCTGAGGCTGGAGCTGGAGAGGGAGCTGTCGGTGGTGCTGAAATTGCAATCGCGTATGTGGACGACCATAGCAGTGAGAGGAGGTCAAAGGGACTGAAGCGGAGCAGGACCCACACACAGCAAGTCCTGCACAACCCCCAGTGCAACAGCTGTGCACGCTGCGAGGGCCGATACAACACAGTTAGTGGAGTGTCAAGAGAGGTGACTGCGCTCTGTGTTCTTCTTTATACCTGCCCCCCTCCCCCGCCACAAGCCCTCCTCTTCTTTTCTCTTCTTTCTTAGAATCTCTCCACTCTTTATAACAAGTCCGTTGTATAATAACTTCTTATGTCAATAGAACAAACTTAACAATGTATTGCTTTCTTGCTGCAAATCCACCTTAATCAGATTTACAACAACTTTTGCTGGAAGTTTTTCCCAGCAGATACTGGCCAGATCAAATGTTTGCTTCAAATGCAATTCTAATTTTAATAGTCAGAAATAATCAGTATTGTCCTTTAATACCAAATCAACCAAAGGATTCTTTTTTCATTTTCTGTTGTCCTTTAATACACTTGATAAAATTGTCATTATTTCTATCTGACTCACCAAACACCCCTCATGATGCACTGAAACCTGCTGATTACAGTGAACACATGACAGGAGGATGATGATGACAAGGATGTCATTCTGATCCTTGTCACCGCCATCACAGAGGGAGAGCTCTGTTAATCTCAATTGTTATGGTCAACAGTGTCAGTGTGTCCCCCTCTTCTTGCACCATTGGTTGGTTGAAAGGTCGATAGGCAGTTATCACTGCAGACTGATCTGAGGCTAATATTGGAGAGTCGATCAGCATTGCTACCCATTGAGACCCCCCCGATTTGAGTCTCAGTTTAGTCCCATTATGCCTGACAGAAAGGAGGAGAAAGATTATGGTTTCAAGCCTGAATGGCTGCTCAATCCATGCCTGCCTCCTGTAGAACTGTAGATTGTCTGCTGCTCCTCCACACCTGCTGTCAGTCTTCTGCCAGAGTCCCTTCAATCCATAGCTGGGACAGCTTCCTTCGCTCCTGGTTCTGGCTTTGTTCCACCACAGACTCCATGTGAGCTCTACAAGGCAAAGGGGAAAGAAGTGTTCACTTAATGTGCACCTGCCTTTATACTGATCTTGAGTTGAAAGAGTGCAGGGTTTTCTTCAGGTAATCTCTGCTCTGTATTAATTTTTACATATGTGTTAGTGTGTTAAAAAAGGAAAACCTGTCGAAAAACATTGGTTATGTACCTTGTACTTGTAGATTTTTTGTTGTTTACTTTATTGGTTGTGCGCTTTTCTTCTTCCTGTGTAAAACATCTCAGTTATATGATAGATGTTGCTCATTTTCTAGCAGCTAAACAGAAGTGTAATATTTAAAAAATCAGAAGGAACATGGCCCTTCAACTCAGTCAAGGATGACAGAATGGTTCCCACAGTGTCATAATTGTGTTGTTTGGAATGCATTTTCTCTATGACCCTGTCTGAAGGGAAGCTGAAGGAGCTGCATTTTTCAAATCAGTTCAGTTTATAATCTCCAGGGGAGACAGACTGTCATTTGCAGACAGACTCAATGAATAAGGATTCTTATAGTGGACTATACAATTTAGAGTCCTTATCTTACAAATTGCTTCAAAGTTATTAGTAACCAAATTTAGATATATATTCAGTGTTGCATGATTTTGTTGACAAGAACTGAAGCTGCTTGATGTCACCAAACAGTTCAGTGAGCTTTTAGATAAAGAGCTGCAGCCAACAGGCTGCACACCACCAATGTCTTGGTCAGATAACCATCTCCTTTCACTGTGCTCTGCTGTTTGCATTCTGATGCTGTGAGCCGATGGAAAAGGCACATTTTTGCCCGACGTCTTCACTTAAAAAATATTAGTTTGTTTTACTGATCTCTTTAATTGACAGTCAAGTTTGTCTCCCACACTCCAAACTAGGCACAGGTATAAATTTGTGCTTTTATTGTGAAATAGAGATATGCTGCAGTGGGGAGACTACGCAGTGAACTCAACAGAGCTACACTGGAGTGCAGCTCCAGGGGGGCGTGTGTTACTGGGCGTGGTTTCGGGCCTCTCCCGCCATCTCCTGTGATCACCTGTTCTCCATCGCGCTATGATCACCTGCAGCTGCTGTTGTTTACACGTCTTGGCGTGTCGCGCGCTTTCATCGCCAGTTTGCTCAGCCTCATCGGTCGGTCCTCGGCCGCACTTCGAGTAACTTTAGTTCCAGCCAGTTACACCTGTGCTTTGTGTGTCTTATCTTGGTTCCGTTGTTCCTGAGCGATGACTTACCTCCGCCACGTTTGATGGTCGCCCGTCCTGCCGAATCCAGCTGCCCTACTTACCGCTTGCCTCAGCTCCCGTGGATCTTCACTCCGTGCTTGAGTCTCGTCAGACCCCACTCTGTGTCTGCTGCCCAGTCCGCCCACACTAAACTCTTCATCGTTTGATCTCCTCACCCTCGCACATGTATTCCGAGCACGAATATTCACTCCATCCACGGTGAACCCATATACAGCTTCAACCACATCTCATTCTCCCAGAACAATTCCCGGACAGCGTAAAGAGGATTCCTTAAATCTTAAACTTTTTGCAAAGGAGTGATAACGAAAAATCTGGAGTATTTTTTGGACTGTGAACCTGGCTAGGAGGGACTATTTTTTTCCTTGACGTTGTACTTCGTTTCTGTGAAAACTTTTGAAGCTTTTTTCCCCCGTGAGTTTTTTTTTTAATGGCGAGTAGCCTCATTTTGAGTTGAGAACATTACTGAAGCTTCTTTTGTTATTGTGGACTGAAATGAAAAGCCCCGTGTATTTCACTGCCTGACTGAATTGTGTGTTGTCTGCCACCTTTTGAGCTCACTCCGTTACCTCGGTGCAGAACCTAACGCTAAAAAAAGATGGTGCAAAGTAGCACAACACACTCTGGATGTACGGTGTTAAAAGTTTGGAAGTGTGGTGTCATCACACCTCGAGTGCGGTTCTGTCAGTAAGCCCTTTATCCTGAGCCTTAATTTGTGAGGAGGTTTCTTAAGCTCTACACCAAGGTGACACTTTTTGAAAGGTGTTAATATTTGGAAGACATTTCTGACTTCAGGAAGGAAATTATTCCATGATCTTGGGAAGTCTAGAATGCTAGTCATTTTAAAAACCAGCTTTATGATTGGTTGGGCAGGGCAGAGCTTTTGATTTAATGCTATAATTTGCACACAAACATGCTCACAGTGACAATGTTAATATGATGACCTTTAGCATGTTGGTGTGCAGGGACCTCATGAAAGTACCTGTTGCAAAGAAGCTCAGCAGTCGTTCCGATTCATCCAGAGGGAGATGTGACCATGTGCATCATCATTTTATGACATTCCATTAATCGTTGACTCATTTCAATCTCTAAGATTTTTAACAAACCCAATCAATAGTAGTTGATAGGATTCAGTAGTGAAGCAAGTGCCATCCCCAAAGCCTTCTTGTTTTAGAAGCTCACTTTTTGAATTCATGTATTTGGAAGAAACATGAGTGCTTCATGTGTGAGTTTCCCACAAATTAAATGCAGGGGTCAATAAAATACTAGGCTTTATTTTCACCTTGGATGGTTTCCTGCCTTCTTATTGGTTTCTGTTAATATTGACTCTGGGATTATCCATGTGTCTTCATGAGTTGGTGTGTTTAGTGTCAGCTCACCAACTGGCTTTTTTTAACCATCGGTCAGGGAACATGATTGCATTATCCACATCTAACTGCAGACACCATTCATTGCCACAGTTGGGGATGTTTCTTTCTTCACAGGATGCGGGTGGATTATTGATGGCGCTGTGCTAGTTTCTTCCCATCTGGCACTGCATAAACCATGGATGAGTTACTGAATGGGTCTATTGAGCAAGGCTTCTGAGGGCTAATGGCTCTGAAGCCAGGTGCCATTGGTGGTGGAATAGGAGGCCTTTCCTGTCTGTGAATAGACAGTCATAATCACAACAAAGCATTAAACATTGTCTGCGTTAAAAATTGTACAATGGAACTATTACTCAGTGATAGTAATGTGTCCCACTTTCCCCAACCAAGGAGGAAATGGAAGGGAATTCAGTCACGTAGCACCATAATTTTTCTGTCATCTCAAAAAGTTATGATTGAAAACAACCTTAACCTTTTGTCATAATTATGAGTTGGTCATAATTAGTCATAATTATGTGACAATTTGGGGTTTTTTTGTGAATACAGTGCACAGCGTCAATGTTTATGGCTTGACCAAAGAGAGAGGTTATATTACTTGCAATCATAAAATGACATACTCAATGATTTATAGTGTTTAAATGGCTCTATTATTCAGAAAACATCTCATGTGTACATAATACAAACTGCCCCAGTTCTTGTATTGCCACTATTTATATGGTAAATTGTCATTTGACCACACTGGAAACTTAGTTAAGATGGCATTTAATATAGACTGTAATCATCAAAACACCACAATCAACTGACATAATTAACGCTAAGTGTTCTAGCTGAATCCCATCACACCAGTGTCATGAAGACCCAACACAGACAATATGAGCTTGACAAAAACAATCCAGTGATACGATCTCACTCAGGAGCTAAACCATAGCTGTGTTTTTTTTTTAAGGTATTTGGCTGAAATTATTTGATTTTCACTGTCCTTTAATCATTAATTGATCTCTCCACTCTTTGACCTTTCCTTCAGTATTAGCCAGTTTATTTCTATTGATTTTCTCAGGATGTCCAAACCCACTGAAAATACTTGATTTGCACAAAAACAGACTTAAGAGCAAGAAAAAAAATCACAGTGAGCTGTTTTGTGTTTCTACCTTTGTTGCAGTTGCGGATTTATTAGTTTATGTTATTGGTGCCTGTTGAATTATCCCATTACTGATCATATATCTTATGTCAGTGTATATTTATTAAAAATTGTATTATAGTTCATTGAGAGTGTGGTCTCAATGTTGCCAGTGGGGGTCACTATTGCTCACTTTGTGTGTTTTGCTCTCTGGTGCTCAGTACTTTACAAAATCACTGGCTTGTCTGCTCAAGGGTTTATTTAAGTTTGTATACAATTCAGCTTTTTTACAGTACACAAAACTTTTCAAAGATTACTTTAAATTGAAAATTACAGAAAACAAGTAATTTACATTACATCACTATCCCTTTTTTCAGATATCAGCATCAATATTCATACACTCAAGAGGCTCAACATGTAATTATGTAATACTGGTCAATTTACTGGTGTAGGCCTACTCAGAGAACTGCCTGATAAAGACAAGAGAAAGAAAATGCCCTTTATCCAAGTCCACCACAAAGGGAGCAATATATACAGTGCTCAGAAGTTTGTTAGAAGGAATGCCAGAGTTGAAGAACCAGTTTGTCAGAGATGTTTTGTGTTCCCTTTAAGAGAGGTTGTTATAGTTAGTACATGCTGACATGCTGAGGTCATTGCACTCAGAGAGCGAGGCAGGAAATGAAGACGCTGCTGCTTCTTTGCGAGTTTCCAGGTGACACTCAGCGGCCTGTGTGTCGACAAAATGTCTGACAGTCTATGGTCTTCTGTCCTGCTGCTCCAGTCTCTTTCTCTCTCTCTTCAATACCAGTACAAATCCTTCTTGTCCAGATGCCGTTCTGACAGAGAGGAAACAAAACTTCATTGATTTCTGAACAACTTGGATGCATCACATTCGGATAAATATGCAGTTAACACGGCTGAGCAAAATGAAAATGTTTTTTTCAACAGTTCAAAAGTTGCATCCCAGAACAAGGTGCACAAATTCCTGTGTGGTTACCAAGAAATGGAAGCAAGGAAGTTAGGCACTGACTGCATTATTACCAACAAATAAATATAATATAAATAATGCTAATATTCTCTGAACGAGATAAGCTAAATATTTGTTCAGTTATTTTTTTGTAATTTTTGAGACATTAGCCATCTGTCAAGTGATCTTTTAAAAATGCTTTTCCTGTAAAAATTCCGTCAGTACTTGTTGCGATGCCTGTACCTCTCTTAGATGAATACATGAAAAGAAGTGCATAAAAATGATGTAATTGGGTTGTGTGCCATTTAGCAACTGATTAAGACTTCACAGGGTATTCTAGTAGTGTCCAAAAATGGTGATATCTACAATAGACCCTGAGCAAGACAACCCTGATGATATTACCAGGAATTACCTATGTGGGTTTTGGAAATGTCACCCAGAATGACAAAGGACAAGTGACTGTGTTAACAGGTTGTGTTAAACTCCTCTTGACTGATGTGAGAAACCATTGGGATTTCCATGGAGAAAGTGGTGTGTGTAGATTCACAGATATGTGGCTCATCATTAACACTGGTACAGTATCTATTGACTCACAGGCATAGGGATTACTTGATTCATTCCTTTCTCCAACTACACAGGATTCAGTAGATCTGATTATCAAGTGTTTCATCTGTTTCTGTACCTGAGATCTATGAGGCTGTATTGCTGCTAAAACATACCAAGTTCGAATCCTACAGCAGGATCCACAGACTCTCTAAATCCTTGAGGCACCGTCCAGCTGGGAAGCAGTTCTGGCTTGGAGCTGGAGGCCATGCTGGGTCCCATCTCACCCCTGTCGTTATGCAGCAGGTTAAGCAGGGATGTGGCATATTGTTGTCCAGTCAGGCTCAGCCCTTCTTGGGACAAGGGGTATGCAATGGATGGCAAACTTGGGCCCTCTTCTGCTCTCCCAGTGAGTGAATGCCATGAGCCAGGAGAGTTTTCTACAGGGCTAAAGGTCAGGAGACGTCCTGCTACAGGAGGGGCCTGTGCCTCTGTGTAAGAGCTGACACCGCTGCCCTGACAGGGGTTGGTGTCTTCTGCAGGGAACAAAGAATGAGGCTGCTCAGTGAGGATGAATTGTCTTATTTGCAGTCAGGTAGGTAACACACTTCTAGTTTTATGTGCTTACCCAATTTAATAGATTTACGGATTTTCTTGGTCTTTTCTGCTGGAGCCTTGGCCTTACAGACTTTACTGAGAGCTCGGGTGAAGTGAGCATCCACCATGGTGTTGGTGTCCCCCTGGAAGTAAGTCAGGATGACGCACCGAGAATGCTCCTCCACCTTCACAGCTCTCGGACTTTCTGTTCCATCCTCCATGGGTCAGTTGTGACTAACAAAACAAGATCAGGTGGGTCAAACCAGTTTCCCTCCTTATCTTTTTTTGTCTGAAGCATTTTAAACTTATCTTCCTGTGAATGACTGATCTCATGGACTGCTGACTGTCTTTGAAGCAGACCAAAGACTTGCCCAAATGTTTTTAAACAGACACCAACAGTAAGAGTGTAAAATACCCCTTTCAAATTGATAAATTCTATATCTCACAAACTGTGTTTTTGAAACATGTTACTCTTGGATCTTATTGGAAAACTTCCAGATCCTCCAAAATAGCAAGTTATTTTGCAGGATGAGGAAATGCTTTGCAAATGTTTTTGGTGGAGAAAATTACATCAACCTCTGGAAGTGAAATCTCTATGTATATGAAAGAAATGAGCTTATCCTCTTATATAGCACAACAAATTATTATATATAACCTCAGTAAACCTTTAAACTAACTTGTGAACAAAGAACGAAATCACTGCTTTTTTTCAAATACACACTAATATTTTAAGTAACTTGCTTCTCTTAACTGACCTGATGATGATTGACCAAAGATGACCAGGGAGGGTGGCCTTGCCTTGACTGGTTGATCAAAGCAAAGATGTGCAGCAGCCAAAATTGTTGGAAAGCATGTCACTGGGTTTCAGTTTAAACATCAGAGTCATGGTTAGATTAAAAAACCGAGACTGGTCACCTTCCCTTTCTTTCTCTTCTGCTTCTTATACTACGATCAAAACGTTTTGCTCACAGATCCTCCAAACATACGTTCTTGACGTGTTAAACTGGGAGGGTGTGTGATGCTTCATGGATGCAGACAGCTATGAACAGAATGCCATCAGGCGAGTTCGTCCAGAATCTGAACAGCACCTTATTCAAACATTTCTCTGTCACACAGTCAAAAAGTTGCTGCAGCTCTACAGTCTTTTGTTGGTGAGGTGTCTGCAGATGTATGAGATGGAATTTCTTATTAGATTTTTTCATTTAAAAAAAATCTACATGAATTATTAGAGCATAAAGTAAAACTCTAATAGACCACCAAAGACCTCTTCAGCTGTTTATGGCATCTGTTGTTGAATTGTGGACTCAGGTTTCTAAGAACAATCTTTTGCTTTTTTGCTATACATGCATTAGTATTGTATTATAATGATAACAGATCAGATCTGCCTTTTTATCACTGAAAATGATTAAACATTCAGCCTAATTCAAATAAAGAGTGAATGGTTTTTTGTCTGTCTGTGTCGGCCCTGAGATAGACTGGAGACCTGTCCAGAGTGCCCCCCCCCCAACCCCCCACCCAGTGTCAGCCAGGATTGGCCTGAACGAAAGGTAGTACAGGAAATGGGTGGATAGATGGATTACAACATATAGTTAAAGGCAAAAATGGTGGCAGAACAAACTTAGAGCCAAAAAAAAAAACACTGAAAGTTTGAGTGCAGAGCTGAAAGATGGTTTTATTGTCATACAAATTACAGATATACATTTGGTTTCAGATATCGTTCATTTCATGTAAGCTCTTTTAACTTCCATTGCAACATTACTTTACTGATGATTTTACTACTTTTACATTAGCCTTTCAGTTATACAGTATATATAATATAAATGAGTGTAAATGAAGTACACAACAGAGATGGAGAAGTTCAACCTTAAACCTCATTCGCAATCAGTGACTGTGACTGTGACTGACCAGTGGAGCCTGAGAAGGAGAGCAGCACAGACTGGTACATACAGAGGCCACTCATGCCCCCTGGTGGTGGTGATTTGGTGCTGATCTTGCAGAGGAGTTGGAGACCTCCCTGATGGTGGAGGTGTTGTCAGAAGCACTTGAGTCAGAATTAAAAAGATTGTTCTTTTTGCAGCAGCCACCCGCTGTTACTGACTGGCTCCAGTCTGAACACAGGGGGCAAGGAAGAAAAATAATGGATCACACACTGCTGAAATACTTCCCACCACCATCTGGCCATTAAAATATTGTATGTCCACAAGCATTGCTTTGATTTCTATCTATCTGATATCTATCTATCTATCTATCTGATTTGCAACATGGTACCTGAGTGATCACTGAGTCTAAAACGTCCGCAGCCCAAGTGGATTCTCCATTGTTTCCTCACATTTTCTTTCATCAAACAGTGGAACAAAAAAACAAAGAACCCTGGTACACAAGAAGAGAGATAGCAGACACTGACATTTCTGTCTGAAACCTTTTCTTCATCACCTTGTCAGTTCATCTCAGTTACATGTGATCTGCATTTCAGCATTTAGACTCATTATTAGGGCATGACCAGTCTCTGTTTCTGTGGAATTTGTTTTTTTGCCTGCTCCTTTGTAAATGAATACTATCAATACCACAGCTCATATTTACCCTGCAAAGTGTTGAAGATGGAGAACAGGTACATCAGGACCACTCTGCCTGGCCCAAAGGAAAAGAAGCCCACTGACCACGTCAGGCCCAACAGGGCGGTGAGACTAGCCACCGCCCTAAGGTGATGCAGGGATCTGCTGCTGTTGCCAGAGGGCTTATTGGCCCTCATCCGCCTGATCTGAATCAGAACCACGATGAACACAGAGATGTTGCACAACAGGATCAGAAGGACAAATGCCACCACCGTCACGTAGAAGAAGACGTCATTCTGCAGCCAGCAGCTGGAGAGAGGAACACAGTGGATTGTGCAGTGCATACTGGCATTATGACAAGTTCCTTCAACTAAATCTTTTCTTCATCTAAGTGTTGGATTTATTTTTGACCATTTGCTGAGAAATGTTCTCAATACTTTCATCCTTTTTTTTACTCAGACACCCACAATGTCTAATCTCATACTTTTTTTAATCATACAATTTAGACATGATGGCTCTCACTGATTTCAATAACAGCCCAGTGGTTGTACTTACAATGGGTCAGTGGACTGAAGCATGACTGTGGCCTCTTCTGTCCCAGTGTTGCCATAGGCATTTCTATCAATAGCCAGCACCAGGCTGACTATGACCAGAGGAATACCTGTGAAAACACACCTTATCCTAATTCATTCTGCTCACTCAGATGAGAGTAAACTAACCTATTGTATAAGTAGTGGTAGTTTAAATAGTTCTTTTCAGGATATTTATTACTTATATTATTGGGAAATTATTCTGAAATTTCAGGTTTGTAAAACAATGTCTGCTTGAAGCCAGCCAAACAAAACCCATTCCTGAACCAATTCAGCCAGTCAAAGTGCCCTGGGCATTTGCCTCTTAAGTTTGGAGTACTTAAAAATCTATCTCACCCCATCCAACAGCACAGAACTTGAGGATGTAAGATGGAACATAGATGTTGAAGACCTTGACCAAGGCGAGGTACATGTGCACGGCCTCAAGGCCCATCCAGGTGAAGGAAGCCAGCAGGAAATAATGGAGCACTGCGGCAGTGGCAATGCACAGACCATTGTTGAGGAAGGATGAGAGCCAGGAATTAAGAAGGAAGAGCATGCTCAGCCCCAGGAGGGCAGCTGACAGATTGATGAGGATCTTTGCTGGGTAGTCCTGACGCAGCTTCCTAAATTGTAAATGACACAAACAGTAAAAGCATATTAGTGTCAAAGTTTACTAGCTTAGTCTTGAGTGCTGAACAGTGTCACAACAATTTCACAGAGATTTCAAGCATATGATATAGCTAAATGTTCCAGAAAATATAAACATTTAACAATAGTTTTTAATGTTAACATAGCAAAACAAAAGGCAGTATAGGAAACGCAAAACTTACATCATGCCATAATTAAATAATACTGCTGCTATGAAGCTGCATTGCAGCTAATGGCATGTCTACACAGCTTAAGCTCCTTCCTCCAGTGTCTTTAATTATGTGTTTCAATGTGATAGGTCACTAAGTGAGTCAGTGAATGTAACCTACTCAAAAGCAATGTAGGTGAGTAGTGTGATGCCTAAAAACATGGAGGATATGCCACAACCAACATATGAAATCAAAGTCAGAATCTGACTGTCGGCCTCACTGATGGGGACCCTGGACACATCCTGAAACATACAAACACAAAGTAAGTATACTACCACCAGTGCCCCTGGTGGTAGTATCAAAGATGGCAACAAGCTGTGCAGGCTGTGAATTTAAAAAAAAAAAATTCATTAAATTACTTTAAGAAACCTCCATAACATCATTATCCTGAATCTTTGGCAGAAAAGCAGTCACCCACTGACCAGACTGCGCATATTATGCTGGTGCTTCAGGGGGTTGTTTGTTCCCTGGTTTAATATATAAAAAGCAGAGCAACGACTCACCAGGAGCACAGCGAAATGTGTGAGATGATCACAGAGACAGCTGGTCTGATAAGGAGAAATACTCCTGGTGTCACAACCCATGCTGTTCCAACCACCTTGGCCACCTGACTCACACACACACACACGCACACGCATACACACGCACACACACACACACACACACACACACACACACACACGCACACACACACACACACACACACACACACACACAGGCTGATGCATTTATGAACCTTCAATTGACATCACTGGTTCCCAAAAAGTTGTACAAGGCTCAGTTACTGTAAATCATCTAAATCTAAAGGTCAACATAGAAAATATGAATGATAAGTGATGATCATCTCACCGTTCCCCTGGAAGTCCCAAAACATGCATTGTACCTTATCTCCAGGCTGTAAAAAAAGGAGAAAAGGGGAAGTGAACATGGTCAAATACAGAACCCTTGTTACTGCTGAAGTGAAAAGCATTAGTTATTTCTCACCATTGTGACGGTTTGATGGCTGAGGGTCACCACCACTCGATCATTCAGGTTGCTGACATGACTATTATTAATACTGGCAGATACTACATGGGAATTCAGTGTCCAGCGGCTCTGTGTTTTGTTGGTTATATATGGGTCCTGGTAAGGAATTAAATTAAAGAGTGGTTACATTGGACTGTAACTACAGTTGTAGCAGTGTTTTACAAAGGTCATTGATCAATAAATGCAGAGAGAGGTGTGATATCTAAACTATAGATGATTTAATCTGTAAATATTGGGTAAAGTCATAGTTAACAGAAAATACAATCATTTTAATAGCAAATTTGTTTTATTTCTGTTTCTTGCAAGAATAGTTTGACATTTTGAGAGAATTTTCACATGAAAAGACCAATACCATGTTCATATCCTTTCATTTATTTTGAAGTTATCAGCAACAAGTTATCTTAATTTTGGACTGAGACAGCAGACGGGGACACAGCTAGTCTGACTCTTTTATTGTGTTGGTTGAATTAAATCAATCAAAAAAACAAACAAACCCAAAGTTTAAAGTTCAGAGTTTATAGATCTTCAGAGGTGGCAGAGTCAAGCTAGCCGTGTCCCTGTGTCCAGGTTTTATGCTAACTAAGATACTGGTCTCCTCACTACAGCTTTGTTTTTTTATCCCAAAAACATGAGAGTGGCGGCAGCCTTCTACTATAACCTCAAGAAAGAAGGTTAATGAGCATATTACCCCAGATGATGAACTATCCCTGTAAAATGTTACTGTTGTAAGTATTAGCTATGTGGTCGACATTCAGTTTTTCAATCTTTCTGAAAAAGAAGAATAAGTAAAAGGAAATAACAACAGTCAAAACAAGAAAAGAAAAGAACAAGATGGGAAACAGTAAAAAGAAAAGAGTTTAATGAGAATACCTGGAAAAGGTCAGGTGTTCCATAGAAGTGAAACTGAATACGAGTTGTGTTTCTTTTGAAAAAGTTGTGGAGTTCACAGGGCAGAGAGATAGTAGCATCTGTGTCTGGAAGTGGACCACCTACAAAGCTCTGGTTCACAAAAGTCTGAAAAACACAAACACAAATAATACTGATGATAATATATATGAATTGCAATAGTAGATGGTATTTACTATTTATATACATGGCATTAATTTCCTCTGGTGTTTCAAATTTAAATCTGGAAATTTAACATGTTTTTCTATTTACAGTTTTTTCCATATTTGCCAGTTGCTCTCAATTAAGTTTCATGTACCATGACTGCTTGAGGCTACAGTGTCTGATTATTAACACCATTTCCTGCATTTCCCAGTCAGTCAAGGACATTAATGCAACACTTAATGTCCTTGAGCAATCAAGTGGAACTTGTCTTTGAGTTAAGAAAAAATCAAAAGGGTATTTCTTTCTACCTGTGGCATCTCACATTTGCAGTTCACAAAAAAATCATGATATTTGTTCTGCCTTTACCTTTGGCCTCAGGAGAGATGAAACTGAGGACACACCAAAGGTGAGACCACTAAATCCATCTGCAGCTACGTTGATCATGGAAAGGGCCAGTGAGGGAGCCGTTAAACTTAGACATTCACCTTGGAAATCCATATGGTTCCCCAGTCTATCTGTCAGATTAAGGACACTTTTGCCAGACACAAAGGAGAGATCAGTTAACATAAGAAAATAAGGAAAGTGTTCCACAGTTTTTGATCATATTTACTTGAGATTTCCCACTTCCATCTCCGCTTACGTGTTAGCCACTGGAGTGACATCGGTTTTGGAACGCAGAATATCAGCAACAATTGTGACAATATCAGCACCAACAACTGGCTCGATGATGCTGAAATCAACCACCTCACTGAGCTTCTCCACCACTGAATCCAGCTCGGAGGAAGTGAGCTCTGAGCTGTTACCTAACTGAACTTCCACAAGGCTCTGAATGATGTCCACGACCTCGGCTGCGTTACCTAGAATTCAATTATGTCATTATGTCATCATTTGTATGTTTTTATTTAAATGCAACAAATGTAAAAAAAAAAAAAATAGAAAAGGAGAAATTTTACTTCATTAGCTTTGATTGATGCTTTTCCAGAAATTGCAGTTATTTCTTTTTATATACTAATATAAGCAGTAGCGATTAATCAGACTGTATGTGACAAATACTCTCACCAGTAGTAACTGTGACATTATCGAGGTCTGTTATGGTAACAAGTTGGTTGCAGTTTGTCATAGTAGGATCAGCCCAGCTGGTCATGTCGGTTTCAATGTTTAACTTACTGAAAAGAGAAGAGAATCAGAGGGAACAGAAGTAAAAGAAACCAAAGACAATCAGGATCCTCTCTGGTCAATTTCTGATCAGACAGGTTCGAGTGACTGTAACTATAGGCCAGATTTATTTACGAGTACATTGTATCTCTGAGCAAGTAGGACGTTGTTTCCATCCATCCATCTGTCAGCTGTGGGCAATTGTCTTAATAGGCATCAACTCAGTGTTTTACTAAGAGACCATAAAATTGATCACCCATATTACTCAGTCATTGCCCCTTGAGTGATATCAGATTTAGCAGAGATGATGTGAGGAAGATTGAAACCCTTCATTACACTAATAATTCACTGATAGGAAATTGATTTTTGCCTGGGCTGAAGGCTGTCAGGGATCCGTGAGCGTCATGTGTTTGTGGGGTGAGAGTTTGTGTGCAGCACCATGGGAAGACCGATTGGAAGTGGATGTTGTAATTGAGGACATTTTCTTGTCTGGCTATGGAAACAGATTGTTCTGACAAAGATGAACAGATGCTGTACAAGTAAATACTAGCAAAATCCCAGAGAGAAATCCTTGTTTCCTCCCTGTTTGTAGAGAATTATAAGATAGGCTAATAAAAAAGTTATTTTTAAATGTATTTGCATATGCAATGTGACGATATCTCTGCTAGAAAATACCTAATCCATTGGGTAAATTAAATTGGTAATGTCTTACCAAAGCCTGTGAGCTCTTTCTGAAGTTGGTTCAATGCATCCCATGTCTTGGATGACTTGCGGCAATGCTTCAGGCCAAATATATTTTCCATAGATTGTTACAGTAGTTTCTTCTAAACAGTTTTCTGGCACTGAAAAGGGAAAAAAGAAAATTCTTTTTTTCCATAACTAAATAAATATTTCTCTTTCTTTCTTTCTTGTGTTAGAAGTTCATCTCACCTATGTGTTTGATTGCAACATCCATAGCTTGAATCACAATGGAGCCATTGTCATACTTTGACGTCAGTGCAGCATTAATGAAAGCTGTAATTTCTGCAACACTTTTAATGCTGTAATCCTGAACATGGTAGGCACAGTAATATCTGTTGATGAAACAGACAATTAGTTGTAACAACATTAGTTTGAACCACAGTGCTTCAATTAAGTCCAATCTGAATGAAATTCAAATGACGTTGTATACAGTATGATAAAACAGGCAGTGTAATTATCCTCTTCTTTTTTTCAGTCACCTACTCTTTTGCTTGGTCATAGGAAGTCTAAAGGAAAAGAAACCAGAGAGATGATCAGTTGTAAAGATCTGTTGTTGTAGTGGTGTGAGATGTCCTAAAATTACCCAAACATGTAAAATTAATAGTACTTATAGTATAATATATTTTATTTAGTTAGCTATACTTAACTGAAGGGCGTACTCACAGTCAGTTCATTATTTTCCTCCATGTTCCTATTAAATATTACAGATGAATATGAACCAACCAGAGCTGTCATATAGCAAATATTAATAACAGAGTGTTAGTTATGCAACAATAAAATAAGCTCATGAAACCTACCTGCTGAGATTCTCCTTAATGATGAAATTCAGTACAAGCATGGTTTCAGTCACCTCCAGCACTTCTTTTACCTTAGACCAGAGGATAACATTTCAGTGTAAACATTTGTTTTGTTAGTAAAGAGAGTTTTCAAGTGAAATTGCTTGAGCCTCTCACCCATGTCTCAATGATATCCTTTGGGTTTGTAGGGCTGCCCGTCATACTTAAGGTCATATTAACTCTGAAGAATGTATCTGGTACAATTGCTGGGGAAAAATACAGATGACTGGTGCATTCTGACACTATAATGACATAATTCAAAGGGCAATTATGAATCAAATTGACAAAATTGCTGTTTATACTGTTATACACCAAAAACTGCAGAAGTCAGTACAGGGACAGATATGTTCTTAAATTAGCACAAAAGGAAGAGCTGCCACAGGTGCCTGTGGTCAGTGATGTTGTACAAAGGGTGCAGTGAGACTGAGCATTTATGAACAGACATAGTCATGGTTATTAAGGTTATGGTTTCCAAGAATTAGGTGCAACCCCTCCAAGTTTTCTTTAATGTCACGTGAAATAAGCACGCTTAAATCTGCCTCTTGTTTCCCAGCACAGTTTAGCACTTCCACTATCTCATCTCTATCATAGTGTTGCTGTTTAGTAACTGTTTATTACACTATTTCAATAGCTTCAGTTGCCTCATTCTATGTTTATTGTTGAATGTTTTCATGCTGCTTTGTTGTGAAGATTTGGATATCCTCTTGTGGGAGAGTAAAGGTCTGAGCTGAACTGAACAGGAGAAGAGAAATGAATGAAGAAAGTTGCAGGAACAGTATGATTCATCTGAGCTGTTGAACTGACCGTTGGTCTCATTAAGATCTAAAGGGTCTTTCGTTGTTGACGTGTTAGCAGGGTGAGCTGGCAGACTTTGAGTTGGACTTGTTTCTGTGAATTAAATGACACAATTTACAAGAAAAGCCTCCAATCATAACAGCACAACAAAATAAAAGATCATAAAATTATATATACCACTACATGGACATGTTTTATTCTTTCTTGCATGCTCACCGGATGGAGTTACACCAGTGCTGATGGTTGATGGTGGTTTTGTTGTCACCACAGGAAATAACTCTGATGAAAACAAATTGAATCCTTGATTAAAAATAGCATTATGTCAGAAGGAAATCTGATTATTTGAACTTGATAAAATGAAAAATAGTCACTAATTTCCCATCTTCTAATATGTATTTTTAGAAACTCAGAATGTACTCCTGGCTTTCATTAGCATATCTTATGTAACATTTAATTTGGCCACATTCATAATTTAATCACTAATTACCTTTACAATTATAGGTAATGCACTTCCACAGATTCAACTTCACGCAAAATTAAATTTTCCAAGACAGTACTAATGGTATTAAAAAGTGTGTGTATTTTGCGTGCGAATGCTGCACAGACTGTACATACCAACAGGAAGTATGCTGATGCTATTAGGGTCAGCTGTCAGATTGAGGAAGTTGTGAGAGAAGTTTGATCTGAGCAACGCAGTAATATCTGCCTGAATCACTTCCACGTTAGCAGCAGGATCCACTTTCACATAGACGTCACAAATGAAACTAGGGGTGAATCACAAGAGCATGCGTTAAGTACATATAAAGATGTAAATTGCACTACATCTATAGGTTTGGGTAATATTTGGCTGTGTCCATCATCTTGTGTAATGCAGACCTCATGTATACTACAATTAGAATCAATTAGAATCCCTTTCAAGTCATTAAGTTATTTTTGGTCTTGAATTCATCTTACCACTTGTCACAGGCGGAGGCTGATAATGCTTTTGGTCCCTGAAAACACAGATATCTTTATTAAAAGATCATATGATTTTACCCAGTTAGTCAATGCTTATGCAATGACACAGGTTCACAGCCGTTTTGCCTTTGAACTGATCTCAGCGCTCTCGTGTGTCATTCATTTCCTTAGAAAATAACATGACTCAATTTAAAGAAACCACGTCATACATCTGTTCTCTAATCAGCTAGTACTTGAGGATATTGTGCTTCCTTCCATGGAAAATCAAACTGAGGACTCTTAATAGTGCTGTACCTGGGGTTGTTTCACATGCAGAGCCGCAGAATTATTAACCACAGGGCAGGGATGACTGTATGGGAACACAGATAACAGAAATTACAGACAGGAGTGTTGTCCAAGATTGCAGGATGTTCAGGGTATACGCTACATTTAGCCTCATAATGCAGTAAGCACCTATGTCATTCACTTTACTGTGCTCTAATTTGAGCTACTTGTACTTTAATAATACAATAATATAATATAATTGCATAACACTGACAGGAGGCATTGTTTGCAATGAGTACTTTTACTTTGGATACTTTAGCTACATTTTGTTATGCTTTAGCTTAAATGATATGCTCAATGCAGGACATTAATTTTGAATTAAGTGTTTTTATATTGAATAATACTTTTTCTACCTACTGCTGGCTGAGAGGAGTGTTTTGCTAACAAAAGTTGTGTTACCTTGGGAATGACACTGAGACATCTAAGACATAGATGTTCTGAGGGAAAATGCTCTCCAGCTGATAAGAGATGAAAGTAAAGTTTGATCATTTTTGATAGGCATATCTGACTTGTTCAGACTGTGGTCGCCTAATTACAAATATTCTTCATACCCAGGTCCTTGTGATTCCTTCCAGCGAGAGTAAACAATTTCCAGACTCTGTAGAGTGAACTAAAAATGTCCACATTTTAATTCTGTAGAGTGACCATGCTAGAAAAAATAAAATAGAATATTCAGAATTTATAAGAAAAATTATAGATTTATGAACAAAGTAGTTTAACCAGTTACTGCTGAAGGAATGTGTGTTTAAATTGTAGTTCCTGTGCAGCAAGGCATAATGTCAGACCACTCTTTTAAGTCACATGTATTTTGCTTCATCAGTAAGTGAGGAAACTGTGGGAGTGATTCAGTCCTAAATGTAGATAGCTCAAATCCATAAAATGTAATAGAAGTTGGTTATACTGTTTTTACCACAGTGTATGTTTCTGTCAGACAAAGGAGGGCAGTTGTGTTCCCACTGATGCAGGTCCCAGCTCACAACATCTCCGTCTGCACAGCTCTGCTTCCTCAGCTCCTCAGTAGTCCACTCTCTGTCCCACATCCTGAACAGACCGATCTCACCAAGCAAGTTAGTCCCACTCTCTGGCTGCACTTCACCATTTTTGTCTATGTAATGAGAAACCCCCAGAGTGAGTGTGCCGTCCCCGGCCAGTTGTTGGGGTAGTTTGGGATCCACGGGGTCCTCACTTAGAATGGTCCCATTGATGTAAAGCCTCAGCCTCCGAGCTTGGCCCGACCAGGTGAGACAGACAGAGTACCATTCATTCAATTTCAGTTCCTGTTTCAAGTGTCGTTCCTCTCCAAACAGCCATACTTTCAGCTGTGCCCCTGTGCCCCCGAGTCCCAACTCTGTTTTTATCTGTCCCGGTGCCTTGTAGACAAAACCTGTCCACTCTGTAGCGATGTTGCGGCGTAAGAGCATGCATACGCTCAGCTCCTTAAGGGCCGGTATCACAGAATCTGATTTAAGCTGCCAAATGCACGGACGGCCATTGAACTGCACCTTCTTACCCCATAGGCTGGTATTGACCGAGGCAGCTGAAATGTCACATAGGTAGAAAAGACACAGATGACAAACTTAAACTACTGGTTTACATGATGTTAAAAGTAATCTGAGATCACACTCATAAATCAGCCTGAAAGCCATAATGTAGGCCATCAAACAACTTGATTGTGCAGTTCAAATCTTAATTGTCTCATAAGTGACAGCAAAGTTACATAAACACAATACAAAAAGATAATAAGACAACTGCAGATATTAAAAATGTACACAATGGCTGTATACACAGACATTACTTCATACTACTTCATTGTCAAGTGCATTAAAATCATTAACTTTGTCTGAAATCTTACTTGAACCCAGAAGATACAGTGATAGCTGAATACACAGGCCGATGGTTAGAGGAGACAGGGAGTTCATGACAGCAAACAAAGACACTTTTGGTGTCAGTCAAGTTGCCATCTGCTGAAGGGTGACATTACTTAAAACAATGTTTTCATTTGCTTTCACCATCAATAAATTACACAGTGATTAACTTACATCTCTGTGATAAATAAATAAATGACTGGTACTTACCATGCTTCTAAAGCCAAAAGCTCAAATCCAATTTTAAGCTATTTTTTGAAGAAGTAAGCAACCAGTGTCAGTTCATGGGAAGCTGACTGGGTCATGAGTCTAGTGGCTGCTGTCACTTTGTTTCTCTATAAGACCTCCACGCCCTCTCCCCTTCGTTCCTTCAGTTATTCATTAATCACTGGCAATAAACATGACAAGCAAGCGCGATAACATGAAAACCATGATTTGTGAAGTGAATCTCAAAATTTTGCCTTTGACATTTAAGACCTTTGTGCCCTGCTTGAATGCAGCTGGGTTTAGTGACTTAATTTGAGTTTTTAATCTGAATAATTATTCTAACAAGGACTAAAGTTTATCGACAGACTAAAGGATGTTGTAGGATAGGCTGATTGACAGGCACCATTTTTCTTTATATTTTCTTGGTTCGGTGGGGCCACCGGTTTGTGTGCTTACTGCAGTAATAGTAATATTCTTGTACCACCTGTGTGCTTTGCAATTATCCTCGGGCAATATGTGCTCAAACAAATAACTAACTGGGCTTCTCTGTGTGGCATGTGATGAAGATGATGTTATGACTGGTACACAAGGCAAGGCCACAATACAGCCTTTCCTCAAACCTAAAGAATTTAAACAGACAATGTTTTTAAAAAGCTCCACCTTTTTACATCCATAATGTCAGGGTGGGTAAATGTTTGAACAAAGAAACCTGTCATGTGTTTCTCAGTATTAAGGCTACATGCTACCACAAAGTGGTCAAACGGTATATTGCTACTGTGTAATTATGTGTGGTTGTTTTATGCTTCACATCATGTCACCTTTAGCTTGTCCCCCCTCAGTGGCGTGAATAAGAGGAGAGAAATATAATGGAAATAGTAATAAAGATTTCATTTCAGTTCATAAGCTCCCACACATACAAAGTATGTTTGTTGGAACAGGTTTAACAACAGTCTCATTCATGCATTTTAATTCACTCCTCCTCCTCCTCCCCGCCCTGTCTGAGAAATCATAGCCAAAACAAGAGGGTTCCCCAGAGGAAATGTGAGAAGATCAGGTGTGACCTGAGGGGCCCAGGTGTGTCTGTGTGTGTGTGTGTGTGTGAGAGAGAGAGAGAGAGAGAGAGAGAGAGAGAGAGAGAGAGAGAGAGTTTCTATTCAATGGTTCACTGATCTGGTTGGGATCCTCTTTTGCATCACTTGTGATGAGGGGTATTCCCTCTTTCCCACCACTGGCTACCTCTGCTAGTCTATGAGCAACAACACTCCTTATATGGATCATTTAAAACTAGAGTTTCATTGTTTTTTCTGTAAGACTTTTGGCTACGTCTTCAACCACTGACTGTTCCAAATGTTTATTTCCTCAGCTTTGGTGTTTGCGGGTGAAATCTCAGCAGAGCTGTGATCAAACAAAGTTCTTACACCCTAATGGCACCTGTGTTGCATGCCCTGTCTGTGGCCCTGGAGAACAGCTCTCAGAGGTAACATATATATGACCCAAAGTAATTACAAGTGTAGCACCCTTCTTCTTTCCCCTATCTCCCTTTCACTTTTACTTTCCTTTCTTTGCCATACTTACCTGCCTGCAAGTCTATATTGTGCATCATCCTCAGCATTGTGGATTTGGGGATGGTGGTGAGGGAGTCTGCATGCTGTGTGACAATGGGAAGTTTAGCTCCGATACAGGTTTGGCTCTCTGCAGGAGATGCACCCAGTGCAATCTGTTGAACCGCCTGGAGGAGACAGCATGCTCATCAACCAGTGATGCCCTGTGTGGGCAGTGCTTCCCAGGGTGAGATACACCCACAGGGCCAGCATAAACATCCATCAGCTGATGAGTGCTAGCATTTTTTTTGTTTTAAGCTTACAAATGTGGTTGTGTGTACAGGTATTATGAACTCCGGAGCATGACCGGGGAAGTGGACCTGCCCTGTGTGCCTTGTCACAGCCATGACACAGTTCACAAAGAATGTTCAGTTTTCACAGCTCAAAGCTCTAAAACAGGTAGGATCCATAGATAAGAGATGGACTGAATGACAGCATATGCTTGGTTTAATAAAGTTTAGTGCAGATTTTTTTTCAGTATTTTCCAGAGATAATGCAGGAAAAGTTCTAAGTATTATTCTCTGACAGGGAGTGACCTCACTGGACCCATGGGACATTCCAAAGATCTTGAAGAAAAGAGTGAGTAAACTTGTGGAATTTCCCAATCAACTATTTAATTTCTTGTAATTTATTGGACATGATTAATTGTTTCATGTTTAATCAAGAAGTTAAAGAAGAGGCATTTCCCATGGTCCTGATTGGTTCAGCAACAGCTTCTTCAATTTTCTTCATTGCTCTGCTACTTTGGGCTTTCCTACTGACTACTGAGGGATTCCGTGAGTTGGACACATATGGTTTGATGTTTATGCTACTCCTTCCTCTCTGTCTCATGTTTGCTTGACTAAATTTGGATTATATGCACTTAAATTAGAGCAGGTTCCAGAGAATTGTCCTGTGTTTGAGGGACTACTGCCTGCAGCAGATCTTCAGTACACACCTTTGTCTAGCCACACAGAGAGAACAGTGAGACAGTCAGAGGATCCTTCAAAAACAACTGATCCAGCACAGGATTCTTCAAGGTACTTTGAAAATATCACATACTGAATGATTACTTGTTCCAATTTCCTCTATCTGTTCTTTAGTAATTATTCACATTTAATGCATCTCCTCACAGAGGCCTAAACTCACTGAACCATGAGAATGAGGTGCATCCTACTTCTATTGTGATTAATGTCACCACCAACATCAAGCCGTCCAGTCAGAGGACAGAGGACATCACACAGGAGGACCAGCAAAGCAGCTGCTTTGCCACAAATGAGGCAGAGAGATCTAATGCTGTATATCTTATTGTTAGGGTCACATCACAAAAGCTTTAACTGGAAAAGATTTGCTCTTCTACTTCATAAGTGATTGACATTACCTACCTGACATCACTTACCTTCTTGTCTTTCTTATTTTCTGTGTCAACATCAGATGGAGCAACAACTGCAGGTAATATGGGAAATGGCTCAAGGTATGTGTAGTATGTTTCATGACATATTTCATATGTAATACACACATACCAGATAACAGAGATTTTGAGGGTCCATGGAGGGGCCGGGGGTTCCAAACAGGTTAATCCTTTTATGAGGTTGGGGCTCATTTCTCATATTCATGCTGTCCAGGTCACAGTATTGAGACACTGGACTATGACTCAGTCCAGGACCTGGCCCTGCTGCTTGACTCTGTTAACGACAGGAACATGTCGTGAAGGCTTGGGCGGTCTTTGGGTGTTCCACCTCAGGTCATCAGTCATCTCCAAGGCTTCCAGGATCTCTTCCAATACCTGTGAACCCCCACCTACACACTGCTGCCCCAGCTGGCCCAGGCCACTGCGCTCCTACCTAATCCTGAACTTGTTGCTAGGATACACGGAGCTGTGGTGAATAAGTGATCACTTAGACCCTGATGATGTGTTTCCATGACTCCAACTGTTATACAGCATTTCTAACCTGCTTTGTATGATGACAGCTGGATCACCCAATATGCCTGACACTTCTTGCTGAAATATGGACATTATTTGTACTGACATAATTCGATTTTGAGTGAAATGTGATATTACTGCACTGCTTCGCAAGTGCCATCTGAATAAGTCAATCATGTTAATAGATGCCAAAAGACTGTTTAATTTGTACACAGAGATATCATTATTTTTGCTTTGCACAATAAATATCCAGGTCATTGCAACTGAACCCTACATGAAGTGTTGCTTCCTGTTTACCATGTAAAATGAAAGGCCCTCTGGCTGAAGCATGTGAGACAGACCAGGACAGAGGATGCAGTGTTGGTGAGAGATAGAACACAGAGCCCTGAGAAAATGTGTTATTCTCTCACTGGGAAAGGTTTACCAACTGACTATTTGCCCTGATCTTCAGCTCTGCAGATTCTTCGGCACATTATTTCTGGTAAGGTTTTGATTTATTTCATTTTTATTGCTAGATTTCAAAGCATCTCAAAAGCAAATGATCAACAAGTTCTCTGAATAGTTTTCTGTCTTATTTAAGATCGACCTTACTTCTACTCTGAAATCTCTGACTCTCAGAAGCCTAGTGAAACATATTTTATCACGACAGCACACTGTGGAAGTGGAAGTTCTTGTTTCATGAAAGCATCAGAAACTTAATTGTTGGTGTTGTCAGAATCTCTTGTGGAAAAACTTCCAGTTTATTAACATGCAATAACTAGACAATACGCTTGGGGGCGCGCTTGAAAATTATAGTAAATGTGTTTAGTATTTTTTTGCACCCCCCAGATCGTATATTAAACAGTTGAATCACTACTCAGTAATATTAGACACATTCGCACAACTTTCTGTCACTGATGCAAAATAACTGAGTCCTCAAGTATTTGTGCGCTACCTGAGTATTCTCCTTTTCCCCTGTCGTTGAGTTCTATTTCAATACAACCTCGAGGCAAGTATTGCACCCTTTCCACTCTTTTTTGTATTCCACTACAATTATTTGATAACCCACTAATTGCGTTGCAGATTAAGATAAACATTGCTAACAATTATCATGGTATATTATTACACTCTAAGATAAGATAAGGCGTTATTGATCTGCGGGGGTGAGGTGGGGTCGAAGTCATTCTTCCACTACAGCTTTTTCATTAACGTTTAAAATGTCACGTAAGCAGAAAGAAGGTGAAATATGCCAATGCCTCTGCTCTGAAATCCAATGATCTTGAAAGTGTAAAGCGGATGAGTCCTCATGTAGAACGATATGTTTTAAAGATTTTTTTGCTGTCAGCTCTTTAAAAAATATATTCTGATTTTGAAATTTTGTGTTCAAGTTGTTTCAAGCGGCAAACGGATTTTACCACGAAACTGTTTGATATTCTGCGTTTACATCTGTGTAAAACTGCTGTGATAATTAACGTTGTCTTGTCACTGTAGGATATCTGCATCTGACTATATCTCAACACTTTCCATTCGCACGCCAGCATCCTGAATGTCTTGCTCTTCCCCTCTTTGAGACGCGAAAAAACGGGTCCGAGTGAGACCTCTTAGCTTCCCCCCACCTCTTTGATGTCCACGTCCCCGCGGTGTCCGAGTCCTACCGGCTGCGATGTGTTACGCGCCCCTGCTTTAGAAAAAACAGAGAAGGAAAACTTCATAGAAATGGCGGAGGGTGCAACGACTCTCAAAGGCTTGCGAGCCCAAATGGGTAAGCGATATCTTGGCAGCCGTTGTTATTTGTTTAAAAGTCACTTGTTCCTTACAGGGCGGTAATCGCTTTGTAATGTTTGCTGGCAGCTGCCGCCGCTAACCGGGTCATTTGAACGTGCTGTAACGCGGCCAGCTTTTCTGGCTAGTAACGTTAGCTGTCCGGTTCACTGCCGACAATGGACGCGGAAAAAACCCTGTGTCTTCCTCGCGCATCAGACGTTATAAATTGCTGCCGAATATACCAAACCCCGATTAGCCGATGCCGATACACTTCGGTAAAAGTCAAACGAGCTGTTTTAACCAAGTGAAAGTGGAATAGCTACGCGGAGTTAGCTAAAGTTGCACTTAGTAGCCCGACAGGCGGTTGTCATATCACGACCCAACTTGTGTTGCGCTTAGCACGCACAGCTCTCACTTTAACGGTTTTTTACACCGCATTTCAGCCGCGTTGTCTAAACCAAGTTCCGGTGTGTTATTGTGTAGCACGCGACAGGCGAACTTAAGGTGTTTTGCGAACGAAGCAACCTCCTTTTGTAACTGAGCGACAGTGGCTTAGAGAACCTCGCTCATCGCTTGGGGATTATTGTCAGAAGTGATCTGCTGTCCCGATCAGGAAGAGTTCAGGAAGCGCATTGCTCTGCTCTTCACGTCTCCCGTATTAAAGCTGACAGCGATCTGGGGGTGATGCTCACAGCAGAGACGGGGACGGAGCAGCTTGTTTTGTCTAACCACAGATCGGCCGGTGCAGGTGGCGTTACATCTTGCTCAAAGTGCTCGTTTCTCTCCCACATCCCCTGGCCGCCGGTTATGCATATTTATTGACATATGGCATAACCCCCTCCACTCTCCAGGGAGGGAAACTGTAACAATGTCTGACCTGAATTTCACATAAAGCTGGTTCGCCAGACACAGGTCTGATAGGACGATACTGTAGGCCTGTGTGGTTGCTTTGCTTGAGATGTCTTGTCGCAGCGATAACATAGTTTTCAGTTTCCTGTCACTGTTCTGACAAGCGATGCCCACATTTATGGAAATAATACTTTGTAGGCCATCTGCAGCGGCTAACTTTGAATCACTGCCTCTCATCTGTGCCTCGGCCGGCCTCTTCCACACTTAGACATGGATGTGTACTGTGTCTACATCTGTGGGCATGAATGCACAGATTGTTATGGCCCCTGAGCTGCAGTCGGGCTGACAGTTTTTTAGTGTTTTAGGGTAAGAGGGAGTTTTCTGCATACCCAGTGTGGGTGTAGGCATGTTTTACTCCTGGCAACAACTGGGCCACATTTAGTGCTGCTCTTGTTCCTGTTTCCCTACACTTTTCCATCCAGTATTTTCAATCTGGAATTTACATCCACCCAATTCTGTGGTTTTATGAAAAATATCCACCAAGTTCAAGGTGACGGGAACTGTTGGGACCCTGGCTACGTGAGGCGTAAAAAGGACGTCCCAGGCGAAGGTTTGCTCGGTCTCCAGTCAGGGCAGAGGGCTGAGAATAATAAAATAATGTCAGGAATCTAGCTCATGTGCACGACCATTTCCACAAGAATGTGAGCAAGGAGAAAATGTACCCTGCTATTATGAAGCGAGATCACACTGCTGCAAGTCACACCGCAAGGTTATCCTCATCCTGGCGCAGCAATTGCTGCTGCAGAATTAAAAGCATGAGAAATATTTGAGAACTGATGTGATTTAACCAGAGGAGGAAATCAACCAGCCTGAATTTCAGTGTTTGTAGTGTCTTGGGTCTGTCCCCTCAGCTTTGCTCTTGGAGCACATATTCCCACCCCTCTTTTATTATCACCTTTCACCTTTCACACACGAAAGGGTGTGTTACAGTATGTCTGTGCACATATATAAACACACCAAAGATTTGAATAGCAAAACATGTTGATTTGTAAAGCCTATGACTAAGGTCAGTGACTCACCAGAAGGTGTCTTGTTCACAGGGAATCAGGTGATGTTAATTACAATTATTTCCAGTCTCTTTCTGTTTTTGTGTTGTTTTTCTTTTATTTCAACTGTGGTTCTGAATTCTCTTTGAAAACCAATTAGAAATCATCCAGGTCTTGAGAGTCGATTTGTCTCGTCGATGCTGGCACATTGCTCACAACTACGACATAACACTGGGAAGCGCATTGTCGACGAGGCACAGTGTCCAAAGTTGGATTTAATGTGGTACCTGGGCTGCAGACAGAATGAGTGAGGGTTGTAACAGATGTAAAAATCAATGTATTTGTCACAAAAAATGTTGGAATAGTTTGGTTATTGTGTGTTTTCATAAAGACAGATGCCCATATATTTTTCTTGAGTCAAAAGAATCTATGGATAATAACAACTGATAATGTATTTGTAAATGATAAAATCCTTTTTAGTGCCTGGCTCTGTTAGAGAACGTATTCCACCTGGAAGAGGAGACTCCCTACGACTCTGGGATGTGTCATCATTATCCTGTCCGTGCTGCAAATAGCCAAGGCTTACCTTTGCATTCAGGTCTCCAGTAATCCCGTAGAAGATGCAGTGTGCATGTTTGTGCATGTTCGTGAGCCAGCATCAGTGGCGTTATCTCAGGACCTGAAATCTTGTGCTGGCAAAGAGTAGCTCTGCGCCATGAAAGGCCAAGATTGTCTGTGTCCTTCACGGCCGAGCACAATGTAACGCAGCCTCGCTCATCTGGATGGGATCAATGAAAGGAAAGGAACTCCTCTGAAATCACATGTTATAGTTGGTGTGAAAAACCTCCTGCCCTTCGTTACTTCTCGGAGCCAAATGGTCGTCCACCCGTGCATTAAGCAGTGCAGACGCTTCCTGTGCAACAAGCTTCTTAATTATATCGTGCTGCAGGGCACAGTACAGTTGGGAGGAGGGGAAGAAAAAAAAAAAAGACCTGACCCACTGATCTGTTACCTCTCTTATACTCTACAGGTGTGTGTGTGTTTGTGTGTGTGTGAGAGAGACAGACCTACCAAAACATAAAGATCTTGCTCGTTGTTTAGGGAGCTAGCGTTTGATCAGTGCTAGCATTCAACGAGAAGCGGTGCGAGGTAACGCTGGCTCGGCTGTTTCCTGTTTAGTGTTTTTGCCTTGGCTGCAAGGCCCGGTCATCCCCAGACCCCTTGTTGGTCTTTACTGCTGCCATAATAACCAAGCGGCCCCCCAGTATGAATATGTGCTGCAGTGGGGGGGTTCTCCAGTGTTTTTCAGCATCCCTTTCTACCTTTTAAAAAGCTGCATGAGGCTGTAATCGGTATCACAAAAGCTGTACAATTTATATTCAGTACGCTATATCTCTGTCACAATCAGTGACTGTTCAAAAGAAGGTCAACGCATCTCCACGTCACAAAAGTAAAGCCAAAATATCCCTGCGTGATTATTGAGCGGGCATGGCAGGATACAGCTACTGCAGACTGCGTCTTTAATGGTCATTTTTTTCTTGCCCAACACTGCCGCCTACACTTACTTGAGCACGTGACCATCTGTGGCTCAGATAAAGCCATCGATCATTCTGGTGCACAATTAGATGCCGGATTAACTATTGGTGGCCCCCCCCCCCAACCTGTTGAAGCTGAGTCTGTTGACGCAGCGGCTGTGATGTGCAGTATGTTAATGTGCGCAAATCTCCATAGTGATGGAGTGATGCCAGACGGCTCCTCTGGATCGCCTCTTTTCACTTCTGTGAGCACACCTGGCTCTCTTGAGCTCTGTTGGCAAAATAGGATCTCATCCCCATCTCATTAAAGCACTTTAATCAACACATGAATGTCTGCGGCGATTGCGTTCCTTTTATTCCAAGGTCGTATTTTGCTTCTTTCTCATGACCACAGAGCAGTGTAAGTTCATTGAGTAGATGCATCGACTGGTTGTGGCAGCCAGAAATTGAGCATCTTTTACAGCATACAGTGTTTTATGACCCAAAGGTTTGTGAGTTATGAGCTGGATATTACAGCTCACGAACTGCACATGAAGAACAAGCCTGCTTGGTTTTAGTTTAACAGCTGCTACCTACTCAGCTCCTTTGCTTTCCTGACTACTTTTACTTCCCTCTGAAGGGCCACACGATGCAATTTGTTAATGTCAGTTAGCCTGAAGTCTGAAGCATCTTTCCATGCACAGGGTGATAAATGTACTGTAGAGCAGCGCGGCTCAGATGTGCTGCAGTTGTTGCTTGTAAGGTGACACTTGTCTGGCGAGTCAGCCTTTGAAACTTTACCGCTCACTTCTCTTTTTATCACCATGAATCTTCTTATTTCAGAGACTTCCTTGATATAGACCTGAGCTGGATGAAGTGCCCGTACCAGGGTGGGTAGAAACAAACAAGATTTATCTCTCTCCTCTGGAGAGTTAGGTGTGTTCTTGTTTTTTTTTCGATGATACATTAATGCCCAAGAAATAGAGTAGAGTAAACTATTATAGAGAGCTTTTCCTCCTGCGTACTGATTGGCTCCTTTAGCCCACAGTGCTCTGTCTGTTTTCCCTGTCTGTTCTCTCGAGTGTGTTTGTCGGAAAGCTAATATTAGTTTCTCTGGTGTCCCAAAATCCATCTGCCAACTTATGCCAACAGCTGGATTTGCAGTGTCATGCACTGTTTACATGCACAATAGTTCACGGTTAACAAGAAGAAAGACAAAATGAGCAGGTTCTGTGTAAAAGTGGGGCTACTTCTGTCACATGGAGGTGGGCGTTTTGTATAAAAAGGTTGACACGGACCAGAAAACTGCACCTGCGGCAGACCAGTCCCCACAACAGAGTCAAGCACCCCTCACCTCTTTTACCACCTTCTCAGAGAATCAAACTGCAGAGAAAGTCGACGGATGAGCGTAACGAAAGTACAATCGCGTCCTCAAAACGAAACTCAGACTCACGCGTTGCATCACAAAGACTGAAGGAGATAACGGTTGCCGCTGCAACTTGCTTTCACGGGGCACGTAGCCCCAGTTTACACTGTAAATTTTACATTACACTTGGCAGAAAATGTGCTACATTGTGCTATGTATCGTCATCTGGGTATGAAATGACCCACATCATGAGATTTTGGTCAGCCCTATCCAGACACCCCGTGTTCTTTCTCTTTTCTTCTTGTCTGCACTCCTTTGCTTCAGCTGTGCGAACGAAGCTCAATTTGTCACCTTATCTCAGCAGGGCGCCTTGTCATCCCTGCTTTCTAGACAGTACAGTAAGGAGTGTAGCGCTCGTCAGTGCTGGTGCTCGAATGTTTTCCATCAGTGAGACAGCACAGCTAAAGGTGTTGCCTACTTTGATGACTTGCAACAAGCGCTTCCATGCAGCCGTTCGAATTCCCTGCCACTGAAGGTCTCTGGTTTTGAGGGGTGGGACGTACGGCACTCTTACAGGGTGACCGTTTGAATTTGTGGGTGCGTTGTTGTACCACAATACGTTGCCCCATAAAAGAAGTAAAGTTTAATCGCCATTACTGTTGTGTTATTATTAGTTTCAGAGATTATGGCAACAGTAGACCATAGTTCAGAGTGTTCATCAGTAATGTGAATATCACATGACGGAGCAGCATTTCGGCCTCTTCGTCAGCAGTTCTGTAATGCTGAATACACACCATCCGCAGTCGGAAAGAGACCGGAGAGAGGCTGATACTAGGGCTCATAAAGTTTGATCGTGTCCTCACTGGTTCCTTCCTTCCTGCCCCTGTATCTACTAACCATGATGTTCCTGTGACTGGTTTTGCCTGAAAAGAAAAGTGCTGCTGACCCTGTGGAGTTGATGGATTTGCTACTTTGGAAACATGTTTTTGACCCCAAGCTAAAAGTAAAACTGCTTGATAGTCTGTGCGTATCAGAACAAAATGATTGCCCACCACTTTCTCACAGTGGTGCCAGAAAACCCATCCACAAACACAAACAGCTCAAACTGTGGAAGGAATCAGTTTGCTGAAAGGATGACACACTCATTGGCTCAGGGAGACTTATGCTGATATTTTGATTTATCAAGATGGATAAACCAGCACAGCGGTGGATGTTTTTTGCGTGTGATCTTTTATGGAGTACTTGGGTTTAAAATGTTGGCAAATAATTTGCGAAATAACATCTACAGCTAATATTATTGGCAGTATACGGAAACTCACAAGGGTGTGATTCCAGGCATGTTTCTCAGGGCATCTCATCCCTGCAGCTTGTTAGAGACGTCAACGTATGGCTGGCTAAAGGATTGACCATGAGTGGCTGGATTGTTCTGTAGCTTCCAATCTGCTGTCTCTCTATAACTAGCATTCCTTTTGGAGAGCAGAGCACAGAGAAAACCATCTGATTTTGAACTTGATTGCCCCGGAGCGTCCACAGCAATTCTCCTGCCCTGATAACGTGCGATATGGCCGCTTGTGTCAGACGTGACATTGTGCTCCTGTGGTGCTCCGTGTGCAAACTACAGGCGTCTGTGTGTTTTCCTACATGTAGCTGCAGCTGCACAGGCGCAGGCCGAGGAGCGGCGCAGCCTAGCAGGGAACAGTCCGGGCCTACAACCAACACACAAGCGAAACCTCAGGGGTGTAGGCCAGGTAAGTGACACCACACCTTGACACGGGAACACTTTGTTTCTCACAGGTCCTGCCCTGTCCCCTCCACTCTATTGTCTTCCATAATCTGAACCATTAGATGCAACATAATCCACTTCCACCACCCTCTCACTGTGGCTTACTGCAGGTAAGCCTTAGTCATCATCTTATTACTGTAACAGTTGACAAAGCTCATTAATGGCAGTCACATGTATACATCTGCCTGCCTGATTCAAAGCCTTAGTAGCGCTGTGCCGCATCGTAATCCAGCCTTGTGTTCTCTGTATGTTCGCTGCTATACATACATGTTTTGCCTTTTAAAGCACGTGCTGAATCCACATGTATGTGTTTGCAGTCATTGACGGTGCCGCGCTTAGAATAGACGACCGACTGCGAGTGGCTAAAGAGAGGCGAGAGGAGGCAGAGAGACAACAGGGTAAGCCAAACTCGAACCTCTTTAACTGCATGTGACGTTTTCTCTGTGTAATTCGTAGAGATGACAAAAGATGTGTTTGTCAGAACAGGAAATCAACATTTTATTACCAAAGGTTTTCTCGTTAGCAGCAATTTCACGAAGGTAAAAGCAATAAATATGATAGATGTCAACCTACGCTTTGTATAGACATTTGAAGAAATGATTACTACTTTGAGGCTGTTCTCACAGATGACAACATACTAATAAGTGAGTTGTTTTTTTTTCCTCTGTCCATGCATGCACCACTGTATGTGTGGTCAGCTTTGCGAGATTCTCAGATCATGGAGCGGGAGCGCAAGGCCAAGATGCAGGTGGAGCGTCAGATGGAGGAGCGTCAGAAAAAGGTTGAGGAACAGCGAAGGAAGGAGGAGCAGAAACGGCTGGCTGTGGAGGAGAAGAGGAGGCAGAAACAGGAAGAGGAGAAGGTAGCTGCGGCACGGGTGAAGGCGGAGTCTCGACGGCCTCAACTTATTGTTGCTCAGTTGATTTTACTGCAGCTATGACCTCATCAGGTCTCGTCCTCTGATGCGGGAATTGATTGTCATTCCCTCCATATACAATATTCAGCATACAGGGGAATTAAATTGCATTAGTTCTACTGTGTGCACAAGAATAGACACAGCAGGGGAAAAAAATTATGAAAAACAAGTACAAACAGTAAAATACAGGTAGTATTCATTCGATCACAAAGCAGCGAATGCTTGTGGTTTGAAGGTGAATGTGGTTCTGCTCTACATCATTTACGTTTGTCTCTTCCTCTGCCCCTGCTTTGCTGCAGGAGCACTACGAGGCAGTGATGCGGCGGACGTTGGAGCGCAGTCAGCGAGTGGAGCAGAGGCAGAAAAGATGGTCCTGGGGAGGGCTGTCCACAGACTCGGATGGACGAGCAGGTAGAAGCCCTGTCTCCACAGATGTTCACCATTTCCTTTCTGCTGCTCTGTTCAGCTTGACCTTCGCCGTCCACGCTCACTGGTTTTCACCAAAAACATCTCGAAAGATAAGAGTGGGATTGCGTTCTGCATTCACGTTCAGGTTCAGTGGCATCACTTCAAGACGCTATATTAATTAAGCTTGTTAGCAGCTAGTTGGGTATCATACAAGCATGAATGAATAACATATATTTGAATCTAGTCAAGGATCTTCAAAAGCCCAAGCAACAGAGTAACTCCTTTTATCAAAGTGTGAAAGTGGAGATACTGATCAATAATGATGGACTTAAAAAATATTTTCATTGCTGTCAGCTGGTTTGCAGTAAAGCAAACTCTTCTCCCATCATTTGACCCATCAACCGTTTGGATTACATTTTGTTAATGGTGTCGGGGTACCAGCTGGTGTCTCCAGGTCAATTTGGTGCCCAAATTGGAAATACTCAGGCCAGCTTTAGTCACTCCATGTCAGACACAGGCTGATGGCTGACAGCCGGGTTTCGTGTCCGAAGGATTTTTCCTCATGTTCCTGTGTTTTATCGCTCCTCTCTGAGAGCTGTCTTTTCCCGCAGGAGACTCTGATGCCAGCGCCTCATCTCCAGTAACTATAGTTATCTCCCCCGCCTCACCAGAAAAGCCACCGAGGAGTCAACAAGGTTTTGCTCGTTGATAATTTGCTCACCAATGTAGCAATACAGCATGGGCTGGCACTGGCACTGCAGAGAGCATGGTTACCTACCTTCCTCCCACCTACCCCCACCCCCCCACCCCCCCACCAACCCCCACCTGCAGTCAAAACTACTACCTTTTCACTAACGCATATTTTACGGGGCCTGCATTCTGAATGTGCCTCGGTCTGGTTGGACAGCTGGAAGTGTAGCTTTAGGTTTTCACACTGTTGAGCGCTGTTGAGCACTTCCAGGTCACATGGGCGACTTCGCATGGGAGCACAATCAAATGTGCCAAATTTAAAAAAAAAACCAAAAAAAAAACGGGGACTAATATCACCTCTGGATTCTCTGGCTCTCCTCTTTGGAGTGGTCAAACATCAGCATTTGCTATTTACTAACCACAATGTCTGGTTCTGAAACCAGCTATATCACTTGCACATTGTCAACATGATATTTACCCGCAAACATATGCGTCATATCATGTGTTCATCACTAAATGTGCACTGCATTAGTAGCACATTAGATTAATGGACAAATAGGGATATTACATAAGTGTAAGTAGTTTTTACCTAATTCTATTTTGCGCATATTAATGAATGCACATATCATTCTTTCCTTATTAGGGGTGTTAGGATCTTGCAGAGCCTTGTATTCCCTTCTGTGCACCCAGCTGCCCTCCCCCCTTTGGCTAGCCTCCAGTGTAATCCCCGCCTCCCTTGTCTGTCTTTCCTCCTCCCTCTTAGTGGACAAGCGCTCCACATCCACCATGAACCTGAAACAGCCATCCGATGCTGGCATCAGCAAACGCCTATCCTCTTCCTCTGCCACCCTCATCAAATCTCCTGACAAAAGTAAGTCTCCTCTCCCACCCACCCCCCACCCCCCACTGCCTCCTTCCTTCCTCCTCCACTCCCTGCATTCCAGTGCTGTGTCTTAACCCTCGTAGCACTTTCCGTACAGCCTAGTATCAGCCAGGTAAATTATTTTCTCTTGTTTGTTTGTGTACTGAAATCTACGAAGTGATGAAGCTGTAGATAATCTGGAACAAACCTGTTTTCTCTGCCAGCTCTGTGACCTCTGTCCTCTTAATGTCCAGGGTTTTGCACACAGGCTCACCAGAGCACAGGCAGACTGGTAAAATCCCTTTAGCTCTCTGCTTCTGGCTCCAGCTAATGATAAGTTAGCATTGTTCCCCAATTCTGCAGCACCCTTTCACTGTGCACCCCTGACACATACATTGAATCAAAATTTTAAAATTACAAGGGGTCCCAAGCACCAAATATTCATTTGTTAATGAATGCTGATAGTGGTATAGGCGCCCGTCACAATATTCCTCGGCCTAGATTCACAAGAAGTGTGTTTGATTCCTGCAGAAAAACAGAATCAACACAATCAGCTGATTCATATCTCTCCACAGCTTCTAAGGGCCGCCTGTGCCATTTTTTTTCTCAGGCACTGAAAGAGACATTGTCTCTTTACTTCTCGACTTGTTTTAATAATCATGCTACCACTCTTTCCTTTCCAGGCCTATGAATGCTTTCTAAAAAGTCTGAGAGACTTCTCTACCATTCACAAGAGACTGTTCTGTACATTTACCTCTGGGTCTTTCATCACTCTCCCTCAGGAGTTAAGCCGAGGAGTTCGTCTTGTAACCGGTTGCCTAGCAATGGCAGTGCTGCTCAGGCCAGTAAGGAGGATGGCAAAAAGCTTCAGGTGGAACAGACAGGTGCAAACGATCCCCTCTCCATCCCACACTGTGCTTTTATTGCTAAGATAGTGTACAGTACACTATATTTCAAATCCCTATGGGTTATTGAGAAAATATGTCATATGTTATAAATCCAGCTCTGTCGCAGCTATGATAACCACATAGCAAGTTGACTCTGGACGTGCTAATGGTTTACACGCTCACAGCTACCGGTCTGCTGTTGTGCTATTAATGTTGTAGTAAGCAAGCATTTTTCCCCCGGGGGTTAATAAAGTATTGTGATTCTGATCGGTTTTGGGGAGTATCAGGTGGTATGATCAGATGAGGCGGTTACAACTCTTGGCTGTGTATTTCGCCGTCATCTTTAAACCTGGGGCATCAGCTTCTGTCAGCCCTAGCCTGGTGACTCACATAAAGCCAAATGAAGTGCACATGATGTGTAAACTGTCTTTGGGGATTCTTTGTTGGCTCCCCCCCTCCTCCGTGCCTGCTTGGCTATAACTCCAATTTCATGTCCTTAGGCCGTTCCGTGAAGAAGAGAAGTTCCTCCCTCACTCGAGTAAGTGTGGGCAGAGCACAGACCCCTTCCAAGCCTGATAAGGGGACAACGGACGATCAAGGTGGCTAGCATGAACAATCAGCAGTAATTTCATGCCCCTATCTGCATTGCAAAGGGCTCCCTCTTTGAATAACAAGCATGTGGCTGTGATGTTAACGGCTTGCTCATTTTGAATCTACTCTTTTTTTTTAACTCTTAACAATACCGTCTGCAAGTAAGATTTTCTTATTTGGCTCAGTTCAGCCAGTGTCATAGAGCTTTCAGGGTCTTGTACAGGCCAGCTCTTCTTGCTTTGAATTGTCCGTCCATGTTCCTCTTTACCCAGAAGTCTCTCTCGCTGACTGCTGAATTACCCCCTGGGCAGCCGCTCGGCTTCTGCACACTGTCGTTTGTCTGTGATACCGGGAACACCGCACCTCATTCCATGAGCGCTTCTGTCTTCCTGCTGTGAAACCCTACCACATCCTGCACCGTGCCATGTATTGTCTTTGTTTGTGTCACAAAGTGTTGATTGTTTTCTCCCTCCCAGATGACGTCACGGGGCTGGATTTAAGTCACGGACTGGGCTCGTGCCTCAGTGTGATGTGTGTCAGTGCCATCACACCATAGCACCCCAAAAGCATAGAAATGACCAATGCAACTCACTGCAGTCTGTGAGGCCATTAACCACCGGTGCTTTTGTTTGTCCCGTAGCCGTGTGGACCTCTTCGTGCTGCTGAGTTGTGAAAATGTTCCTGTGTTGTACAAATGTATGTTCTGTGTTATTAACCCCAGCATTAATACAACACGGCTAGCATTCATACTGACTTAGCACTTCTCATTTGCAATTTGAAATGTTGGTTTCGAGTTATTTTGCCCAACCCATATCCTATCGCAGACTAACAACCGAGATGCATCATACTTGGGTGCAGAGCAGCGAGCCGTGCTGCTGTGCTTCAGGGGCTAGCGCCCATCAGCTAACAAACGACAATTCTGTCGACAGCAGATGTCTTCTCAGTAAGGGACCGCAAAAGGAAGTGTGACTCTGCGTTCTTGGTTTGAGCTTCATCGCAGCCGTAGCAATGTTTGGACAGTAGAAGCTCAAGAACTCTGTCTGGTCACAGTCACTTGTTCTGTCCCTTTTTATCTCTGGTCTGTTTCAATCCTCATCTTCCTACCCAATAGCAGTCCTCTGCTGTCTTTGGAGTTCACTAATGGTTTTGTTTTCCCCCCCATCAGCACATCTCCCTCTGCCTTAAGGAACCATTGATTTGACCTCATTGTCTACTTTTTTCATGTTTTTAACTGATCTCCAGTTACCAGACAATCAGTCTGTCTCAGTATTCTTCCATGGTGTCCTCACTTCACTGGCTTTTACAGACAGTCCTCATTTTATTATGTGGATAAGGACAGTCCAGCAGGAGCCCATGTGAGATTATTGAGACAAACCTAAACTTTGGCTCTGTGTGTTTATTCTCTCCTGTTGGTTAAATCACATGGTGACCTTTGTCAACTTCATTGCCCCCCCCCCCCTTTGTTTTTCCTTGTCACCCCTTTTCTTGCCCACTCTTTCCTCCTTGGTTTTTTCTTTGTTCTTCTCTATTATTTTCGGGTGACTTTTTCGGCCGTGTAGCTCGCAGGCCACCAGCTGGTACTGTGGACGGAGGGGTCCTTAGTCGCCTACTCACCCCCACCCAGGCCTCACTAGCTAGGAGCAAGAGCGCCGCCGCCCTGTCCGCTGAAGGAACAGATGCTCCAGGTAACCTCCACACAGGAGACCCTGACAGAGAGGAAGGATGGCTAGACACAGATCCCAGTCCTCCTGGTTTCTCCTTATTTATCAGTAGAAAGTCGACCCAGTCGCTGTATGCAGTATCACTTCTTTAGATCTGAGCTCATCCCGGTTTCCTGCTGCTGATCCTCAGCGCTTTCGGAATAGTCCTTTCAGGGCAAATGGTGGTGGATTTACCGACGCCGCTGCAACTCGCTGTGTTGAAAAGCCGCTATTGTAGCACTCAGCTGTTTACGTTACGTATGTACAGTAATTACTTGCAGTAAAGTACACTCATGTGAGAGTGCATGGTTACCCGGTAAATATTGACACACACACACACACACGGGTCCAGCTCACATGGACTCTCAGATCGAACACAATTGGCTGTTGTGTGCTGAGCTGGGCTGAGCGGGGCAGACTTGGCCAGCAGCTTTTGAGGAACCTCAGGGTCCACGCTGGGAGATTTGCTCTAAGCTGCTTACCTGTTGGTTCATGTTGCATCAGAATGAGGCTGTTGTGCTGTTGCATGTGTTCCAGTAGTGAGATCAGGGCACTGGGGACTACAAGACATGGTACCGATTAGTAATTACTGGCATTTCCACAGATCATATGCACTTGAAGTCACACTTGTCAAAATCAGATCATCCCCATCCTGCCACTAGGTTTTAAGATGACACGTTGTAAAATGTGCTTTAAAGCCCTCTAGTTGGGGTTTTATTTCTCACAAGATGACTTTGATTTTAAATGAACTGTTTCCTTGCGTGGCGATCTGCGGTACATAGGCTGTCCTTTAAAGATATACATAGCTTCGCACTTGGCGTAGACGACCCTGTTTGTGAGCCCATAAAGAACCATACTGTAAAGTACTGAGTCGCTTCAAATGTGGCATTGGCTTGTTTTTAGTTTGTGGTGTTTTATTGACCAGCCATTAAAAGCCATTAGCAGCAATTGATCCACAGCCAAGTTTAGCCCCAGTAGAAACATGACACATCCGCATTAGCTGCAGCAGCAGCGGTAGCTCATGGCAGGATGCATGTCGGTCACCATAGCTGCTCAGTGTGCGGTCAGAATGAATTACAGGAGACACTTGTGACAACGCTGTGGCAGGGAGAGTTCTCTAGGTTTTGGGATTATCGTAGCTAATCCCTCAATCTGACACAGCAACCACAACTAGTGGACAGTAGTTCCCTCAACAGCACTTCAAGACTGCACAAAACTACTCATTCACTCAGTTACTGTAACTGAACACTAGTGGCACTATCGACTTCATTGTGCATTTAGGCTACTAATAAGTCTGTGATGTGTGTGTAGTGTCAGTGTTGGTTGTAGTGTGTACTGTGTGCTGTGCTGTGGTGCTTGGTGTTCAGATTTGTTCATGTTGTGTCCTGAAGCCACACCCCCGAGGTGTCCGGGGCTTTCGTAAGATTGTTGCTCTCTGCTCCTTCATGTCTCCAATAATCTCCACCCCAGTCAGACCTTGAGAAATCAAGCTGTTGCCTGCTTTAAGTGCTGTACCTAACGCACCGCCTTTTTTTGTGCTCTTGTCCCCTCATGAAAACATTCTCCTACATTTCTTTCCACCATCATCTGTCGTCCGTTCCTCTCTCTCTCTCTCTCCCACTTTCCCTCTACTCTCTTTATTTCTCTCCATTTGCTCTTCGCTGCTTTGCTGCCCAACTCGGCCACTTATCACGCCTCCCATTGGTTGTGCTCCCCCCTGGCCCTGCGATGACTGTGTCCTTTACCAGAGTGTCACCTGTGTCCTCGCTCAGCCTCTGCCAGCCCCCTGCACCCGCCGCGCGGACCCGTGCGCAGCCGTAGCATCGACCGGCAGAAGAGCGGCATGACCGCCTCTCTTTCAGCTGACGGAGCCCTCGACCCTTCACTGGTGAGAACAACTCTTGGCGTCTACGTTACCAACGCAACTGTCAAACAGAGAAAACTGTTCAGAACAGACAGGCCTACAGGAGCACGATTAGCTTGTACAGCAGTGGAAGGAACATTTGCTGACAACAGACACTCATACGTTTGCATAATGTACCTGAGCTGGATGTACAGCTAACCCTGTTGTTGCATTAATTTTGGTTTCACTGCTGCAGTACCCTGAGTGCAGGGCTTTAGATGGTGTCCCTGATCTGATCCATATTCAAACTAAGACCGATAATAGATCAATTTAAATGTGTAGGGCTGTGAGTACCTGATGAGAGCCTGTATGACAGGCTGCTTGTGGAAATAAGTTAGATTGTCAAAAACTAACTAATGAAGTTGAAGTAATGACAGTCTCCCCACATTGAAAGGATGCTGCTCATAGGCACCAAAGAGATTTATGTGCACATATCCGGCAGCATTTGCCTGTCAAAGTACTTTGCTAATCACAGGGAAATGTTGTTCCTCACCTGTTCGTTGACTTTTGCTGGTCACTCATGGTTTGAACATACTGCTGCTCAGCAGTGACGCATCTGATCTTCTCAGCAGTGCCTGGCTCTCTCTTATACACTGCCTTTCCTCCTGCTCTGTGGCTGTGAAGGAACTCATTGTCTTAGCATTAGACAAAGGGATTCACAGTGGCCTGACTATGGGCAGCTAATCCCATGCAAAGCAGACCCCACCCTGACCCTGGGGCCTACAGGCAAAAGCCTTTGACTCTCCTCACCTTCTCTTTGTCTTCTCTCCTCCACTTGTGCAGATTGGTGCGGAGATAATTAAAAGTCACAGCCTTATGCTTATCAATCAGGCTTTGTGTGACCCTCGGGTTACAGTATGTCTTTCGAGTCAGCTGAGGTAGCTTACAGTGGGGATGTTTGTTTTAACAAATGATCAAGAAGTTTATGAGAATAATGCATGAGTGAACCGCATAGGTGTCCTTCAAGCTTTCTTTATTAGAAGAGATTATGAGGACTTTAGGGTCACATAGGAAAAATAAATGCGTGCGTCTTTGCGATCGATTCTGTCCTTTATACAACACTGTGTACATACTGTTGCTATAGTGCTTTATTGACATGGATAGGAAATTAATTTCTTGTCCCTGTTATGAAACTGTGCAGTCACATGTTTGCTGTCCCTCTTCTTCTTTCCCGTTCTCCAGTTAGGATGATGATCTAGCTGTACAAACACAGCTGAAACGGTTTCATATGAGTGCAGTTTTTTTTAATGTAGATGCAGAAAATGCTTTCTGTCTTTTTTCTACATACTTGCCTTTTTAGGGTGGGAGGTGCTTTGTGTCTGTCTCTTAACTGTTCCAGCCCTCTAAAATATGTAGTTTCACTTTTTGTTTGAAGTGCTTACTATTTTATATCAACATTGAGTCTCAGGGTGTGATGAGAAAATACAAGTTGGTCACATAATTTACAGCTGTTATGTTCACGATGCAATTTGAAATGCAATGAGATTTCGCAATTGGCAAAACTGTGTGTGGGGGATTTGGTTCTTGCTCTTGAGATATTCCTACTTCAAAGGTTGTCATAAATTCCTCTTCCACTTGTGTCTCTTTTCCTGTTGAACAGCAGAAGGACAAGCAGTTAACATCGCCTGGAGGGACGCGACCCGCCTCCCCATCCACTACTCTGGGACGCAATCGTTCACCATCCCCAGCCCCCAATCCAGCTCCAAAGAGGACCCCCTCCCCAACAGCAGCCAAGTAAGTACACTGCAGGGCTTCTTCAATACAGCTTTGGTTATGTTTTGCCTAAAGTTTTTGGGTTTTTTTTTTTTTTTTTCAGAGTTCCTGAATGACTGAATGCGGCATGTAAATTTGATTTGATTTAAAATCACTGAGGGACACAACGCACTCATTGTTTTTACAGGCAAAGTTCCAGGACACGCCCACCCTCACCTGGTGCAATGAAACAACGTCCCCCATCCCCTCAGCCTACATCGACCAAACCCCCACCCATCCAGAAACCAGCTCTCACTCCAACAGGTCCTCCTACTTTGCGCAAGAGAGACTCCAAGTCCAAGGAGCTTTGTCCTGTCCAGGCTGTGGCTCCACAGTCCTCTGACAGCAGCAAGACCAAAGACAAAGACGGTGAGCAATACTCAAGCTTCAGAAAACCCCCCACAGGACGAATGTCCCACTGCACTGCATAAACACATGTAAGCTGTTTCATATTGCTAGCATCATGTAAAGGCACACCTAACAACCACAGTCAGCTGACAGATTCTAATTAATCAGGAACAATATTTGCCATGTGTCATACCCCGGTTACCCTGGTAATCAGGATGTTTGCACTGCTGCATCCAGACGTGTGACCGAGTGTGAAATCTTTCTCATCTTAAATGAAAGAATATCACCGAAGGGCTTAGCAATGGAGGAAACAAAAAAAAATGCAGAAAACAAAAAAGACATCATTTGGTCAACTGTTAAGGCTGCAGAGTAAGAATATTGCTTCAATTTCACCGTTATCTGTTTTTCATATTGTTAGCTCACCTGGCCACTTGCATGGGAGCCAGAATAATGGAGTGTCCCTCATCAGCACTGCTTACTGTTGCCCGTTTTACTTCGAGCAGACAAATGAATACATTCTCCGTGACCGGTGGTTTTATACTGCCTCATGGAACAGTCTGGTTTGAGACCTTTATCATCTGTTTTGATAGACAGGCCATAAACAAAATTCTGTGCGTTCAGCAAACTGACGTGGCAGAGGCTCAGTTTTCATTAGATCTCAGAGGAGCAGGAGAGCCATTAAGTGCCTGCTGGGGTCACATCCTGTTACAGATCTGGGGTTGTTTGCTGCCACCTAGTGGAGCAAATTAAAGTCATTCAATAGCGGATTACTTGTACATGCCGCTGGTCAGTGCATACTGTTAACCAAAATACATTGTAATTGTATTCAGACAGAAGTGTCGTAGAAGACACAAATGATGAATTAATTTCCAAGCCAGACTGTGTTAATATATCCTTCAAATATGTGCACTACCCTGTTCATTTGTCCCACATACTTTGTAATATGCAAATGGTGGGGTGGTGATATGGATAAAGTCCTCTCAAATGATATATGTAATTTCCAGGATGAGAAAAAGTGCTAAATGTTTGTCTTTCCACCCGTCAGACTCTAAGGCCTCGTCGGGCACCAACTCGGCTGCTGAGGCTGCCAAGATCCTGGCGGAAAATCGCAGACTGATGCGAGAGCAGAAGGAGAAAGAGGAGCAGCTCAGGATACAGAGGGAGGAAGAGGAGAAGTGAGAATGTAGAATTTGTCAAGTTAATGCCTTGTTTTTATCTCCCCACAAGGGTTTGGCATATTTTGCTGTCATTTGGTTTTGTTAACAGTCCCTGAATGCTCACGTCCAGAAATCATTTATGTGTACTTACTTGTGAGAATGTGAGAATCAATTTTCTGCTGCTTCTCATCCATAACCCAGACTGAGAAAGGAAGAAGAAGATCGTTTGGCGGAGGAGGCTCGACTAAAGCGCCTGGAGGAAGAGAAGAAGCTTGCAGAGGAGAGAAAAGTCAAAGAAGAGGAGGAGGCCCGCATGGCAGAGGAGGAGCGCGTGAGACTGGCAGAGGAGGAGGCACTGAAACAGGCCGAGCTCCAGAAGGAACGGGAGGAGGCGGAGGCCAAGGCTCAGGAGGAGGCAGAGAGAGTGCGTCAGGAGAGAGACCGCATCATGCAGCAGAACCAGCAAGAACGTATGGAGAGGAAGAAGGTGGGCTGCATGTGTGGAGGACACCATCCCCACTGACCTGGTGCATTGACTGCCATAAACCATAAATGACAATCACCTTTGTCTCAAGAACACCGATCATATTGACATCCTAATTATATTAAATGATTTAATCAGTGTCTGATATGAACAATGAACGCTTCATAATTGTTAAGAACTGTGGAGAAGGAATCATTTATAAACTGCTATATTCTTTCCGTTTCAGAGAATTGAAGAAATAATGAAGAGAACTCGAAAAGGGGACCCAGGTGACCCGAAGGTGAACTCACATCTACTCAGCCTGTATATCTTAAAGTGTCTGTGGAGAACATCCTCTCCACTGTGCGTGTGCTAACATGTCGGTCGTGTCTGACTTTTGTGCTCGTGAAGAGAGATGACGATAAGTGCTCACAGGAGAATGGAGATGAGGGAGGGGACCAGATAAGCTTTGAAACCAAGGGTAAGTGTTCTCATCCTGTAGCTTTCGCCCCGATGACAGGTTCCACATGTCAGAGTGCATGAAGTCACTCTCTTTTCGAATTTTGCCACTGAGAGTCAAAGTGTGTCTCCCTGTCTTTGTGACTGTCTGCATTTACTTGCTGTCTCGTTTGTGGGACTTTACATGATTCCCAATGCAAAGTATCACTTTTCTCATCCAAATCCATTTCCTCACGTCACGGCCTAGCCCAATCAGATGACATCGCCATGGATGATGACAAAAGTGAGTGCGGTCTGTCCTCTGGGGAGCCGGTACAAGAACTGGAGGAGCCTATGGACAGCGTCAATGGAAAACCAGAGACTGAAGACAAGGAGAATAACAATGGCATAAGCACAGAAGAGACACAGGCTGTAAGGTATGATTGCAGAAAACAGCATGGCTATGAAACACACACAAACCGGCAAAGTCACTTATAGTTAAAAAATAACTGAGGGAACTGGGGTCAGCTGATGTATCAGCAAGATAAAGGTATTCTCTCAATGTGTTTCCTCATCTTTTTCTTCAATACACCTCATACACAAATATGAGAAACATATTCTTTGCTACCCTGCTCAAGGTCTTTTCAATCAATGACTCAAATCATCAACTTCAGGGGGCAGCCTGAGAAGCTACTAAAAATGAAAACAGTTGAGGTTTTGCTTCTTCGGGAGGAATAATTTGGCTTGGGGCTGAGGACTCTGAGGTCATGAAATAATGAGATGTGCTGACACATCGCTGATTTTGGCCTTTCTGTGGGATGGTTTGCTGAGTTTCACCGGCCTTATCATTTACTGGACTGAATTTCTACCTCTCGTGATTTCACTCGCTTTCTCCATCTGTCGCTCGTTTATAAAGCAGGTTGTGCTGTGAGAACTTTGTATGTCACCTCCCACATCATTTCCCTAACCACCACCCATTACCTTCCCACCTCTCTCTGCCTCTTCCCTCACCAGTCCAGTCCCTAAGGGTCACCTCGTGGAGGGCTCAGAGTTCCTGAACGAGCAGGACTCTGCCAAAGTGGGGCTGGTCTCGGGCCTGAATGGCAAGTCCAACCAGTGGAGCTTTGAGGAGCTCATTGACCTCAACGTGCACTCTAAGACTCGGCCCCTCATCGAGGCAGAGGACTGTAACCAGGTTTTGATCAACTGTGATGGGAGCTCAGATGGAACCAGGGTAGCCTTCGAGGACAAGGGAAACCCTGTCAACGCCCTGCATTCCTCTAATCAGCCCATAGAAGCCCTTTCAGGTGAGGAGTCGCTTCCTTTTTCATTTACTGGGAGGACTAACCTTCCAAATAAACCGTAACCTCTTTTCTCCCGTGTCTCTGTAGAGATTTGATGCTGCAGCTGTCGCTGAGAAGCCTAACTGTTGCACTCCTAAAGTTCCTGATCAGCTGAGCTCCTTTGAAAAAAAACAAAACAAAAAAAAACATTTCTCTACCGGTTCCAAACAACTTCCTCCTCTCAAGGTAAAGTGGAAAGGCCACCCTAAGTGCTACATTTGCACCCTACATGATGAGGAATTAAATATATTAAAATTATATATAAAAAAAAAGTTATTCTTCAGGGAAGTTACATATATTCCTTCAACGTGCTTGCGTCAGGTTCCTTTCCTCTTCCACTTGTGTTTAGTTCTTCTCCAGATGTTTTTTTTTCTATGTTGTGTCCACTTTTGATGATGTGATTTTTTTTTTTTTTTTTTAAGAGCTTTGTCTTTGTGAGGGGTGCATTGTTGTAATTTATTAATTTTGGCTTCTTTGTCACTGTAATTATTGTTATTATATGTTTAGGGTGTTTTTTTCTCCTATGAGAATATTCCAGGACACATGCACATTAGGCTTTGTGAACTGACGTATGAGGTAAATATCACGAGTTAGTGGAAGGAACGTTAATACATTTTGTTTTGTTGGGGGGGAGGGATTAACATCCCAGGATTTGCATGTGATCCATCTAAATTTACTTGACCAGCTGTTCTTTGCAGCATCCAGCAATATGGCCTTACCATTTTTTTCCCAACTAATTTTTAAGTGTGACTATTCGAAATTGTTTGTGCTAAAGCTCGTAAACGCACAGTTTGTTTATCAGTTTCCCATCATGCGCTTACAGTTGGGGGTGGATTCTGTTTTCATGTTACGCTTCACCGGTCTCTGTCCTTTCGCCCCTTTTCCATGCCTGAACACACACACACACACACACCTGTCTCTCAGCTTCTCTCCCTGTGCTTCCTTCTTTGGCCACTAGATGGACTCAGGAGCACAACTGTTACCCTTTTTGAGATGAAGCGTGCAAATAGACAACAGTGTAGTCAATTCACGAGTTCAGTGAAGTTTCAGCAGTTTGGTGAGTTAGGGTTCATGGTTTTATTTTTTACATATGTAAATAGAATGTATGTCTACTAACATTATTGCAATTTACACCAGAATCTGATCCACTTTTAGTCTCATCTGAAGTCCATTACTTTCATTCATAGTTAATTCTGAATTTCTGAAAGGTGTGTGTGTGTGTGCGCGCACGCGTGTATTTGCTTTACTGAAACTAGGATTCAGATGTTCAATTATCTGGTTTTAATTTACCAACTTTACCGACGCATCCCTAACACACTTCTCCATCCATCTGCCTGCGTAGCTGTGTCATTAATGCCACATCTTTCCCCGCTAACCTCAGTCTCAGTTTCCCCTCACACTAGCTGCTGCATCTTACACAATGCATTTCAACTATTTTTTATAATATAAAATTTGGCTGTGTGTTTATATATGAAAATACATTTCTACATATATTTAAGTGAAGTGTTATGGTATTGTGTAAATAATCAGTATTAGGCAAATGAAGCCATGTTTAGGAGGGAGAAGTGTCAGGATGTGGATAATTGAAGTCTCTGTGTTTGTGCTATGAGTTGAAGGTTTCTGTTCTTGACACGTGCCCTGTGACAGGGTAGTCGGGTTAGGTTTGGGCAGCCTGGAAATCCAACGTAAAGCCCTCTTCCACAAGAAGTCTGCACAACAAGGGGCCAAGTGGGGACCCACTTTATGTTTCTCAAAATGTGGTGTGAGTCATTCAGTGTGTATATTTGAGCGCTTTCGTTCCTTATTCCCCAATCCCTAGTTTTTGATTCAGAAATTGCCTCACAAAAGACTAAACCAGTTGATATTTTGGTGGCGAGCAGAGCTCTCACAGCCCGCAGCGACACGCCTGGCCCGTCAATACTGCTGTGGCTGTGCCTCACAATGCTTTAAATGTCGTCAAAATAGTTTTATCTGTCGAAGGATGGGACGTCAGCTCACTTTGCAACCGTTCACTTTTGTAGCATGAGGCTGGGCGCATCCACTAAACAAAATACGACATGTGGCTGACTTGTTTTCCCATATTGTTGTACTGTCTGTTCTGGATTTTGTTCAATGAACTGCATTTAAAATCTTGAAATTCCCAGTGCTTTAATAGTCCAAGCACAAGGTTTTGAGACTTTGATTTTTGCCTTGTTCTCTGCTGGCGAACTAAAATCTCTTTGTACATAAAGACCGGGGGCTTTTAGATCTTAGCTTTGACTAATAAGATCAAAGAATGTAACAGACTCCATAAACCGTCCTTCATTACTTACCATGTTCCTCAAAGCTGTCTCCTTTTAGCTTTTAGACATTATTCATCTAGGAAACATGAGACTCTCACAAATTAATCCCTGTGTTTAAAGAATGGTTACTGAGGAGTAGCTTTACTGAACACACCCATAATGGATATTCTGAAAAAAAAAACAAAAACAAAGTCATGTCTCAGGTGGGTTGCCATGCAGAAGTGTTAATAGTCCCATTCGTAACCTAAACTCCACCCAAACCTTTCCTACTCTTAACACTCATGGGTAGCGCCTGTTGGGGGGGCTGTTGTAGCTGCTGCTTGAACAGATACTGTATCTATTCCAGGTCCTGCTGCGTCTTTGAGGGCTTGAGTACAGAGCTGACTGCTCTTAGTCCTCAACTTTGTCTGTAACAATAGGATAGGTGCCTTAGAATGAGATTTAGTATTTCAATTGTATCACAGTTAAGTAAGAAAGCTGTTGTTTACCTCAGCCTCGACAATCAGTCCACCCAACCAGGGCAACTGTGTGAATATGAATATTCCTCTGGAAGATTTACAAACCTAACAAGGCCCTGTCCACAAATAAGATTTGTGCTGTAAATAGATCTAAAGTGTACTGAGATGATACAAACTGTTAAAACAATAAAGTCTTGCAAAAATATTCATTTGCCATGTTTTTAAAATTCTTATTGTAAAACAAAAAACAGGCTTCAAATCGCTTCCTCTTTTATTCGTGTTTTACATTGAACCTCACTCATAAAGACTTGAATACATGAGCAGTTTATATTTCAGCAGCAATCTCAAAAACCTAACGTATATTTTAAATTCACTCTAAACATTTCTGAAAATTCTCATCGTACATTCAGGCATTCAGAGATGTAACAGATTATTAATCAAAGCTGGTATGTATGAGCAGTAGTACGCATGTAGAAAGCATTTTATTCTCTCTGAAAGATTCCAGTAAGGCACTGAAAAGGCTTTTTCATCTGCACAGAGTCCTAGACTAGACTTACTAACAGTGCATTTATCATCCCACATAGTAATAATTCTGTTGCCATGTTGCAGTAATGTATATGTAGATAAATGATTCAAGCTCGAGCATATTCAGTTGAAGAACTTACGTGTCATACTTCATAAAGACGGTTCACCAAAATTGACTGTTTGGATATTTTTATGAAAATTCAGAAACAGAGTAATGTTTCTGTCATTTCGAGGCCTCAAATTCATAAACAAACTCCCAAAGTGGAATTTCATGAGGAAAATATATGTTCTAAAAATCTGTCTAAATTAAAATGAACCATCTAAAAGTCAGTTTTGGTGCAATTCCACATGAAACAGCTGGTAATCTGCAGGTCTGACTGTGCACCTCACATCTTCTTGGCACAGTCAGGGCAGTAGATGTTGTCTCCGCTGATGACGAAGCGCTTGTTGGCCAGCGAGAGGCTGCACCTCTTGCAGTTGAAGCAGTACTCGTGCCAGGAGTAGCCCTCGTAGTTCACCACGTTGGTGCCATGGCCGAACCCTGCAGAGACAGAGGCAGGAGGACGCATGTCAGTCAGCACAAGGCGGCGATATATTGTCCTCCAAAACTTTCCTGTCATTTGGCCGAGATCTTAAATCTGAAATCAAAGCTCATTTTTATGCATTATTTGCTCAGTTGAGCAAGGAAGTTTGAAATCCAGTGTGTGGACACTTCAGCAGTTGATTTTCTTTCTATGTGCTTTGATGGCTGTTAGGAAAAGGCAAAGTAGGAATTATTTAAAATGGCAGTAATTGTGTTTCATATGTACTTTCATCTCACTGGAGATTTTGTCTACCAAAGTGTAATGAACAAGAAAAATGTGAAGAATAAAAAAACAGCAAAGCATCATTTTGTAGGTTTGTCACAATGTCACAATGTCAGACAAAAGTTGTTATACGTAACTATATGGGAACAAAGGAGAATATTAATTCATTAGTTGCTAATCAGAAACCTTATTCTGTAGTTGAATTGTGTGCTACCTAAAAACTCTGCTGGCAGTTAGTTTATTGAAGTTAAACTCTACCAATTGAACACTGTTTCTATGTTCCCCTGCAGTCCTATTCAGGAAACGTCTTGGAAATAATGAGGAAATTATTCAAAATTACAGACACATAAAATTATTGAAGCTCTGCTCGTTTCTGCTGCGAGACACTATAACTGTTTCATGATAAACTGTTATCTGCGGTAGTTGCAGCTCATCCTTAAAATACATCTAACGGTAGCATCGTGGTCCAACTGAGTCATCTGTCAGAGGTCGTTATAACTGTGCAGGAAACCGGAAGAGAAACCACATCATTGTTAAACTGCCGTTTTCCTTGAACCTCTCCTGACCTGTGATGGGGTTCTTGCAGCCATGGCACTTCTTGGCCACGTCGGTCTTATAGCAGTCCACGCAGTAAACGTCGTTCTCGTGGGAGGTGAAGCGAGCCGTGGCCAGGGGTTTGCGGCAGGTGCGGCAGACGAAACACTCGGAGTGCCAGGGATGTTCCTGGTAGCTGATCCCTCCAGAGGTGATGGGCTGAGTGGGGGGGACAGGGACAGGGACAGGGAGACCCTTTGATCACAATCCCTGACAAAATGGGAAGTGAACCGTCTGCACTACAGATAGGATGCTATACTCGGTGGTATAGTCCACGCTCATACCTGCTTGCAGTGGAAGCATTTCTTGGCAAACTTCTTGTCATGGCAGGGAGCACAGTAGATGTCGTCACCCTTGGTCAAGAAGCTCTGTGTGCGGATTGGCTGCTTGCACTCAAAGCAGGTGAAGCATTCCTCGTGCCACACCTTGTTCTTGTACTCCACGTTCTGAGATCCTGAAACAGAAAAGAAAACCGACCAACTGCAAATCAATTTTGAATTTAAGCCCGACATATGTGATATAGAATTAAGATAAGATAAGGAAGATAAAATAAAACAAAGGTGTCTGGGTTTAAGCAAAGTTTGCAGGCGCATTGTTAGTTCGCTATGAGTGACCTGCAAGCAGGAAACTCCTTGTTGAGTTGTTTTAAAGGGATTCCAGATTGTGCACCTGAGGAAGTTGAGGAAAATGGTAATAACAACCTCTTTTTATATCAAACTTAAGGCAATTACACAAAGCTTTATAGAGAGCAAAACAATACCAAAGAGCTGTTAAAACAGAGGTCAAGCCCAGTAAAAAAATTGCATTACAGCAACAGAATCTGAAGAGAGAAGAGATTAAGAAAGAGAAAAGATCAACTTTAACTCCTCCTAGCTGAATAAGGTGGTTTCTGTACTTATATCTCTGTGAATGTATTAGCAAGTCATGAAAGTCAGATTTAATGGACACTATTTAGCAATGCAAGCAAACAAGCCTTCACTTATTCACTGTATTTTTCCTTCAGATCCTGACTGGCACATGGACAAAGAAAAAAAAAACTTAACTGATTTTACTTTGACAGATAATTTGTGTGCTGATGTGGGTCCACATCACTCATGGAGAAAATAAGTCTTCAGGGCCTTTACAGTCAGAATAACAGCAAACGCACCTGGCATGACCACCTTATAGCAGCCCTGGCAGCGGTTGCCATCCTCCCGGGAGCTACACTTGCCACACATTATCTTGCCGTCATCGCGTGCGCTGAACGGCTCACTGGCCAACGGCTTGTAGCACTTGGCACAGCGGAAGCAGTCCTCATGCCAGTGGCGGTTCTTATGGTTCAGTTCCTACACACAGAGAGGAGGTGCAGGGTGAGCCTTGATGCCCTCGCCGAGTCCCCATGCAGAACTCATTAAAGCAGAGCTTGTTTACTTGTCGTGTGGACTGAGGCTCGGGGCCAGACTACAAAACAGACCCATGTGGCAGGCATTAAAGCGGAGACGGAGTGAACTGGGATGTGATGAGCCATGAGGGAGTTAGGGGACTTGGATGGTGAAAATGCGATATAAAGTATTTAAGCCCTGTTAGTAGTTCTGACACATCTCTTTTTTTTCCTCACACATTTAACTGACTGTGACTGAGTGGTGAGAGTAGTTTGGAAGCACGGGCTGCTGCTGGATGAAGGACAAGTTGTGTAACAGCTGAAGGAAATGACCAATGAAAACACAAACATACACAGGTAAATACATTCCTCTCTTTGTTTTCCCTTACTTTCTTGCCTTGCCATGCTAGTTTTGTTTTTTCTTTCAAAGTCACAGTTGTAAATATTAAAATTAATGATGGCTGAATTTCCCTTTACTGCTTCACTTGCGTTATGGGTTAAATGTCCTAACTGTCGATAACGAAGTTACATCTGTCTGCACTGACCATGAGTGACTTATGTGGTCACATTTGTTGATAGATTATTTATATGTCCTTGTCACGTCTTCTTTCACTCATTCATCTTTTTTCCCAGCACACACTTTTCACCTTGGAATCAGCACCAATGGGGCGTCTGCACTCCGTACAGGTGTTGGCACAGAGCTTATCGAAGCACTTGACGCACATGTGCTTCTCGTCCTTCTTCACGTACTTCTTCCCATGCAGGTTGTCACGGCAGTAGTAGCAGTCAAAGCGATCGGTCATGGTGGAGGTAAGATAGCTCCGGGAACCTGTGGAAACACAAGGTGACTGTCAGACAAGTGGACGTGCAGACCTTCTCTCCTCACCTTCATGACTGCTGAGTTTCCATTAGACACCAGATGGGGACAGTGTTACTCAGGACTCACTGAGCAGTGCAAGTGAGAGCTGGTCCCATTCAGCAACAACCAGTATATTTTATCTACACAGTAGGGCACTTTAAACACAATGATGCAAAGTGCATTGCTATATGGAAAAAAGAAATGAGGAACAAAAAACAGCTAAAATCAGAAGCTCAGGACAAGCAACTGCAAATCCCATACATTTTTGACTTGACTTTGTTGAATGGCCATACAATGACTAAGGCCGTTGCTGTACTGTATATCCTGTATATCTGACCTCTGACCTTCAAATGCAGATATTGAACAAAGTCTGCAGTGGTGAAAGCATATTTTATGTTTTTATGTTTTCCCATGAAGACACAGTGAGATGCACTTAAAACAGCAGCATACCAAACTGTTGAGGGAAGTGTGAGTGATTAAAAAAAAGCAGCCCACAGATGTCTGCTTGTTGCCTGTCTGTTCTCGGCCCTGCAGATTCTTTATCATGCTCTCCCCGGAAAGCTTAGCTCATATTTTTAGACACACACACACACACACACACACACACACACACACACACACACACACACACACACACTCTTTTGTCTGAATTTTGGCCAGGTCATTTTATTGGCTCTCGGTGTAAACACTGTAAACTGAGTTGCCCTTGCTTCTTCATTCATCAACATTCCTGTGCTCCCATCACAGGCAGTGTCCACTGGGAGCAGGCTGAGTAGTTTCCTGGAACAATTGTGCATAGGGCGGAGTGTGTGTGGACATGTTAATCTACGCCACTTTAAAGCCTCTCTCTATCACCCACACACACAAAGGCAGGAAGAGCAGCTGTGTGTTAGTGTGTGAACTTTGGCAAAAGTGAATTATTCAGTGTGACATATATCATTTGAATGAACAGGAGTGATGGAAGAAGCAATGGGTGGAATGGCATTTAGTCCTTGTAACCATAGAAACAAGGAAAATATTTATGAAAGGGGACTGCAGCTATTTAAGTCAGACGTGCTGCACAGCCATGTGAAAGACAGGAGCTTCCCGGGCTGTGGTATGTGCCCCCGGATGTGTGAGGAAGGATGGAAGGATGGATGGGAGAAGGTTTTGGAGGTAGAGAACTATCTGCAGCTGTGCAGTGAGGATAAAGACTGGTCTGAGCCCTGACAAGCCCCACTCCGCCTACCCACCTCTAATTTAATGGCAGTGAATCAGGCCAAACCCACGCGGCCCAACACTTGTCAGTCTTGTCAAATCACACACACAATACTTGGGTCCCGTTACGAGAGCAGCGATCTATTTTAGACTTGGAATCTCGGTTTAAGTACGCTGACCTTCCTGTGGGGACACATGGAGAAGGATGCAGAGTGATGACTACTGTTGGGACTATGTAGCTATTGTGGTTCCAGTGGCGATGCATCCAGTACTTTAATCCTTTGTTACAAACTGTGTGACAGCTGCTCCCCATCAAACAGGCATGGTATGACACACGACTGCTGAGGGAGAGGAATATACCACTGTGGTTTGTTTGGGGACGAGTTCACTTCAGAGGGAAAGGTCAGAGTGAGACCAGTTTGAGGGGTGAGTCAGCAACTGGATAGAGACAGAGTGACCCAGAGAGTGCATCAGCCAAATAACGGCTCCACTTTTAAAACTTTCTGTTCTCTGTCTGGTTTAAATAATGACAGCATATTCTCCTAAAACTAGGCCTCCTGCAAAATCAGGTCATTTTTTACATTCTCACATATTGTTGGTGCTCTGCTGAAAAAATTACTGTAAAAAGTACGATGCAAACCCTGGAACAGGCCGTTCTTTTGCCTTTGTAAAATGGTGGGAGTGATGGAAAAAAGCTTGAAACGTAAGGTCAGAGATACCAGGTGATACTTTAATATCCTATATAACTGCATATCATTTGACTACAATCCATTCTTTTGACCTAGGTAAAAGCGTGCATAAAATGGTCTTTAACTTTTGGGTTAAACTCTCCCACAAATTCATATGTTCATGGCAATGAACTATGCTTGACAAATAACAAAATTTGGTTTAGTTTTATCTAAATGCATAAATCTGTAGCAGTGCATAAATATTGCACAGTATAATGCAATACACCACGAAACTGTTCTCCCCCGGCCAGAGCCAGAGACAACTTCAGACTTTATACTTGGGCATTCAAGTATTGCTGCCATTCATTTTGCAGGTAAAGGTTGTTTGGAAAACATCAACAAAAGCTCCAAAAATCTAAGTGGCCCTTTGAATTTTAATTATATTGTTCTTCCAACCTCAAACTCATGAGTTCATAAGAACCACAATCCTCCTGCTCCTCAAGCTAAATAAACAGTTTAAAATCCACTGGAATATCTTAAAGGGCAAAATGTCAAAAAAAAGTTAAAAATGAGCTGTTTTTCTTAACTCAGAAAACATTTTGGAGAAACAAGCTTTTATAAAGCACGTTTTACAAATTTACTTCAGATCTAGGCTGATTCCTCCTGAGCTTATGCATGCCAGTGGTACACAGGTCTTACCTTTGACACCTGAACACAAAAAGTACTACACATTCAGAAACTTATTGAGCATCCTATGCTGTCACCACTTCTTATTTTTTACCTGGGTTTCTGTAGAAAGTCATGTTTGGTTCCAGTCACAAGGAAAAAGAAGCAAAGAAAGACAAGGAGAGGAGGCGACAGTAGCATCCACAGAAGGTCACACCCTGAGACCATACGCCTCGTTGTTGTTGTTGGGGCTGTATATACCCCTCTGTGACCCCCATCCAAACACACCCCCGACCCCACATCCAAATCCAACCATCTGCCCGTCTAGTCCTTTTTAGGGTATGCATTAGAGAATAGGGCAGATGGAAAAGAGAGGATGATGCTGAAGGGATAGATTAGGTGATAGAGATTGGATTCCACTGCTGTAACATCAGCGGGTAAAAAAAAAAAACACAGTCTGACGTTTTTGATCGATGGCCATGAGTGATAATAGATACTCCCACTGCCCCTCACATAAAAAAAAAGTTTTGTCGGAGTGTTCAGAACATGTACAGATGACAAGTTGGAGGGATGACTCACAGGAGGAGCAGCTTAGAGACCTGTGTTGGAGTGTTGTGTTTAAGTCTCTTCTCATATCTTTATAAGCCTGTGTTTGCATACATGCCACATATCCCTGACAATGGTGTGGTATGCTGAAAACTAAAGTGTATAGAGAGCCAGAGCAGAATATTTTAAAATGGGAGTCATGGTGATGATGGATTTGTCTCTCTCTTAACTTTGTGATTCTTATTCCAAGAGAGAATATTTCTTTTAAAGCCCCAGGATGCACCCCATGCATTCCTGACAGAGAAGCAAAAGGAAAAAAAGAAAAAATGCTGTGACAGTCATCCAAGGACAATCCTCACTTACAACATCAGAAAATTATGATTAAGTTTAAGTCTATTATCAGTAAGTTAATGGGTTATAATTAGGAACCAGCTTCTTTGGAGCTTTAAAATTGTACTGGAAAAGCACAGGTATTTTTTAACACATAATTAATCCTGCAATAACAAATAATATTGGTCACTTGGGGCAGCAAAAACAAGGTGTGAACACAACTCTGGCATGTCATCACCTTTTAAGTTGATTTGAACTTATTAGCAAACTGTTGTCTCTTTACCCATCCAGCAGTTATAGAGTAACATTATTTCATTATTGGAGTCATGTTTCTGGCAACATTGTGAATATAAAGTCTCTTTTAGCTCGGCCTTTGGTCTCCACCAACTCCTGGTGGAAACATCTGGCTCTTTATCTACTAAATGCTCCACTGTGTTCACCAGCTGGTTGCTCACTGTCTGCCTGCTGTTGAAGAGTGATTTTTTTAGTGCTTTCTCACTTCAAACGTCTCCTTGCTGTGGCTAAACAAAATGATACAATGACAGAGAGTTAAAACAATAAAGCGCATTTCTAAAACCAAAACAGCGAGCTGAAAGATGCTAAAAAGCTCTGTAGAACTGAGGGGAGCTGCAGAGTCAGACAATAAGTTTGTTACATTTAACACTGATACATAACCATTTGATTCAGTTAATATTGGGATCAAAACAATCAAAGTCCTTATTATCATTAATTATTCTACAGTTATTCTGCAGTATAACATTAAACTTTACTCTGTTTTGGCTTTTAGAGTCAGACAAGCTTAGATACAGAAATATAGGATCATTATTAAAATGAGAGGAGACTGAGAGCCTCAGGGGACTGGCTAAGACAGGAAATAAATCACATGGTTAGACACACGATAAGCCCACTGACCTCAGCTGCCCCCATAACACTTTACTTTTCTATATATAACTACTTTAAATGACCTTCACTGTATAGTATATCATACATCAAACAAATCAATACAGTGAGCTCACTTGTGTGCATCTGTTTGTACTCAGTTGTTTAAAAGGCATCTGGTCGGTTGTAATTACAGATTCGATTTGGTCCATTTCCATGGAACACAACATTACATCTGTCCCCCTTTATAGTCTGTCACCCAATTGCTCTAAACCCACAAAGACTAATTAATGTGCAGGAAGGCGCCATGACTCCCAGCCTACAAAAACCTCCCGGATAGATGAACTGCTCTGTGTTACATTAGGAAATGTGTTCCTCCACTACTGTATGTATCCACATTCTCATTTAAATTTAGATCATTCCAGTTTCAAATGTTTTAAAGTCGAGCCATGCCTTTTGATTTCAATTCTCTGTCTTCATCTATGTATCCTGTCCCAGGATTAATTTCTCTCTGACAGTCAAAGAGGTCTGGCAAAATGCTGAAACGACTGAACAGATAATGAACTTATTTCCACACCAACAATTAACAGATGGAATAGTTATGAAATACAAGTTGCATGCACATTTCACCAATTTTCACAGGTCCAATATTCCTGTGAAAGCTTGTTTGACATTTACATCATCGGAATGTGCAGGGTGAAAACATTTACCCTGTATATCAGCCAAATATCAAGTGTTTCCTGAGGAAATTTCCTGTTTTTATATTTCATATGAACACTACCAAAAGTCCATTGATTAAATGATAAAATCGAGAAAAACTTGGCAATGAAAACCCATTGTCTTTCTCATTATGGCAGGGAGAAACAAGCACCATTATTTTCACTTGAAAATAAGTATTAGGTCTTTGCTGGACAGCTTATTGTTACTAAGACTTGTTTAAATAAAATGTTGTTAGGGTGCTTTTTAGAGCTAAAACAGCTTTCTAAGCTGCAGGACATGTTTGTTCACCCACTGTCTTCCTGTTTGGATTCTCTGACAACACTGATATAAGGTACATCTGGCTTCCCGTGTGCTGCACGGAATCTGTAACAGTCTCCTCTGGAGATCTTGTTAGCTCTACCGGGTAACTGCTGTCCTGTACTGACAGACAGCAAGGCTGGAATGTATAGTGCCCACCTCCCCACCTGCCATCCCTGAAGCCCACACTTTGAAGAGGACAAAAATAACCTCTGATCCTCTGGAACAATAACAAAGAGAATCTAGTGAATATAACTGGTGTTGTGGCTATTTTCTTCGCAGTTTCAGAAAAAAAAGATTATGAAGGCTTTAAAACTGACCTTGCCACTTACAAGCAGATATACAGCACATACAGCATGTGCTTTTGAAACTAACCCTATCATGAAATGCAATGCATGCCATGAAATGTTTGGTAGGTGTCGCTTCTTGGCTATAATTCCATCATCTATCAGCACTCTAAGTGGGAGATCTGAGGTTTGACGGCACACAGAAAGCAGGAAACCTGGCCTGCACTTCCTGAACAAATGAGTTCCAATATCTCAGTTTGACTGCAACAAGCAACCACCCTTTTTCATTGTGACTGTTACTGTTAGTGGGTGTGTTTTAAGAGTTTGTTTCCCAGTGTGACCTCTCTTGCCCTGGACATCCAATGTGTCTCATTCACCCTCAAAATTTGGTTAGTGGGAAGACAGACCCATGACAGACTCAGCCACACTATCTCTGTCAGGAGAGCCCTGAGTCACCAAACACACACACACACACAGAAAAACACAGCGACAAGACACACAAGGTCATTTGTCCACACACAGAGCTGTATTACAACAGAGATATAAGGTCAGCAAGTAGCCAAACAAAGTCAGGGTGTGGCTCTGAGACCCAGACATGCTGTGGATAAAAGGCCACAAGGGGAGCTCTGTCAGCACACTAACACTACTGTCCTAAGGATATGATTTGGATAGCAGTGTTGCTAACACACACAAACACACACAAGCACTTTCAGATAAAGCCCTCTGCTGTAGGCCAGCAGCACCTTACTGGTCTCACATGACTCAAGCCTCTCAACATTGAGCAATATGTTTGAGAGAAGAAGAAATCCAGTCGTGTCTTGACTGTGGGTTCAACATCAAAGCAAGGATGCACATAAACTGTCATAACACATTAAACTCTTCATGGGCAGTGCATGTCAGTGTCTGTGACAAGACTTGCATCACTCAATCCTCTGGGAGTCTGGGTGATACTGAGTTATGCTTTTGTTGGAAAAAAAAAGACACAATTTTTGTTTGAATATCACTGCCTTTATCATCCCACTATGGGCCAGCGATACCTTACAGTGAAACCTCAGTTACATAACCCTCTACCTATCATGGGGCCATTTTATAAAGCATACTTTTACTTATTATAATGGTATTATGTGTCTATTCATCAGTAAATCCCCTGAGCAATTTTATCAGAACTGGCCTCTTGTCTTTACAAACCTTACAGAAGGAATCTAATCCTCTCATTCTCTCTGGCTAGCTAATACTTATTGTGGTTCTTGCACTTTCCTCATTTACATCTCACTTTCCTCTCTTTTATTTTTCTGAGTAATCTTCTGCTCTTCAGATGAGGCTTTCCTCTGGCTGAAGAGGAGAAGCGGGAGATGACAGCAGCTCTGGACAAGCAGTTTGACGTCCAACTATTGCCTCCACTTAGCTTGCTCAGCCCACACAGACAAATAAGCAGCATTGCCTATTTAGGAGTCTTGCGCTGAGCTGGTGAGTGTTCTGTGTTCATGTGTTTTCATCAACTCGGTCATCTACACATAGGCACACCCTCTCTCTCTCTCACTCCCCCTCTCTGCTCCATTTGCAATAATAAAAGAAATGATGAAACGTTGTTCTTAACAAAAGCATGTGTCTGCCTGAATAAACTGCAGACATCAAAGCTCCCCTGCCGTCTCAGCGTGGCAAATATCCAGTTGCTGGCCCGATGGAAAGGAGACCTCACAGGCACTGACATACAACAGCTTTACTGAGGATTGATATAAATTATACACCACATGCCAGGCTTGAATAAATGGATAATCTGGATTTGCGCAGTGCCTTTGAGCTGTTTTCACATCAAAATTGAAAGAATAAAAGACTGAGATATCATAGTCTTACAATTGATTTATAAATTGCTGCATGAAAAAAGCACGAAAGAAAGAACAGTCTTTTTCAAGTTTAAAGTGGGTTAATTTATTACTCAGTAAAGTACAAAAGTTTTTATGGGTTTTGAAGGCTAGTTAGGTCATACTGGAGCCACAAGGAGGCCAGTGTGCCAGAGAAAGGACTGTAATCTCCAGGTCTCTTTAATGACATCATGCATTTGGTTTGGCAGCTGCCCAAACCTGAAGGGTGGAGACAGCAAGCTTATGTGTGTTTTAACAGTTTCACGTGGTGCCTTTGGGCTCTGCTGCTCATTATACAGACACCAGCATCACTGCAGTACAGTAATATCACTGCACATGATTTGATCTGCTACCTTAAAAAAAATAAATATATTAAATATTAAAAATATTAGGTACAGTAAACAGTAAAGTGCAGTCCCAGACACACTGTCAAAACTTAACATCATAAGTGTCAGAAGTAGGTCTATTTCCCAGCTACTGTGACATACTGCAGCATGATACAGTACTTACCTCCCATAGCTGTATAGCTACATCATTTACCTTGACATTGATGTCTTTTTCCTTTTTTCATTTTTGTCCTAATGCACTTGAATCATAATCAGTGGGTTATTAGTGGAAGAATTTTGGCTCTTTTACTTTAGCAAAATGCCACAAAATCCTACATTCTCAATGTTGATTTCCACATCTATTACATCTATATTTTATTACATCATTATTTATTGATGCATTAAAATGTAAGCACTACTTGAATAAAGTAGTTGAGTGAGATCCTGAGTGTAACCGCTTCATAGTGCATTATTCTTTATAAATTGATCTTATGTTTTGTATGAAGACTAAAACTTTCAGTTAACTGGCAATCATAGCAGTGAAATTCAGTAAAACGGAAATGTAGAGCTGTAGGCAGAGAGATGCAGATAAGTGCCATGGCAGTGCCAAACAAAATTCATCATCTGTTGCGCAGCGCAACGCTGCCGTGCCCAAAACGTTCAGGTGCATTCAAGGAAATTTTAAATTTCAGTGGTTTTTCGTTAAGACCTTATGTGTAACCGAGAATGAGACTAATGTCGAAAATGTCGCAGCGATTAGAAAATTGACAAAGCTGCAAATAAGCATCTGACTTAACTGTTCCTAAGTGGACCAAATGACACCCTTCTGTTATAGACTACCGCATATGGAGTGAAATGAAGAGTGATGCGATGAGTGCCTGATAATGTGAGTTAAACACAGCTGTGTTTTGGACTCACCTCTCAAAAGCGAACAGATGAAGCGCCTTTCACTCGACACCAAGTAGTGTGTCCGGTGGGTTTGGCCGAGAGGTGAAATCTGCGGAGGCAGCGCAGCTTTAAAGGACAGAGGGAGCAGGGAAAAGAAGACGTCCAGGACATGAGCCAAACCTCTGTAAGCTCACATAAACAATGACCTCAGCTAGGAATTTACAAGCTCTCTTACTTAAGTTCTCATTGGCTCTGCACAAGAAGCAAATCATGGGGAAAATGAACCAAACTTTTTTTTTTTTTTTGCATAAACGTGCACTGAGGTTTAAAAAGCACCTTTTGTGTAGGAGGTGGGACTGCAGTGGTTTCCCCACTTATGTCATTAATCATCTTGGTATCATTTCCGTATTTCTGCTGTTTACAACACAGTAAATTGGCCACCTTGTTAAGTTGAGACCCTTTTGTCCTTCTTTTTGTGTTGGCCTCACTTGTGTCCTTCTTTGGTAGTGAATAGAGGAATTACATCAAGATGACTCATTCTTAACCCAAAGTAAATGCAGCCTGTGGACTCAAACCTCAAAGTTAATCCATTACAATTACAAATCTATGATTAAATGCCCGAAAGGTGCTCCTGCAGTTGCCAGCTTTTACATAACATGTGTCACTGACACTAAACAGCATCATTGGTTGAAGTGCATCCAAAGTATATCCACCTACAGAGATAAACACCTCACTCTCAGCCCAAGAAAAAGGTGAGTGTGTCAGGAAGACATAGTGAAATGAGGATTTGTTGTGTTTAAGGAGTCAGCATTACTCAAACATCAAGCCAAAACATCTCTTCTGGCCTTCAGCTCCATCTCCCTGCAACACTATATATTGTAAATATGCTCTCAGTTGGTGTTGATGAGAGCCATGGGTTTGGTTTGTTTATTTCCTCAGCATTTCATTAAACAAACTAGGGGCAAGCACTTTCTGTGTGAATTCAAATGCAACAAAAGATGCTAATCATAAGAGTGGGGGGGCACTAAAGCCAGAGGTCTGCTCAGGCCTGAGATAAGTGGCTCTTTAAAGCTACTATTTCCTCTCTGAACAGTTACTCCACTATGCAGACATTCTTGAGTGGACTGGAGGGAGATGTGCCCATATTAGGAACATGTTACCTGATATCTGGCACAAATCTTACTCGGGAGAACAAAATGCTATCGGTCTTGGCTGTGCAGGCTGCGGCTTTTCACACTAACATCACTTTGCCCTGTTTACTTGGACAGATGAGTGAAATTTGTCATATCAACATTCTTTGGGAGAGGAAAAGATTATTGTCTGGGTTTTTTCATTTATTCATTCATTATTGATGGTAGGAAGAGATGATGAGAATGGCACATATTTCACATGGTCCTTTAGAAGTCAATAACTTTTTAGATGATGTATTCAATAAATACAGCATGAGAAGAAGTCATGACTTTCACAAAAAAGATGTTATGTGTGTGTGTGTGTGTGTGTGTGTGGGGATTTTGTATCACTTCCTGTGTCTATTACATGCCTCTTGAGGACTGGCCCTGCAGTCCCAGTTACTTACAGCTGAGTTGACACTGAAAAAGACTGAGGACGGAACTTAAGTTGTTGTTGTTTTCTTTCCAGTCCGCATAATGTGTTGGGCACTGTGAAGCCAGCTAATATTATTTGTTCCTGATGTGGGTACATGAACGATAAGTAAGTTATGTCAAGTAACGTTACGCTGACGTGTATTTCGTTGTAACCGGTAATTGATTGATATGACGTTGAGTGTATTTCGGGAAGCTGTGCGAGAGTTACGTCACTCGTTAGCGCCTGTTAGAGTGACGCTTGCTCATTTCCCCATACGTAACGGCCTTTACGTTTCTCGTGCTATAAATAGCAACACACTTATTCTGTTATTAGTCCTATTACATCGCTTTGAGAGACAGTGTGATGTTTACAGACGCCGGTTGTAATGTCGACTGAATATTTATGGCTTAAAAGATAGCCTGCAGTTAAAGTGTTCACACATTGTTACCTATGGTGACTTTTATGGAGGCTGTTTATGATATTCTTTATCCGCTCATCTATGCTGCTACCTGTGACATCTCTTTCACTTAAATAAAATATTCACTACACTGAAGATCTCCAGTCTCTGACTCTTGAATGGGAGTCTTGTCCGTATTGCCGCTTCAATATTAATTATAAAGTATGGAAGCTACAGAAATACAGTATGAGGATATTTTTAATAGCTTGTAGGCTTGGTCTGCCTGCCATATATAAAGGCTGTGAGGATTATAAACCGGTTTTAACCATATTAAGAAAATCTTTTCTCAGATTCATGAAACTAAAATAAAAACTATTTCAGGCACTAATCTTGTTTCCCATTTCTTGTAGATGGAATGATGTCTAACGTTCAACGGCTACTTTCCGACACAACCCAAACATCCATTAAAAAAGGAGGCAAGGTACGGACATAACCACAAGGGCTTTAATCAAAAGCACAAACTTCTATTTATTGACTGTTGCACGCACATGAACAGGTGAGAGTATATTTACACAGATGTAAACAGTCAGGACCTGCAACACAGAGGAAAAGAGGGAACACAATGTTTCCTTCTTTCTCTGTCGCCGCATACACACACATACAATTACACACATCCATACACACTTGCAGGTATTAACACACATACATACACGCACACACACACTCACGCACAGAGAGAACTTGCAGTATAAAGATAGCGTGGACCGCCTGAAAACACAGAGCACAGCAGGCCTCTTTGGTCAGTTACTTCAGACGAGATTTCCAATGGTCATAGCCAAGTCACAAGTCACCGTTCAGAGGACAGAGAGAGAAAAACATACTGGCAGAGCAGTAGGCAAATAGCAAAACCTGTAGGAGCTTTTGCAGATTTCACATTTTTAATGTGTCAGTTGAAGGACAGTGGCACACAATCTTGCTTGTATATCTTTTTCTATTTTTTTCCCCAGAGTCCTCCCTCAGTGGAGGATGAATGATTCATGCTCAGTAGAAGACATAGCAACAGCATTTAAACAGCAATTTGTTGCAAACATACATAGTACCTGTTCCTGTTAAGTGTTACAATAGAACAGCAGTATGAAAGGTCTGCCACAGCAATAACGAAACAAATCTTTACAAACTAACATTATGAACACACTTGATGTCAACTAAAAATTACTTTCAAATTAATTAAAGTGACATGACGCTGCTCATTTTCCACAAGGTAAACAATACAAAAGCAGCTGGAATGTAATACAAACATCATAGCAATAAAACAGAAAAAAAGATTTTCAAAAGGATGAGTGCAAATTATTCAGCTTTTTTTCCCCACTCTGCTGTTTCTTTTCAGCAAAAATAAAATTAAATGATAACACAAATGGAAAGTATAAAATGGTGGAAAATATAAATCATTTCCTGGATAATGTGGTGTCAAGAGGCATGCCTGGTTAAAAACAAATGTCAAAACTTTCAATAAGAAGTTCCTGCACAGCAGAAGATAACCATGGAAGGAAAAGTGATATTAAAAGCCCACTCTTCCTTCCACCTCTGTATCATCCCCAACATGAACACACACACAAACACGCCTAACTAATCTTCTTTATCCATTTCTTTCATTTTATCATTAATTTGTCTGGTTTTTTTAAAACCCAGTCCTCTTGCATCCATACAATTTTTATTCTTATTCGGCTCACCAAGAGGGTAAACCACAAAATTGTTTTGTTCAACTGAGTCACAAGCGTTCCTGGCCTCTGTCCACGTCAACTAAGTGTTGCCACGGTGACATTCTATCAACATTTCCTGTTAAACCCCCACGAACAGCTGTTATATACCCGAAGGAGATCGGAAAAACCTTCTATGCTTCTTGTACACCCACCAATGTAGCCTCTACAGTGTATAATAGACTAAAGTAAGACTAAGTTAAATGTAACACATCCAAACATAAGCAACCTTTTAAAAGTTTTTTTCCATAACTTAATGCCAAAAGGCATGTTCAACCCTCAAACCACTAATCCTAAATAAACAGCAGAGAACATTCAACATATAAACAACTATTGTATTTTTTTATTCTGGCAGTCCTCCTGATGATGAACTGCCATGGTACCAACATAAATATCATAAGGAATTCACTGCATCCAGCTTCTCAGATGTAAATATCTGGTGTTTTTATGTTGTACAAGATTGCAAAATGAATATCTTTGGGTTTTCAACAGTTGATCAGAAAAAATATGAGACATCTGAATATTTCAATAAGTCTGAGAAATTATGTAGGGTATTGTTCACTATTGTTGGGCATTTATAGGCCAAACAATTCATCTATAATGAAAATGACTAGATGCAGCCCTAATAAAATCAGATACAGAGACAATCAATTCTCTGATCTGTCACACTTGTGTGCTGACCCATGACATACGACTAAGTTCCTTTTGTAGCAAATTCATGTATCTATCTGTGTTTTTCAGGTTACTTCAATAAGAAAATTGGTTTCAAAGTCTCGACAGCAAAGCAAAATGCAAAGCTCAAGGAGTGTGAAAGTGTGATTACCTTAAAATATGTAAGCTCTGTTGCAAAAAGAATGTGAAACACTTTAAGGTCATCTGCATTCAGTTTTCACAAAATGTCGAAATGCAGGACGGAGATGGCACTAAGCTTTCTTCATTTGGATCTCGTTTTCAGAACAACAGCCCTTCATTCTGTCGTGAGCGACATCAGCTTCTAAAATAAGGTGTCAAGTCCTTCTCTATGTCACAGTCAAAGGTCAGTGGGAGAGATCCACAACTTTCGCTGCCAGGTTACACCGCATCAGTGGCATTACATTGTTACACACTATTTACAGGCAAATAGTACAAACTGACAGTTCAAACACCCACTGAGTATATTGCTACCTTGTGGACAGAGGTGTCTGTTTTTTTTGTTATTGTTTTTTTTTTGGGGGGGGGTTACAAAGGAAAACTACAACTGCATGACCGCCCATCCTCAGCCAGCTCTGCTTCCCAGAGCTGAACCAGTATGAGTCGCCAGGCTTGAAAACTACAATCCCAGGCACTTGATTGTAACCAAATGTACAGTAAAGTTGTCCACTGGGTCAGCGTGTCTCTGATGTACAGAGAGAAGGCAGCAACATTCAAGGTCAGACCCAAAGCACAGAAGCCCTCATCCTCCCACACAAAGAAAACAATAAGCATCCTCAGCATGCATATCAAAGTTATAGTACTCCTGTGATATACTGTACATCGACAAATCAGCTAGTGGTTGGTACTTGCATTTTACACATTAACACATGCTGCTTGACCTGTATGTAATGCTACAGTTAAGGGACTAGCACACAAATTTAAGCCAAACTGAGAGAAACAGAGTGTCAAGTGAATGCTTAAAAAACCCTGCAAATAAATAAGACTATATTAGAGTTTTGGCAGATGCCAGAAAGCAAAGGTGTGGAAAGGTTGCAGAATGAGGATGAGGTAGAGACAGTGATTTTCCACTAGAGGATGTGAGAAAATGTAGCTGTGAGGAAGTGTGGAAAAAAGGTGAGAGGAATGAGGAAAGATGCGAGAGCGAGAGGGAAAAAGAGGTGGAAGAATGAAGGGAGAGACAGATACTGGTCTTGTTGCTTGATGGCTCGGGTCAGGGTGAGTTGGACGGTCTTCTGGGTCGGCACTGAAAAACTATGTTCACATGTGCAGACGGTGGTGGGGGTCTGTGAAGGGCGGATCTGAGTCATCCATGGGCAGCACCAGGCGAGTGCCCCTCATCACCAGCTCATGGTCTCCATATGTTAACTCTCTATCCAAGTCGTCGGAGGTGGCGCCAGCAAAGGCTGGACCGCCGCTGCTGTGGGCACCTGAGGCATCTGTGCTGACTGTAATGTCGCCATAGGTCAGGTTGATGTCACCGTCTGTCAGGATGAGGTCAGAGTCATCATCCTTCAATTGTCCTTCATTCTGGGGAAAGAGGGAAGATGTCAAATAATCTTTCAATTTCCCAGGAACCAAAACAGAGGAATAACGTTACATCCTCTTCTTTATCAGCACTGATTAATCTAAGCTTTTTTCCCAGTGAAAGATCTCATTTCTGGCTTTTTCTTATCATCTTTTCCTCATCTGCCTAGTAAAACAAAACCATTCAAGTTGAGCCTCTGTGCTTCATGAGTCATCACAATAACTTTTCCAGCATCTTTATACAGTTTGGGCAAAAATAGTTCTTGTAGGAACCAGCATCTGACCTCATAGGCTTGAGGGCTAGTGAGGAAGCGGGCGAGGGGACCGCAGCAGGGAGGCAGCGTGGCTGTGAGAGGGGGGCCGCTGTGAGTCAGGATGGGCTTCAGGTAGCTGGAGAGGGGGCTCGAGTCAAGGACAGCTTACATAAAGTAGAGTTGGACACAACAAACAGAAACAGTTTGTGGTTGTATAGCGTGATTGATGATTGCCGAGCAGATTAAAAAAGTAATTATTGATCAATCTAAAGGGACAAAACAGAAAAATTTGGACAAATTCAGTTAAAGATCATGTAAATATAATGACCTTAATATCACATAGATCATTTGTCTCCCAGTGTATACACGGCACCCCCTCTGCTGTCTAACACTGTGAACTACAGTGGTCACCATGTAACCTGTGGCTGTGTAGTTGAAAATGTATCAAGTTCTTCTATGAAGTTGGAGTCAAAGGGCTGACAGGAAAGCACACTGCAGTGGTTGTGTCTAAATGCTCAAATCTTCACTGGATTGTATCTAAGACAGCCATTTGTCAGCAAAGGATACTTGTGGTCGAAGTTGTACCAAATTCTGAAAAGCCAGGCACTTTCTTGTTTGGTGCTCCTTCTCTCTGATCCTTCAGCGATACTTATCTAGGAAAAAAACACAGGTCATGTTTGTATGTATTTTCTTGTGGTCATAATATGGATCAGTCGCAGTGTAGTCAACCGTGTTTCACGAGGGGCGCACTCACAGAGTTATCTTGATCAGAGTCCACTCCCACTCTGTAAAAAATAAACAAGGAAACACGTGTAAGTCGACTTCAGTCAGCAACTGTCAGAGCAGAGTCTTGCTGAGAAGCATGTTTCCCCTGTTAAACGAGTTCCTGAAAAGCAAGGTCCCTTGAGTCTCTACTGCTCAAGAGTCTCAACCTGATAGGCAATGTGTTAAACAAGGAGCCATGAAGTCTGAGCCATCATCAGCATTAAAAAGAGTCTATATTTCTCACTTATCTCAGTCGTCCAGGTAAGACCCACATGTGGCAAAAATTAATTTTGTGACCCGGGGATGGATGACCAAGCAGGAGGAGAGGCGTACCTTATGCGCTGGCAGGACAGCATCTGGGTGGTGCCACCTCCGCAAATCCAAACGGTGAAGAAGACCACGAGCAGAGTGGTGGAGAACATCATCTGACGGGCGTACGTGGCCGTGTCCCTGATGGACAGGGCGAAGGTCATTGCGCCTCGCAGTCCTAACAAGGCACAGCATGAACAATGTTAGAAACACACAAGCAAAGCAAGTTTCTGTGTAAGTCTAATCTGGTGATCTGCCCTGTGATCGATGTCTTATTGCTTGCTCGGAATGTGTTTGCAAGAATCTAGAAAGTGATCCGGTGCATCCACAGGGTGCAGAGGACTTAAAGGCTAAATTTGTTGGACTGCAAGTATTATCTTTGACAGATTTCTACAGAGGTTACAATGAACACGATAAAGGTTGTCTTGCATCTGTATACCACTGACCCGCAAACATCATCATGTGCTGAAAGTTGGATCTGATCTTGTTGCGTCGCCCCAGATTAAGAAGGAATGAGAGAGGGTAGATGTTAGCAGCTCTTCCCAGGAACACTGCCAGCTGGGGGGGAAGAGGTTAAGGGGAGGACAACAAAACAAAACAGAGCTAGTGAACTCTGCCCCTTCCAAATCTATTTCCATATGTTTCTTGGTAGTTAGTCTTTGCCTTGTTAACTGTAAGTAGCTGAAAATGGTGGCAGTTTTATATTCCTGCCCTGGTGCTGAAATGCCAGTGAAAAGAGCTGATGCTGTGAGCAGGTACCGGGTCGTCAGGCTTTGTGCGCACAACGTCGTTTCACGTGCAAAAGATACAAAAGCTCCAACGATGAACATCGGATTGAAGACATGGTTCTGGAAGGTGAACAAGGTCAGACCCATGTAGGAGAAAATGAAGTTCTCTGCCAGGAAATTCAGCAGTTCAAACAGCTGCAACACGAGAGACAATGAAAAAACAAGAAAAGTTAAATACACTTGGATTTTGTGGTTTTGACTAAAAACATAAATTTATAAATACATAGTAAATATTACATTTTATTGTAATATATTTGAAAGGGAAAATGTTTGAAAATAGAAAAACTATGTTTTTTACATTTGGCTTCTCTTCTCATTATTTACATATTTCTCTCTTTCACTCAAATTTTTTTTTTCATTAATCAATCCTGGTTTTCCCCCAGCATTCAGGATGATTTGATCCTGTTTCATTGTTTGTGGGGTGATGAAAAGAGGGGTGTGGTGAGCACTTATTGTGACGCTATCATTTACTACAATAGCTACTGCTCTGCCAACAAACCACTTAGAGTCACACCGTATCGCAGCTTGTAAGCTGACGCGCCGTTTTATGCGTCATTTCCATTTTTTTTGACTGTTTGCCAGTTCCAAAACTTTCAAAATAAAGACGCAAAGGACAGAACGAGCAGGGGTGTCCAGGTCTGACCTGTTTGGTCCTGTCCTGGGACTCAGGGGACAGGTTGTTGTAGGTGTAGTGAGCCTGAGTGATCCCGCAGAACAGTACCGCCACCACACCTACGACACATCAGGAAGTACAGGGATACAAAAAGAGGGGTGTTATAGGATCCATTTTTTTCCAACATATTTAATTGCCATGTTTGAATGCGTGCAAGTGCAGTTTGTGCGTGTGTGTGTGTGTTACCTGTGAAACCACAAGCTTCAGCCAGCAGAAATGTGCTCCATGACATGAGGAAGAACAGAGCAGTCTCCAACAGCTGAAAATCTCTAAGCTTAGTGAACTTAGTCACGTACAGACAGTAGTCAAGGAGTTCAACAAGACACTCTGGCACTGCAAAATTAATTCTAATGAAACTTTTCACACAATGCAGGCATCTAAGAAATGTCTTTTTTTTCTAAGAGTTAGAGAATTTAAAATTCTTCTTTCATAGGAAAAACTGGGTTTTGGGAATAATTTGAAATTAAACGACAATTTCTAAGGAGGTGAGCATTTACATGGTTACGGTGGGTTATTAGATTGTGAACATTTCCCCTTATCAACTAATTTTTATCTTATTTCTTCTACAAACAACACCGCAGTAGCACACAATATCAGTTAAATTATTCAAAGTACTTTTCATAGTGTGGTATTTTACATGAACCCACAAACAGTAACACAGTAATAAATCAAATGTAATTTAGCTCATAACTGCTGTCTGCCACAACTGACATTTGTTAATTGATTTTCTTCTTTCCTTCTCTCAGCAGAAAAGATATGAGGGCAGTGACGACTCCGGTGGCCACTCCGAGAGCAAAAGAGCCGCTGAAGACTCCGAGGAAAACCCCAAAAGATTTCAGCATCGCCATGACCTCAAAGGTGTGACTGTTGTCTCCCTGTGGCTGGTATGCTACTATAGACCTGACATAACACAAAATACAACCATTTATTGGCAACTATTAAGTGTACAGAATGTAAATCATATCCCACATCAAGAAAAAAGGAGTGACTGAAGGTTTAAACTTATTGTACGACTCTGAGGTTAAAGCCTGCATAAAGAAAATGTAGAAGGCTTTTGTAGATGATGCAACTGCCGAACACGTACTGTAAATAGTGATCTTATCAGGCAAATATTCTACAATCTACCACTATACTAAGTCTTTTTGTATAGTATACATTTTTGA